>JASAOG010000268.1:0-380000 GCA_030265305.1 Biomphalaria pfeifferi
GAAGTCAATGAAGTGGATTTTTTAATTCATTTATATAACCAGTGTACTTCAACTCTACCATACGACTTGACAAAATAATTTAAGATTTAACTAAAGTACTAGGTATTATGTACATTAACACTTGATTTTTAAACTACAGCCTTGCCAGGTAAAGAACATACACACGAGCAAACTTGTATAGATTTTCTACAAATAAATGATTACGGTTTATAGACGCTATGCACTACAGTTCCTGATATTTCTCACGTGGTTGTTCTATAGTGAAGGATCTAAACAATGTTTGTGCATTTTCAAGAAACGTCATTTCAAAATCTGGGTTTATTCAACACATTTGAATAACATTTTTTTTTTAAATTTTGGGCAACGTACCAAAACCACAGTAGAAATAAAGACATGAGAGCTCTCTATAGAATGGAATGTTTATAACCTGGTTAGCTAGCAGCAGGAGATTCCCCGAACACGAAAACAGAAGCCAGCAAACGAAGTATTTTTGTTTAGAAGTCGTGTTGGTGGCACCTAGATCTAGATGACTAGTGCGATTTCGAGAGACTCAGGCGAACGGAACACGATTCTGGGGAGTTTGTCGCATAACATTTTGATCACTGGATTGCAGTGATGGGTTTTTAGGATTTTCTTACAAACGACTATCCAAGATAACCCTGTAAAGTGCTACTTATTCCAACGTGATCAGTTTGGAAAAAAATAGCGCCCCTTTCAGGGCCGGTCCTAACAATTGCGGGCCCTATGCGAAACTGATTGTGCGGGGCTTAGTCTGGGTGGGAATAAGGGGAATAAGTGAAAATTAAGATTCTGTATTAGAAAAAAAAATTCGACTTTAAATTTTATTTATTCTTTACTAAGAACAACATTGCGATCAAATTAACTTAATTTACGAACCTTGCACCTTATGGCATATTTATATGCCAGTGACCTATAAAAGTGAATAAAGAATTGCAACTCCGATTAAGGTGAAAATTCGTCCGATTATTACATTTTATTACATGAAAGCTGACAATGCCTTTTTTCTTTTATCGAGCGTAGGATTGGCGCTTTACGTAATGAATGACACCCCACAAATGACAATTTTGACTATTTTTCAGGAGATTTTTTATGATTTTTCAGAAGATTTTAATAAGTTCAAGAGATTTTTATGACTTTTTCGTATATATTCTGCAATTTAATAAGTACACCTTGAATTAGCGCGGGGCCTATGGAAGCGCGGGGGCCCACTGCGACCGCATATGTTGCATAGGCCTAAGACCGGCCCTGGCCCCCTTTCCTTTTGTATTGGAGGGCCTCCAGACATTGAGACAACAGTCTATCCGGCATTCAATCATTCACTGATACACGCCGCCTGTGTTGGTGCATTGAAAATGTAGATATATCGTAGTTGTGACCAGATTTAAACTCGTTTTATTTTTTGGTTTTACAATACCTCTATTTAAGTCAGAACTTTATGAATCTGGAGGGGTGGACACGGGGGTCTCAAAAACGGCTCAAACAATTTTTCTAGAAACAGTTGATGTTAATGGCTGCTGAGAAAAGAATTACTAGCTCGTTGGCCACACGGTGAAAACTCTAGTTTGACCGTTATAATTTTTCTAAGTAAAAAAAAATAAATTTAAATTTGGCTAGAAATAGGTCTAGATCTAGATCCAACAGCAGTTCGGGAATTGCCGAATGTAAGGCATTATTATTAGTTTAATAAATTATTTGCATCGTCTTCTAAGTCTAGATCTAAGGGTCTATCATTGGAATATAATAATATGTAGTAGATTGTATATGTATACATTCGAATTAACCAGCATTTTATTGAGGGGGAAGTGGGATGGGGCTGGTTAAAAAATGTTCCATTGTTTTTTCATCTAACATTCATTAGTTATTAAGAGAAAAACAATCGCTCTAAAAGTCGTATAAAGGAGGTATTGTCTTTTTGTTTTTATTAAAAAAAAACTGATCTATAGACTTTATCATTAAAATGAGTTTTAGATCTTCGCTTAACCAGGATTTTGTTCGTGAGGAGAGGGAATTGATGCGGGGTAAAAATGTTTCATTTTTTTAAATCTATCATTGAAAAAGTTACCAGATTCGTAAAGGAGGAATTGTCTTTAAAAAAAATCATTTTAATGTTACTTGTTGATGCTCACATTTGCTATAAGACCTTCCTACTACGTACAGCGCCAGGATGATAAATAAGAGAAGCAGACCTACACAGTTCTACTGGTCAAAGGTCGGGTAAACATTTGAGTGGACTAGAGGGAACTGTGCGACTTGTAGAAATTTGTTAAACGTGAAAGTGGTTTGGTTACAATACACCTAGAAATAATATTTAATATATCCATTCGTTTTGGACACATATTTCATCCCTTTAGCTCTTACCTTCTGTGTCTTTGTCCTTGCGTCTGTTACGCTCAGCGCCCAATTCTTGAGTCTTATGTCTTGGTTCTCTTCCGACAGATGAGCTCCGATGCCTCTTCTGGACGTCGCCGTTCTGTTCGGTACCAACTGCAGCAGACACCCGGGACTCGCGCGCTACGTCTGTGCCAGTGGCGCAGTCCGAGTAGGTCGGCTTCCCTAGGTCTGTGGTCTGGGTGGCGACAGGGGTCACGGACCGGGTTTGCTGGCCCTGGCCAACAAGGCTCTCAAGAGAGACAGCTCTTGAGACGGGCTGGATTTTGTCTAGCTGGCCGATGGTCAAGTTCTGATGGTGGAAATCAATAAAAAAAAAATGTTATTTCAATCTTTAAACTGATAGTTTCAATTATATTAGTCCAAAGCGTATTTAAGATTAGCAAAATGTGTGACATTAATAGGGTCCAATGGACTCAGACATTTAATCAAAAGTAAAACCAGAGAGAACGAAAGGCAGAGTGTTATACAAAACTATTGAAGTGTTTTTGTTATTTCCTTGCAACTTTAAACATTGACTTTGCCGTATTGTCGGTTATTAACCAAAAGATAGGAATTTTTATTGAAAAAAAAATTCATCCTAAAAAAACAAATTAACTGACGAAATAATAGATCAGGAGCGTTGTTCTCTGAAGGGTTTTAGAGAGACCAGACATTTTCCCTTCTCAAGCCGTAGCATTAAAATGTTATTAAATTGCGTTTTTATTTACAGAGTTAATTCAGTAAATATAAAAATCCAGAAATGTATTGAAAACTATTCCACATCCATTTCCCGTTTTGTCTTTCCATCTTACATGTAAAAAAAAAAAAAAAAAAAAAAAGGCAATGGAAATATGTTAATATTAGAAGACTGTTCACATTACGTAAAAGGAAATTGTAATTCAACCAGGTTTTGAATGCAGTTTGTAAAACAAAATATCCGGTATTGAACAAATATTTTATACTAAGAAAAAAAAAAAAGCATAAGAGAAGCCTTTACATCGTGTTGCCCCTCTGCTTGGTGACATCTTCATGTTTGGGGGGAGATGAAGGAAGAGAAAACTTTTCATTTCATTTCATTCTGAACCTACAAGCTTTTGTATTGTGATCATAAATTTCTAACTACAATCTCGGACTCTACAAAATTTAAACTACATATAATTGTAAATAGCACATATAATTAAATACAAGTGGTAAAACGAATAGTTGAGTGTCTGAAGTTCGAATCCAGTTCGGGATATTACAGCGTCTTCAAGTCCACCCAGCTCTGACTACCTTAGAAAGAGTCCATAAAGGAATCGGAGTACATTACATCCATTTGACCACTGAGAAGGATTACTCTCAACAGTGGGTGCGTTTACCGGAAGCTCCTAAACCCTAGTCCTTTCTGAAGGTTCCTGTATGACATAGACCATTACTGGGTAGGGTCATGCCATGATAGGGGAGTATCTTCCTTCATACGTCAGTCACCTGACTACCAGACGTTAGAGAAAGTAAAGTGGTCGTTATTGCTGAGTTCATGACATCATAATAAACTGTTGGCTAAAGAACGAGTTGGACTCTACATTTATTATCCGTCTGCGCCATAAACAGTCAAGTCTCAAATGGAAGTGTAGTATAGACATTTAAGTAAATAAGAAGAGTAAATAGACAAAGGCGTAGATAGACTGATAGAGAAACATTCCGACCAACAAGTCAAAGCGTTAGCAACTAGACAAATGTTGTTATAAAATTTAGGCAATTGTCAATTAAATAGCTTACAGGCTCTGACGCTAGCAATCACATTTACAAGCACAAAACAAAATCATTCTCTGTCGCCAAAAATCTAAGCACGTCAATCTAAGATACTCCCCGGCGCTACAGGATCTTACAGCGAGCAAGACAAAAACAGGGGAGGAGAGAGAGAGAGAGAGAGAGAGAGACTATGACCTAATAACCTAAGCAGGCTGCTATAGTTAGTATCACATCCACGGACGTCACAAGTCATTGTATCAGGGTAAATATAAACAAGCAATTCGTCCAGGTACCTAATACACAGGTATGAACATAATTGCGACACAAGAAAAAAAATGGGACAACGGATGAAATTGAAATGACCGCTTTGTTTATAAACACTCGCTACATTCTTAAAAGTAACACTGAGTAGTTATTTTTTATTCTTTGTTTCATAAAAATGTGTAAATAAACAAAATGATAATTTTAAATATACAATGTGAACAATATTATTAAAAATAAAAAATATGGCTCTTTTTGTCTCGAAAGGCACTATTATTATTTATATTGCTAAATAAGTATTATAATTTAAAAAAAAAAGAAAATGATAATCCATTACAAAAAAAAGTGAGATTGTAGGACATTCCAGATAGTGGCTATATCTCTGAATTTCGCACATAAGCTCGTGCTTCACGACTACACATTTTGTTTTTAATTTCAGAAAGATCATTTCACTACTTGGTGAAGTAATTAAATGTTTTTATTAACAGTTAGACAGTGTTCTCTCTATGGGACTCGGGAAAAATAATTATATTTTATTTTTTACAAAGCTTATATCAACTCGGTCTGTATGGCCAAAAGTTTATACACGTTATTTCTCTAGCACCCAATCTCGGATCAAGCTTAAATTTTGCACAATTATTAATTTTACCTGACAACACAAGAATTAATTTAAAAAAAATATATAACCAATCAGATAATTAAGAATTTGTAATAATTTAAACAAAAGAAAGGAATATGTACTTGACTGAGGTGGTATAAGATGAATTAGTCTCCTTTATTTATCGTCATCTGAGTCTAAGTGAACACAACACGATAAATAGGACAAGACAATAGAAACATTAGATAAAATATAAAATCTTTCATTTTAAATTTTCCCCCTTTTTTTTTTATTTTCTTTATTGTTTGCCTACATCTGTGTTACAAATTTAATTACACGACAGATCCAAGCTATTTGATACTAAAGCTTTGCTGTTGTCGTTTTTTTTTTTTTTTTGTTGTTGTTGTTGTTGTTTTTTTAAAGTATTTTTTATGTTTTTCCTTATTTTTATTACTGAGTATCAGTAATTCCTCTTTTGCATATGGCCTCCCCCATGCAAAGATAATAATTATTTGTTCACTATATTTTTTCAACATAAAGTAGGAATTGATTTTCATATTTTTATACCACTTGTTTTCTTGTTCATTTTCAAAGATGTGTCATTGTATTCAAACGGGGGCACAGGGGGAGGGGGGGGGGAAACAACAATCGTTCTCCTAAATAAAGAAAATTAAAGTTTAGTACAATTACACTTTCCCTTTTACTGCCCTCACTTCCGCCCAACGTATTTCCCATTATTTACTTCTCGATTCTGACCAGTAACATTGCATAAGTGCTAGCATACCTGCCAGGAACAATGCCGGTAATGTCCTGAAGCAAAAAAATCTTTTATTGACATGGACCTGATGAAACAACATCCACACTGGCATGTGGTTATTGAAAAGCCGAGGATGTTATTTGCACTTTTCGGCCTGACTTTTAACTAGAAGTCAACAAAAATTTGCGGACGTTTCTTTCCTCAAAACTCGTAAAGTGGCATTTCAGGTTTGAGTTCGAAACAGACATTTTAAACGATATAGAACAAACTATAGGGTAAAGTGAAAAAAGCTAGCATATGCCAACTGAACATAAAGGCTCAATTAGTCAAGAGTTCGGAGGCACTTGAGCCGTGACTTATAGAACTAGTTTATTTTTCTGTGGAAAGGTGGTTATAAGCGTGAATAGTCCAATTATGGTTTGTTTATAGAGCCATTTTACAGAGAGTGTTTTATTGTGTGACATGGTGTAGGGTCAAAGAAAGAAACTCGGGGGGGGGGGGGGGGGGGGGGAGAATCACAATTTATACCACTGATGTATGTATGTATGAGAACTGTTTTCAAACTTAAACCTTGACTGTTTATCTGTTTCTTGACGATGAAACCAATATATTTACATACAAACACAGGCTTTTGAATTGTAGAAAACAAAAGTCATTTATCACCAAGTAGGGCTTTTTATTTGATTAAATATTAATAATAAGGCTTGTCTTCGAGTCCGAAGATTAATGAGGAATGCAGTATTTCCCGTGGCTACGCAGTCGTAGCTGTGACCGACATATCTAGCGGGGCATAACCATTGTCCGCCGGTGGTCATTTTAGAACGTCCTGTGCAGTCATTACGTTAATTAATTGAGTTCGCATTGATACCGACGCACAAGTCACAGTTCGAGTAATAAAGACCTTGACCAAAAAACACAATTCTTTCATTATTGTTATTAGTCCTACATAATTATCTTCTCTTTTGAAGTAACGTCTGTAGTTTATAAGATAGAAAGACCGGAATTCCGGGCTATCGGTTATAGACTAGTGACTGTTGAAAAACGAAACTTTTTAACAAATCGGGTAAAGCCGTTTTCACAGCGCCTATATTATCATACACCTGAACAGACGGTCAACTAACCGGATGGGGGGGGGGGGGGGGGGGAATGTGCATCTCCAAGCTCATGGATTTGGTTGTCTCGAATAGTTCTGGGGCGAAATGAATTATTTACACCAGAGTTCCCCCCCCCCCCCCTGTGTGTAAAGACGTTAATTGAACTATGCTGATTGGAGCACTGCGCTTCTCTGCCACGCTGGCTAAGCTCACGCTGCTAACAAGATGGCTGTGGTCACGTTCCTAGCAGGTCGCAGTGTACAGGACAGACAGCGGGTCAGGAAGATCATCCGTGGAATTGTCAATTTAACGAGTCCAGAGGGTGAAACGAGGACTCTTATTCACACACACGCCATTCCCAGACCCGAGTATCAATATAAATCTGGGCCTTGGAAGACTGGAAGTAACTCGGAGGTATGAGGGGAGAATATTCCAGCTGGTATGAAGTGATTTCCCCTTACCCCCCCCCCCCTCTTTTTTTTTCTCTTCCAAATAAATAATTCAAATAGTCAAGAACCGGAGGCAATGTTTTCGTATTTGCTCTTTTATTTGAATGTATAGACTACGGAGTATGCAGTGAGAAAAACTACCTGGCTTATTACGTGCTCGAAATAAAGAAATAACATTTGAGGCAGTGTCGACGCCTTCATCACTTCACCAGAAAGTCTGTGTGGTGTTACATATCTTGATGATATAATTACTTGCTATCCATAATTTGATAAACACCCCTCCATATTTTGCTAAAGACGCCCACTTGGCGCCACTGATATGACCGCTTCAAGTCATCTTCTAAACTACGTAATGAAGATAACTGACTCAAGCGATATCGCAAGAACAACAGACAACGAGTTTTTAGATATTCCGACTATTTATTTAAATATTTCGACCAGGGAAAAGAGAGAAAATAGGACGCAATAACACAAAAGTGATAGTGTTTGCTTTACATGCTACGGATGTCCCTTAAGATTTAACGATTAGTACATCCTAACCCAAACCTCCCTCAGGACGACGGGGGATGGCAGCGATCAGGGTTAGAGCGCATAACGCACGACCAGGCATCCATTAGAGCTTAAGTTCCTGTTGGAATACATAGGTAACGATACATAGGCAAAGATGCGGTACTTAAGTTACAAATGAAGTGTGGAAAAAGAAATGTCACCACTATTAAGGCAAGCCTCGTTTAGGACAACAACCATTGACCTTCGACTCAACAGCACCGCCTAACAGCAAACATAGGGACCAGGCTGACTCTCACCCGACACTTCCTCCTCCCTCCCCCCCCCCCCCCCCTTTGCCAAACAAAAAAATTTCTGATCGGTTTTGACCTTGCATTGGCCACTCGTTAAGATCGGAAGAGGATTACATATCATTCTTTATGTTATTCTAAGTCAATGTTTTTTGTTTCTTTTACAACTTTCTCATTATCCTGTAGAAATAAAGATGATTACGTCCTTACCCGAAAGTGGGAAGGGGGGGGGGGGGGAAAGGAGGATGGCAGTAGACATGGTTCGAGCCTGGCACCATTGTGAGGATAGTCCGAAGAGCAAAGAACACGAGACAGGGATCCAATGACTCCTACAGCCAACAGTATATTACCGTTTAAAAACTTAATATATATATATATATATTGTTACGAATCTCCCTATCCAGGCTCTCTATACAAACTGCACCATACACCACCAACTTAAAGAACTTGACAACTCAGGGCTCCAAAGAGTAACACTTTAATAGTTGAATAAATAACAGCCTCTTGCACTGGCCTCTCCGTCTCGTTCCGGGCTTGCACTGGGTTCAACAGTTCAGGACTGACTTCACACACTAGGCTCGTTGTGTCGGACTCGATCACAGACCAAGATCAAGACGCCAATCGTCTCAACTGTACTTGACAGTACTCCGCACTGAACCGTCGTAATGCTCCGTACAGAACCACACCGCTGAACTGTGCTGTAGTCGACCGGGCTCTGAACCGTCTTAACTGGACACCTCCGCTCTTTATATAGGGTCCCAACTGGCCTTCTAGAACCGGACGGAACATCGCTCGACGTTTCTAGCTTCGTCACATGACTAGATCTCTCGTGACGCCCCTGAGCTCTGTTCACGACGGCGATCCTTCCCGAACCGTCCTGTTGACACTCGACTCGGCTGACCATCGTAACTCGTCACGGTTGACCGCTCGTCTAGCGCTGGCCTGGGACGATTTGCGTCGGCTGACTACACTCACACCATTACCCCCATCTGTGCCACCACCAGGTTTATAACAATATATATATATATATATATGTTGGCACAAATGTTCCTTAGATCACGGCGGAGACAGTAGTGTATGTCAAATGATCCTCCAACATCCGGAGGGCCCTAAAAATAGTCAAAAAGTACCTAATTGTAGCTCCAATTGAAAAACAAAACCCGTTTTCACAGTATTTTATATTTGCTATGAGTATGTCTGCTGAACGGGTAAATCCATTTTCACACTCCAGTTTTAATTTCGTGGCAAAATTTTTAAATGTGAAGGGAGCATTCTCCATGTTTGCTATAGATCTAAATTCAATCCGGTATATCAGTAATACCCAAACACAGGCCTGCAGTCATATACGGCTAATGTATATATATATATATTACGATGTTCATTTTGGGTCAGCATCTCTACAAAATGTCTTAAAGTGAAAGTTTTAAAGAAAGTCTTTTTTTTTTAGTAAGTCGTGTATCTATCTGCAAGTAAGAACACCATATCAGCCTCGTCCTTTTATTTGTGATTTGACCTCGGCGACTTATATTCTGCATCTCCTGCAACATCTATAGTATATCCACAGAAAGTTACACAAACTATAGGCCTAGTTGATTTGTCCTATAGTCCTAACAATAAAGGAGACATAAATTAACAATAGATGTTTAAATAAGAAAAAAAGACATAAAATACCTTTGTTTTGGGGGGGGGGGGGTGAGAGGTGGGAACAGAAACTATGAATTGGTTTTAGGCGCCCAGGGAAGACGTAAAATCCGCGTGTCGCAAAGGTTTGAGCGATGATGTCACTGCATCCTATTAAGACATGACCCCGACACACACACACAATCTTATCCAATAATTGTTCTTTAGTAATGTATTAGAGGCAAAGGTGACGATCTGTAGCAAATAAATGCATACATACATGACGACGTGGTTAGTCTTCTGTCTACATTCTGATTAGTCTAGATCCGTAAAGTTTTCAATAAGTTTCAGTAGATACGGGTAACATACAGGTGAAAAAGTTTTACAACTTTTGAAGTGACAACCAACTGACACACCTACCTATATAGACTATAGGTAACTATTGCAAAGCTAAATCAAAGCCAACTTCATAATCGAAATCAAAAGTTTGAACAATTTACCTGATCTATAGCGTCACTGTCACTGTATACACACAAGACCTTTAAGTGTCCAGAAGGATAATTACCATGTCACTAACACATCCGTACAACACATGTAAACAAATGTCTCTCGAACACAGAAGGCCATTACCTAGTGGGGCGCGTCGCAGTCACGGCGTTCGAAAAAAATCCACTTCAACGGTAGGGTGGAGGGAGGGGTGAAAATGAATTATTTGGTCTACTTTTTTTTTTTTCGGCTCCCCCCCCCCCCTCTCTCTCTCTCTCTCTCTCACGTTAAAGTCTCGTTCATCCACCTGGCCCCTCCCATCCCACACTTGGACCAGTCAATACGAGATGCGACGGGTGAGTGTTACAGTGTGTCGCACTGTCTATTCTAGAAGCCCGTTCACGAACAACATTGTGCTATGTTTGTATCCGTATACCAACTAGATCAGGTCTATAGTCTTTACATTTGTAAAACTAGAGGCTGAAACATTCAATGATGCATACAAGGCAGCACTAGGGATCAATTTTTCTTGAGAGAAAATGATGTTGTTGACAGTCCTGAAAGGGCACGAACTATGGAACATCCGATTGGACAACACCGTGGCAGTTTAGCCTCTAAACATCAGAATTGCATCTACATTCGACATGCACTCATTATAAAACAGCTCAGCACTTTAAGGGTTAAATTAATTGATTCACTTTTTTGTTAGGTACAATAAATAATTGTGTAAGGTTTCAAATAACGTACACAAAGAATGAATCAGACAAACAGAGTGCGTTGATATAAGCTTTGTAAAAAAAAAATATGCTAGTTCTAAATACGCCAAAAGTAAGGGCAGGGGAAGATTACGCCAAGAAGACTACAATTTTTCTTTGGTTCACATGAATGCATTTATTAGCGATAGAAGAGATCCCTTTGATAACGCATCGAAATTATTTTTTTTTTAATTACAAAACAAAAATGCTGAATCAGTTCTAATTTGATCTGATAATAATAAATGTGTTTTTAGGGCTTGAATTATGAACACGTCAAAGACAGAAGCACAAAGCCTATGTTTTAAGAAAGTGGGTGACAGGTACAGAACAGTGCTACGCTTTATTCGTCTCTCAGTAGATCAGCGTTTCTCAAACTGTGGAGCACCCCCAGACGGCCTGACAATTTATGTGACAAAGGGGGGAAATGGCGACCAGGTAGCATGACCAGGCAGCCACCCTTGTACAGTCATCAATTCATGCTTGAATGTTAGCCTAGTAAAATTAAATTATTAAAAATGTTTCAAAAGTTTAAAATATTTTACGAAAGGCATGTCGTTTCATTTTATAATAAGGAGCTTCAAAAATGTATACCGTCAGCGACAATATCGACTTAAAACGTTTGGAAGAAAGCATTTCGAAACGTCTTCTTTAACGTGATTCTTCTCAAATTTCTTGTGTCAGAATGGGTCGAAATTCTCCCGTCTATGTTCACTACTTGTATGCGAAACAAAAATAAAAAGGTTCGCGGTAAGACTTCTCTGACTTGACACGAAGTTGATCTTACAATGATCACAGACGTAAGTGCGCTAAATGTACCTCTAATTTCATTCGTATTATAGTATTGCCCAGGGCTGCCTCCTTTTTTATTAGGCTTAATTTGACCTGCGACTTTTTTTTTTCTAGGATGAATAGTATGCTCTGATTGTAAGAGAATATTTGGCGCAGGGGCTCTGCTCGCAACGGAAGATTACAGCACTCACCACTGAGGCACATACCTCCTACTGGGTGGAGGAGGGAACCTGCTGCATCTCCAATATTATCACAATTATCTAGGAAACATTGGTGAAAAGGGCGGGGCGCGCAAATGAATTTTTTTAATCATTTAGGAAAGGGAAAAGGGGGACCACATGAACATTTTGAGAAAGACTGCACTTGATATTTTAAACATTTTTTTTTTCAAAATCATAGCAGCATTTTCATTTGGGAGTTAAAAAAAGAGCGTAAAGTTACGGACCCATCAAAATGTGGATTTTTTCTCTATTGTGGGAGACCCTTTCTTGTGGAGGGGCCTGGGCTGTAGCACTGATCTGAGCGATAATAAAGTGTAAGAGTCCCGGAATCATGTAGGCACCACTTCATCTAGCTAAACTTCTACCCAAATCGTCAAAGCACTTTTAAAAAGTTGGGGAATTTCATACCAGGCTGTATGAAAGTAGATATCATTCAATGACCAAGCCCATGTTACGACAGTGTCTGGAATGTCTTACGATGAAATTTTAAACACAAACTACGCACACTCGGAACTTTAGCATATTACCTAAATGCGCGTATGTGTGTGTAGGTGTGCATGTGTAGGAGAGGGAACGATTGTTCAAGTTGAAATGACGGAGGAGGAACTGTACAGCTGAATATGAATGGATGTCACTTGAAAAATGTCTTCCCACGCCGCTGTTCGGCCGCTTGGTTTTGAATGAGATTTTCCTTCTTATTTTATCAATATGATAGTCTGGTTTTGGAACTATTTGTCAAAAGTTAAAATGTTGACAACATGCTTGCCTTTTTTTTACCATCTCGGCCAGTGAACCGAAGTGCTGCTAACAGCAGCTATTTGTATGTTTCCTTACGCTGTATTTTGAAAAACCAAACTATGTAGATTATTTGTAGATTTTCACCGATCAAAAAAAAAAAATCGACAAACTTACAAGCTTTGTAGACAAAACTGGGTTCAACAAATATTTTCAAGGAAAGTCTAGAGTACCTATTGGTCTCAAACTATGGGGGCGTGTCGAGCTGACAGAAGGTGTTTGCATGCTAAGGTGATCTTTTTTTTTTCAAGGAGAACATCTGTTTTGTATATATTGTTTAATAGATTTCTATTTCAGTATTAATTTTTTTAAAAACGCTATAATAAACAAAGTTTAAGAAATTAAATTATTAAATAAAGTAACAAATATAGTAATAAAGTCATTTTTGACATATAGAATGTTTGGCTGTATGCCTGGTCGAGTGACTTGGCTATCTGTCTAGGGGGCTCGAGGTCGAATATGTGCACTCTTAATGCTAGGAGAAATAGTGTTTTGTGCAGGGGGAATTAATTTCTGAAGCTCCGGCACGCAGGAAAACGCTTAGCTCCAGCGTTACGCCCCAGACCTTGCTTTGGGTTGGGGGGGGGGGGGGGTAGCTAACAGTCAACGTCAAAACCGTAACTATCCAGAAGGGGCAAATGTAATTTACTTGTGAATGTCATTAGTTGGTAAAGTTTGAGAAACACTGGTCTAGACGAATTGCTGCTTATTTTTCATTGTTTTTTTTTCTTGTTGGTGTCCCATTGAGAGCGTTAAACAAGAGATCTAGACTAGAGTTAATATTTTGCAAATGTTTGCAAGGGTTCAGCTCCATTTAAAATGCGAGTATTGTACAAAACAACACGTAGACCCTATACACGACACTTGTAAATTGTATCTTTGAATGCAGAGGATAGCGTGTTTCTCTGTCTTAACAGCTATATTCATTTTCTTTCAAAATAGATGTTTATTGAATTCAATGAGTTGCAATACCGAAGTGAATCCTTAAAAGGATGATTTAAAAACGATTCAAGAATCACTACCTAAAATTATTGACTTTATTAGTTATGAGTAGTAGCAGGAGTAGGTGGTGGAGTGAAATCTAGCAAGATTAAAAATGCATAGTTCAGTTTTTATTTTTATGTCTTTGAAAGCAATGTCAAGTTGTGGAGGTTAATCCTAAATGTCACAATTTCTCTCGGAAAATAAGTTGGAAAGTGAAAAAAAAAAATATGTTACGTAGTTTGTGCAATGATCTGGCCGAACCAGAATGTCGAGTGTTGAAACCAGAGAGAGGTTTAGGTTTATGGGATGGAAATATGAGATGAAAGAATGTTGTACAAGGACTGTGCATGTGTACATCTACGTCTCCTGGTAAGACACTGCAAGTAGCTGGATAGTACTAGAGTTACAGTCACTGTTTGAAGTACAGTGACAGATGTAAGTCACAGGAGTGTGGTACTGATGACCGGGGGGAAATAGAAGAAATTTAAAAAAAAAAAGATTAAATATTTGAATCCTATTGTGACGTATGTTACAATCTGTCTTATATTTTTAAAAAAATATATAAAGAGGAGGAAGACATGGTGGTGTTGTAGTGCACTTTATTGCAAGAGTACGTCCAGTGTGATGTTGTATGCACTAAATACTTCTCTATAAGTATTAGTCTGATGTATGTTGATGTTTTATATATCACTGTGTCAACTGTCTGATGAGGTGTTTACTTGAGGGGTGCACATATACGCCTAATTTAAGATGTATTATAGTTCAGTGTGAGTATGTCTAATGAACTCTAAGATGTTCAGAAAGGCACAAAGATAAAGGCACATTCCTCATCCCATATGCTAGACAAATTTGTACAAATGCTCATTCTTCCCTAGTGCTACTAGAGCATGGGATGGGTTGACTGAGCTAGCCAGGAAAACCAGTGACTTGGCAGAATTTGGGTCATTGGTTAACATGCATGACTAGATGCATGACGCATACGACGTAATCATCTTCTTTTTTTGATGTAACGTCTGTATTTTTAAGATAATGTCGTAAAACAAGTGTCAGTATATGTCTTAAGTCTAATGTATTATATAATAGTAAATGCTAGCCAGTGTCCAATGCATGGTTATGTTTTGTTTAATGCACGGTGATGTATTATACTTCTGATAAAGTTAATGTCTACTGTATAATGCTGAATTATGGTACACTACAAGTGCATATTAAAGGTATGATGAAGTATTATAATTCACAGCTACTTTATGTCTAACATATGCTGTTTTATTTTAATTCAGTTTGAGCATATGTCTAATGAATTGTATAACACTTCAGTGAAAGTATATGCCTAATGAATTGTATAACACTTCAGTGAAAGTATATGCTTAATGAATTGTATAACACTTCAGTGAAAGTATATGCCTAATGAATTGTATAACACTTCAGTGAAAGTATATGTTTAATGTATGAACATAAAGACATTCAAAATTCAAACTAAAGGTTTGGCATTTGTAATGATTACTAGGAAAGACGACACACCGACATATACCTAAAAAAGATATGTGCTATTCCTACAAGGCAAGCACGGCCTGTGGCCTAGACCTGAATACACACCAGAAAGCAACAAACTAAAATCGATCTATCTATCAAAACTATTCCCTTTGCATGTCCAAGTGTAAGAAAGCCCCATCGTTTAAATGTCACCACAACATGAAGATCTACCTCTTCTTCACCCTCACCTATTTTTTTCCGCAGATGTCCTCATAAACTCAGGTGACGCAGAAAGGCTTAAGGACAATGCGCTCTTTTTCTACTATGGACACTCAAGCTTTATTATATATTAAACCCGAACTCATCCATCTTATATCATGACAAAAAGTTGTCTATTATGAGATTCAAGACTGTTGGACTCTCTTTTCTAACAAGTAACAAAAACGCTTCTGTTATTAGCTTTTGAATACATATTATTATTACCCATAGTTCAACATTTTGAGCTTTATTTTATTATCGACTACATAATTTTAGCCCCACTGAAGTAGGCCTATATATCCTTTTGACAATAGCATGTATCGATTGTAATAATTATATTGTAGGGTAACAGATGCTGCCAACGAATAACAGTGAATAGCCATTAAATAAATTATAAAAGGAGTTTAGATAAATAAAGTTATATTGATGATGTAGTCTACAGGACAAAAAAAAATTAAATAGTCTACTGTCACAAAGACTGCGGCACAACCATTTGAGACCTCATAGAAAAGTTACCACCGAAAAGAGAACTTAAATAGATATAGGCCGCCGGAGGACAATAGATTGGTCATGAGTTATTTGTGACAAGCTATGTAGGTCAAAGCTGGGTCTGCGTAAACTACTGCAAAGTAAGTAACGCAGAAGAATCATTAAGAACAAGGTAAATGTTTATTCTAAAGTTAGTAGGCTTCTAGGCTAGAACTAGAAACTACAACCATGCAACTAAAATACAAATCACCATAATATAGGCCACTGGAGGCTGAGCCACCACCAAGTTGTCGTAGCGTGTTCTATCACGAAACAAGATCCATGAAATACATCCAACATTCAAATTATTAATATTTTAAGATACAATATCCACAAAAAGACTGGTGCAAATTTTTATACTGTTCAAATATTTCTTTAATCGGTTGAATGAGGGAAGTAAACTTGTTCATCTGGATATTTCAAGACTGCATTCAGATCTCTGACGTAGCAGAGCTGAACACAACACGTCCACTTAGGGTGCAAATGGTGTAATGGTTTTATTTTATTTGACTAATAATTTTAAATCCGCTTCGCGATAACTCGAATATTTTAATTAAAATTGATAATTTTTCTGATTAGAGCTGACATTGATTGCCCCCCCTCCCCGGTCCATCTAGAGACCCTCAAATCAACACAAAATGAAATTCTACTATCTACAACATCGAACAGAAATAACTTACCAGGAAAAGGAGTCAGGCCAAATGTATCAGCTGGTGTATGAAATGAAATCAGATAGAAATGAGTACAACTGGCAACATTGACAACAAAAAAACTCACAACATGTAAGTCACAAAAAAACATAAGCAGGTCACATACGAATACAATCAAGTCACATACAAACATAATCACGTCACATAGAAATATAATTAGGTCCCATACAAAAAAAAATCTAGGATGACTGCGTGTATAACAATGGTCGTTTGTCCATATAAGCACAATGTGCATCTATTGAACTTAAGTGGTAAACTTGTTTTGTTTTTTGCACATGTAATCTGATTGTGTCTGAGTGTTGGTTTATGATCTTTTTTAAAAATTATAAACCAGTAAAGCTGTTAACAAATCAATTTAAAATTCTCTTCGTTGATCAAACACTTGAAAATGTTATGACAAAATTAAATGATTTTATTATATGTTAAAATGGGTGCCAAACTTTGTCATACTTATACATATTTTTCATTCAATTCCTCCAACTAATCACACTTTCGTCATAGTACAAAATTGGAATAATTTATTTTGACAACTTTTCATTATCCTATCGAGCTGAAATTTTAAACATAATCTCGTGCAGGGTGACAACACATTTTATTACTAATTTTAGAAAGATCACTTTATTAATTATTAAATTAATCATTTTTGTTTTATCTACCTATAAAGCCTAGTATTTTATGTCTCGAATCAAAGGGAACTAACAATTATATTGTTTTTTTTTATTATTACTGTAAAGATTAGACACAATCTTTCTTTTCTTTTCTTTTTTTTTATTTGAACATAATGTAGGAATTTATTTATATATTTTTTATGTGTTTTTTTTTTAGGGCACTCATGACTCCTTGACTTCGCCTCGCCTCACTCGAGGAAAAGAGAGAGAGATTGATTAACACTGAGTTGTTGTTCTTTCCTTTTCATTTAGAGAAAATGATGGGGAACATATCATGATTCCGTCCCAGCTCTCAAGATATCACGATTCCGTCCCAGCTCTCAAGATGATTTGCTTCGACTCCTTATGGCTTTATCATTTTCCAGTACACTGAGAATAGCAAAAATGACTTATTTATATACAAAAAATATAACTTTTTCTTTTCAATCCAATATTGCGTCTTTTGCACTGGGTCGCAATGACATTCATGGCACAAATATTAGTTGCTTTGTATGTGTTAAAGTCAGTTGATGTAATATTACCTGGATGTAACACGACACGGCCAAGAAAATATCTATTACTTAAGCTAAATCAGGTCATATCGTTGTTGTTAAATGTCTGAATGTATATAAAATTGTATTTTATTGAAAGGTAATAGTCCACCTCCATTCCACAATAAATGCTTTCTTAAATGTTATGCAGAAGTGATACTTTTCAAATACTTCATCTGCACTAATCTGTTCCCCATCATTATCCGAAAGCACAAAAGAAAGTTTGGGTAGCTGTCTTTGCAAATTTGATCTATCTTGAATTGCTTTTCAGCTGACTGTGCCCTGTCAATTAGTAGCGTCTTTTTATGGTTATCATTTTACTTGAAGTGTGCAACTTAGCACTTGTGAAGTTCCCTAGTCTTTGGAATCGTGCGAACTTGGTCAGCCCTCAATCTTCTGTCTTGACAAATCCTCTCTTGCTTGGCTTGAGCACTAAGAAGTGACAGTAACCTAACTTAATATGTACAATGACATAACAAAGACACTGTTCCAATAATTTTGTTGATTTTTTAAGCGAGATCTAGCCCATCGTATATATAGTAAGACATAAACTTCTTTTTTTCTTTTAATCGAGTTATCTTCTGATAAATCCTTAACTGTTTGCGCTTCAATTGTGCATTTATTACTGGAAAAATTGATAGCATTAAATGAATACAGACGTTAATTATCATTTATTTGTCAAGTTAACTTTTTTTTTTGTTGAGTCCTTATGTTTTTTTAATTCCAAGTCTTGATCTGCCGCTAAATTTCTATTCATGTTTTACGTTTTATAATTTAACTATCAAGGTGTATCTAAAAAAAAATGTGCGCTTATTTATCTTTATCTATATGTGTGTAGGTGTTTTATAAAAGATTATATTAAAATATTGTTTGACTGACGCTAGACAGAACTAAAATGTTTTTTAACTAAACCTGAAAAAAAATGTAATGGCACAATATACAATATTATTCAAATGATTAGTTATAAATATAGTCTACCTATTAACACCTATATGTTACCTATATATTAGCAGGTAATTAAATGTGGACATGTTAGTGAATTAGCCTGGAAATTATTAGTGTTTATTATTTACTTGAATACATAATTTTTTTAGATCAACAGTTCAAGATTGGTCAACTGCACTGCTTCTGACACCAAAATTGGTACTTTTTGAAATTCTCTTTCTTTCTGTAAATCAATTAAAGTAAAATCGCAAATATGGTTATTAATTAACACAAAACTTACCGTGATCAAAGCCGATGAACCAAGTGGCGTAATTGGCCCCCTCTTTGCGTCCTCGAATCATTTCCACGCTTGGCTAAATAAGATCATTGCTAGCGATGAGCATTCTCGCCGTTAAAACAGTTGCACGAGATATTGTTAGACTCCAGTGGACCACATCAGAATCGTTTAATCCGTTCGACTGTCACAATGTCACCAAAAAAAAAAACAAATATTGGCGATCGATAATCCACTTTTGAACAAGAGTTGTTTTTGTTTTGACAACGTTAACGACAAAAAGTCTCCATTGTACTAGTCATTAAGACATTTTGAGAACCTATAGTTGACACTATTTATAAGTGTTCATGGCATCTGTGCCACACGTGAAATCCGTTGTTTAATGCAAACGTCCTTTTCTAGTACTGCTTTATAAAATGATAAATCAAATTTTAATATATATATATACTGATGCTACGTGTGTGTAAAAAGGCCAAAACACGAATAGAACTAAGTAACAGAATGGAGAAACCTGATCAAGCAATATTTCAAGTCATGCCATTCTCCTGTATAGATCTAGAACCCAGCAGTTTAAGAGAGAAAACATATGTAAGAGAAACAAAGACTCGCATTTATGGGGAAATCCCGTCTAAAAATACACTTCACAAAGAAATACTACTCAAACGTGCACCGTTTACGAGAGTGAAATCATTCAATTATACAAAGAATTAAGCCCCTTGCTTCCAGCAGATCAAACAACATTAGCATCTGGCATTCACAAAAGGTTAAAAGAGCCAAGCATATCAGGGCGAGGTAAGAGATGGATAGGGCAAGGGGCGGGGGCGCGCATTCATGGCGCATATTTGGAACATCAAGATAAAAAAAATAATAAAAAAGCAGATCGAGCAGGTTCAATGTCTATCCCCAGGCAATGGCGTGTTTGGAAAATGTTTTTTTTAAGATAGACTACCTCTCACACAAATTTACCTGTAACCTGTAATATGCTGAACATTTTACAATATCGTAGAGAAGTTATAAATAAGATCGCTCACAAACTGTAATAATAAATGGCTCTAAATCAACACCAATAACAGTAAACTCAGGTGTACCTCAAGGAACAGTCTTGGGTCCACTCCTATTTTTAATTTACATAAATGATTTACCAAATTGCATTAGTTCAGGAACAAAAGTCAGATTATCTGCAGACGATTGCATAATATATAGAACAATAAAAACAACACAAGACACAGATATTTTACAAAGAGAATTAGATGAATTACAGAAATGGGAATCAAATTGGAGCATGTCTTTCCACCCAGAAAAATGTCAGTTGTTAAGAGTAACAAAAAAACTAAAACAAATTAATTCCACTTATCTTATTCATGGCAAACCAGTAACACAGACTAAAAACTCAAAATACCTAGGTGTTATAATAAATGAAAAACTGTCATGGAATCCACATATTGATGAAACTATAAAAAAAATCCAACAAAGCATTAGGGTTTATTAAAAGAAATTTCTATAAATCAAATAAGAACATAAAACTAAAATGTTATTTAACCTTGGTTAGGCCAATAATAGAATATGCATCCACCGTGTGGGACCCCTCAACTCAATAAAACATTAAGAAACTGGAACAAACACAAAATAGAGCAGTGAGATTCATAACAAACGAATATTCACATTTGACTAGGGTAACACCATTAGTAAAATCACTAAATTTAGAAAGCCTTCAGGACGGAAGACTCAAAAGTAAAGTAGCAATTATACATAAAACACTGAACCATAATCTTCAAATACAAAAACAAAATTTAATAAAATACTCTGAAAGACACAAAAATAAAGGCACATTCCTCGTCCCATATGCTAGGACAAATTTGTACAAGTGCTCCTTCTTCCCTAGTGCTATTAGAGCATGGAATGGGTTGCCTGAGCTAGCCAGAAAAACCAGTGACTTAGCAGAATTTAAGTCATTGGTTAGTATGCATGACTAAATGCATGACGCGTAGGATGTAATCATCTTCTTTTTTGAAGTAACGTCTGTATTATATAAGATAAGATAAGATATACACAGAACGTTGACACGAGTTTTAAAATGCACCCAAAGTTTTACAACCTACACTAAATATTATACAAGGTATTCCAAATGCTGCTAGTAAGACTCATCGGACAACAAACAAGCCGCACTTGGACATTGCTAAGAAAGCTATACAGATTTTAAGCTGGTTCATGATTTTAATAGTTTTACCATCACAAAGAAGATATTAAGACACCGATCACAAAAACAAATAGACTCGAGAACTCTTTTGTTCCTTTGGCAATTAAATCGTTGAACCAAATGTAACTTACTGTTGGAAGATTTCACATGTAATGTTAAAGGGAAACTGGGATTTGAGAATGTAAACTTATTGTGGTAAATTTCACATGTAATGTTAAAAAGAAACTAGGGTATGAACGTATGTATGTGTGCTATCATACACATTGTTTGCTCTAATAAATTTAGTTATTTCTAATGCACAATGGTAAAACACTTTTCCTCACAGATAATAAAGACTACTATTAATAACGTAAAAAACAATAACCCAATGTTGATCATGAATTTTGATCTCAACATTTGACTAAAGATTAAGTTTGTATATTCAGTTGGAGCTCCTATAACGTAGCATGCTATATGAGCAGAATAAGAGAAAATAGAAGTTAAGAAGTTTGCTTTTTTTTTTTTTTTTTTTTAAATATTTCTTCTAAATTGTAATTGCACGAATAAATAGTGCTGTTTTTATGTTAAAACTACCTTCATTATGGTCTAGCTCCCTTTAATATTGTTACAACTCAAACGCTTTGTACACAGACAATATGGCTGCTTTCTGCCCTATAGACCGCATGGTCTGGAAGGGGATTTTTTTTTTTATTACTACTTTTACGAAAGAGCTTTCCATATTTATAACAGTATTTAAACCAGTAGTACCCAATGTAATAAAGGAGGATGAGATGTAAATATCAAAATGCCGCAGTACATTAAAATGGTAGAAATATGGTGTATAAAATACCGGTACATAAAATTACTTTTTAAAAAGTTGTTAAAACATAGTATTGTCATGAAGTCACTCTGATACAAATTTAGTACACGTTATTTCTCCCACTTCCCATTCTCGGAACAAGTTGAAACTTAGCATAATTATTCATTGTCGCTAACAACGCACGAATTAATTTTAAAAAAAAATAATTAATTATTTTTTTTAGAAAAAAAAGGTAAATAAATCTTACAGTATTGAGACATATGGCTGTAAATGTGCAGTTCTTTCCCTTAATTCATCATTTTTGATATATTATGATTGTTTTTAAATATAATGTACGGCGAATGACATTTACGCCTATATTGTAAAGGATGACAAATGAAACATTTTCCAAAAATGTTTTTAAAGTATCACGAGAGTTGGAGAATGCTATGCGACTGAGAAAGTGAAAGAAAAGCATCGAAGTACAAAACTGATATGATGGCTCGGGCCTTAAAAAAAAGTATAATAATATAATGTTACATAATTTGACAAAAAATTGGTTAACAATTAAGTTTATGTTTTCAACTATAGGCCTCTGAACATGTCTTCATAGAGCAGGCTCATGCAAAGTGAAAATACTTCGGCGTGAATAAATGTTCAGACATCTGAGCACTATTGTCCACCAGGGAAAGAGTTAAACAAATACACAATTTACATATAGGCACAGCCGGGTTGGGTGGCAGGGCGACTGATAATGGCAAAGTCAAGGGTAAGATTCCCGATCAAACAAACCCTGATTTTATGAAGAGTTTCGGAGGTATCTATTCTTAACTCGAGTTGACCCAGCAATAAATCTCACAAGATGGGTGAAAAGCTGACCACATATTATTATTTTATGACCAAAATCAAAGTAATTAACTCTTTCTCTCCGTCAATACTTTCCACGTTCCGATGGGATTATTTATTTTGCTCATTTGTGTTTCACTACCTTGTTATGATTAAACTTCAATAACTTTTTTGTATACAATCAGGAAATTTTATATAAGATATATAATTATAGAATGCATGCTCTTTTTATAAAACACAAATTAAAGCTAATAAAACCAAAAGTTAATTTACTTTAATGGGCTAAAATCAACGTTGGTATCGTCAGTTAGGAGTGAAAGAGTTAAAATAATTTCTCAGCTGTCTCTCTTAACAGGTACATTTCTGATACAGTTATTTGGATTTATCTTTAAAAATGTGGAGTGCTGGTCAACTAGCCATTTTTAGGCTCACAGCTCGGGCCTTAAAAAAAGTATAATAATATAATGTTACATAATTTGACAAAAATTTGGTTAACAATTAAGTTTGTGTTTTCAACTATAGGCCTCTGAACATGTCTTCATAGAGCAGGCTCACGCAAAGAAAATACTTTGGCGTGAATAAATGTCCAGACAGGGTTAGGAGACACTAATAGCGAGGCATATATAATAGTAAACATATAAAATAATCACAAGTATAAATATCTCCTTAAATTAAACTCTTGTCTATAAGGAGAATACTGATTTCCCGAAATATGGGCGATTGCTCACCTCGCAATTCAGAAACGTTTCAGGGTTCAATCTGAATTAGCGGGTAGATGAAATCAGTTGGGGAAAGTCGGAACAGTTTGTTTATTGGGCTTACCACACTACACCCTTGTTAGCCAACGAAACTTTTGAACTGTTTATTTTATCTGCCTCAGAGACATTTAAGGCTCGAAAAAAAAAGGCCAAAAAATAATCCTTCTGTGTATACTACAGAACTGGAGTTTGACAAATTAAAGTGCGCATCAGGGAAAATAGAGGGGATTCCCCTGATGTCAGGCAAAGTTTGAACGACATGTCGATGTACAGGTTCAGCAGTTGAAAATCTATAAATAGCTCACTAAGTTTGTTTGAACGAAACAAGAATAAGTATCAATGTTTATCTAGTTTCTAAGTTTGTTTTTCCTTATACTAGGACATTCTAGGCAGTGGTGTTTATTTTTAGATCGGCGTTTCTAAATTCATTTTTTAATGGTTAGCTATTGACACTATTTCCCAGGATGGTCTGCCGCTGAGGATAAACAATATACGAGTGGTCTGCGAGACGTAACTCTTCGTTTGGTTGATAGCTAGTACTCTACTTATGTCCCTTAGACTAGCTAGATTCCTGTCTATTCTCCTCCAGAATGGGTTCAAGATAAAACTTGGTCACCGCTATCTGACAAATCAGCGGGAGGGATTCGATGAAAATAATTGGAAAATGACTGATTGTTCAATCAATATGACAAGATCGTTCCCGGCAGCCTAGTCAGCGTGCAAATAGCTAATAGCACCGTTTCCATCTCCGACTTTATTTTAACAGACCAGGAAAAAGTAACAATTTGCAGAACTGTCTCAGATATATCTGTAACAAATCTTATACTTCAAAAATGATAGTTCTTTAGTGTTATATATGTATGTGCAAATCCCGCTAATACCACCCTATCCCCTGCCGCAGGTGGTATAAGCAATGCGTTCTAGAAGCAAATATCCTGCTTAGTTTAGGCAAACATAGTCAAAAGTTGTGGAAATCATGAGAATGTTATACAAACTGGTGCAACTAAATAGAAAAAAAATAACAAAATATTTAAAAAATAGTTGGATAGCTACTGGCAATTCAACCTTTTTTGAACCGTAACTAATTTTTTAAAAGTTAAAGCAAACCTTTCAGAGCTTGCTCTCTATTGGGCAGAGCTGCGGGATAGTTTGTCTGCAGAGTCACTTGATCTGTATGGGAGCTTAAAGGCACTACGCCTAACAGCAGAGTTCCTCGCCAAGGCTCTACGGTAGGACTAGCCCTTCCAGTCTTGTTACCAGTTGGAGTTCATCTCTATAAGCTTATCTTCGTCATCGATTGTTAACAAGGGTGTAATATGGCAAGCACAACAACCAATCACCTTTGCTTTCCCTAACAAACGACAGGTACCCATTAGAGTTGTTGTAGAGACTCAGGGGAATCTCTAAAATCCCGAAATTAAAAATCCCGGTCTTCACCAAGGTTCCAACCCAAGACCCTTAGTTTCGGAAGATAAGCACTTCCACTACAGCCCATCATAACCAACACCCTGTACGGCAGTGCTCAACAACTGTAACCCTTGACACAGTCTGCAAAAGAGCTCACAGCTCAGCAGCAATAAAGCTGACTAGAAGAAGAAGAAGAACCACTCAGAAACCAAGCCCCACGACAACTAATGATGTTAAGTCAAATAATAATAATACATTTATTAGATTTTTTTTTTTATCTATATACGATTTTTTTCTCCAATTGTCATAAAAAATATTCTTAAATTTACTTGGATAGCACTGCCGTTTATATATGCACATGTTTGTATCAAGATGTCTATAAAAAGTAGTTTGTGAACCACTATGTTCAGTGCACTTTAAAATATAAGATGGGGATCCAAATCTATCTGCAGCACTGACTACGTTTGCTGAGTCAACAAGGCGCCCAGTGCACCTAGGCCCACAAATTAAGTATTTCTTAATTAACATCTGCATACCACCTACGTCACTGTGTTGACAAGCAAACATGGTGACGTGAATTGGAATCACTTGTTAATACCTCGAGATGTTTGGAGGACGAGACACGCGAGGAACATCCTCCTCTGGGATGAAGGGGAAACTCATGGACAGGTCTACCAGTGCTTCTAAAATTGTGTTATCATGTCACAAAATCAATACTCGGTAAAAAAAAAAATGTATATATCAATAAGATTACGTGCTAAGGAAGACAAACACACAGTCAAAGGATGTGTGTGAGAAAGAGATGTAGAAAGATAAACAGACAGACAGACAGACAGACAGATAGATCGATAGATCGATAGATCGATAGATAGATAGATAGATAGATAGATAGATAGATAGATAGATAGATAGATAGATAGATAGATAGATAGATAGATAGATAGATAGATAGATAGTTAGGTACCGCAGACTGAAACTGAGTGATTGCAATCGACACAAATTGTCGTTTGGTAAATTATTTCTTGTCTAATCAAAAGTCTTACTTCCTAAATTCCTTCCTAAACTACTTCCTAAACTCCTTCTTAACCTAATTGTATGAACAGTTTTTACTTTATTTCCGATTCGAGAGGTTTCTATTTGAAAACCACTTTTTATAAAAAGGGAAACGGCTTTTATCGGGGTCCATCAGTCAATAAGTGTCAAGCTTCATCTTAAATACTTTTATAATCTAGTACGGAAATTAGGTTCAATTTCGTGTTAACAGAGTGTGTTCATTCTTCTCGTAATTTCTACTTGGAGAATTAAAGTGTTTTGTTTTTTTTTGTTTTTGTTTTTTTAATAGTATATCTTCATCTATAGAAATATCTCCAGCCACACCTGAAACCAAACTCCAAATTGTAATTAATACGCACTGTAACTAAACCATTATCCAAGAAAAACTTGTGTAAATCTTGACCTATCTTTACACATTCCATATAGACAATCTAATTTTAGAATATAGAAATACAACTTTATCCAAAAAACCTGAATTCTAAAAAAAAAAAAAAACCTAATAAAAACAAGCCGACGGCTAAACTTCACCTTCAAATCTTGCACATCAAATGAAAAAAGATTTTTTCATCACAATATATTCAAGAAAAAAGATTGCATAGGCTTAACGTTTTGTGATTAACAAACAAAATAAACAAAAAGGGCAAACAAAATAAATTAATACTTTGCAAGTACTACCTATGTCACACCTCTGTATAGCAACTAATTTTAAAAATCCACTATTTTTATACTATTAATTTTTAATTGGAATTAAAATTTAAAAGGGATAGAAACTAATAATGTATTAGTAGGATTATCTGTGTCTGAACAATGTAAATGCAACATATTCACGTGATACCATGTCCTATTTTTTAGATCAAAAATTTTGTACAATTTATTTTCCATTTATAAGTAAATTAAGACGGATCTAATCTAATGTTAGTGTGATTCATATTGTGATCAGCATTCTGTTCCATACATATCCCACGACATCCTTAGGATGATTTGTAAGTCCTATAAAAGGGCACACAATGATAACCTAGTGCTAAAAGTTTGAGAACCACTCGTTTACTTTCAAAACAACCACGTTAATGATTATCGATAATGTGATTTTCTTGATATGTTTGTCGTGTTTGTTTTGGCCTGCACAATGTCACAGTCAATTTCTATAATGGACATAATGGTTCTAACTGTTGCGCCGTCAAGTGATAAAATGAAGCCAAAAATATTTTATCTTGATATGTTGGAAAATAAAACGAAAAGGACGGGTGAGAGAGCGTGAGAGAGATAGAGAGAGAGAGAGAGACAGAGAGAGAGAGAAAGAGAGAGATAAGATCACTCTTGACTTTCGTTATTGTGGTTGGGCTAAACTCTGAACGTGAAAAAGAATGATTGATTGATAGATGAGGACATAGATGTCTAATAGTCTGTACATAGCCAGTAGTGTAGAGTTCGCTAAAATGTATAGGTGCTTATGGAATCGAACAGTTTCTATTAGATCTTTCATGGAACAGAGAGAAGAAAAAGAGAGCGAGACAAAGATACAGAGAGAAAGAGGGGGGGGGGGGGGGGGGGGAGACACAGAGAATGAGAAAGAACGTAAATAAAGAGTACATATAGAGAGATAGAGAAAAAGAGCGTGAAAGAGAGTTTGGTTGAGAGTAAGAGAGCGAGAAAGATAGAAAAAAAAAGAAGAAAAGGGAAATTGAGAAAGAGAGAAAAAGAACGTGAGAAAAAAAGAGAAATAGTGCGAGCTGGAGAAAAAGAGAAAAAAGAAATACAGAGTGAAAGAGAGTCATTGTAGAGGAGGGTCACGGAAATAAAGGAAAACAAATGGGTCACAAATGTTATACCTTATTAAACATGAATCCACCACACATCTACCCTAAAAACTCACTACGCGAAACTATCGTTTCAATCAGTTAGTACCTCAGATTGAATATTAAAAAAAAAAAAAAGTTTTCACAAATGATAATGGTAAAAATGGTGGACGGAAGGGAGAACAAAAAACAGGTTAATACAAAAAAAAAAGGTGTATCTGATACCACAATTTTTTTTTTTTAACATCCTTATTTCTTTTGTATCAAGGGTATTAGGTTTCTATAATTGTAACGCTTGAGCGGACAGACTGGAAATGAGATACTATCCAAAGCTCTTACAAACGTCATTCAGATAAAAGTATACTTGGTAATAAGCAGTTATTGAAAATTGTGTCATAAGTTGAAAGTTGTCAAAAAATGGAATACACGGGGCTAGGAAATGATACGCTGTCTGGTTGGGGATAAGTAGCACCACGTCCAGGCGGCGCCTTCGACACGGAGGTCACGGTCCAGGTCGCAATAGTGGGGGAATACACCGGTACCTCGGCTTTCGACCATTATTCGTTCCAGGCCCGATGTTGGTCGGATTGCCTTCTGTGCCAATTTCCGAAAATCAGTTTCAGGGACATTTTGAACTCAAATATTTTGTTCGATTACCAAGGTGCCACAAGTAGGCTATATTAACGCCGCTCGCTCTCTCTCTCTCTCTAAATGACGAAACATGTGTTAACAAACATAACTGCATTACATAAATAAATAAAATATCCATTAATGTACTTTAGACGGAAACACAATGTAGACTTATTTATTGTATGTTAAAGTGTGCAGTCTACTTTTTTTCGCCCTCTATCACGACCCTGACAGTACCTTCTAAAATAATAATAATGTCAGGCATTCCTTATTAACAGTGTGAACTTAAACAGTCTTTTAGTATTAATTTTTAAAAAACACTACATTGTTAGGATTCTATTCCTAAGCATTGAACTCGGAAACTACCAACCATTCAGCCACCAGGTCCAGAAACATGTATGGGGGTAGCCAGGATTTTTTTCCGGGGCGGGGGGATTCCCCCTTATGTATACTCTTGGAATTAGGGGATTATCGTTTGCGTTATTTTATTTATTTTTTTTTTTTGTTTTGGGTGATTCATCTGGAAAATTACCTGGTAGGGGGTTTAAAACTCAAAACCCCCTTGGCTGCGCTGGGACAAGTGACGGTTTTGTATTAAAATCTCACCCAAAATAAACAAAATCAAAACAAAAAATCAGTCATGATCAGTGTCATGTTAGACGAAGATACTGAGCAGCCAGCACGACAACCAGTCAATTAAGATCACATTTGTGTCAATGTAACGATCGGTCATAATATTTATAAAACTGATAAGTTGCTAGTAACTTCGTGATCCACCAATCGACTCGACAGAGCTCGTTACTAAAGCTGGCAGCATCTCATAATTATGTCACTGCATTAGAGGTGCTATGCATTTTAAGACATACTTCAGATTGCATTAGCGGTTCTCTATATTTTGAGGCATACTTCACATCAGCGGTTTCCCTTATTCTGAGACGCGGAAGATGCTGTTGTTGTTTTTTTTTATATAATTTTTATAGATGATATGTCCCTAATGCTATTCGGTGCTAAATATTGCGATATAATTACATAGTGATTAAATTGATAGAGCGTTTGGCTACCAAGCCAAGTATAGGCCTACTCAGCTCGATTGCTGTCGAAGACATGGATTTCTTTTTGAGGGCGTTGCTGTCTCCATCCAACTCTGCCTAACTAATTCATCACTGACGACGTAAATGCTATTAGTCCCTGCGCCGGACACATTCGTGGATTGTTAGTCACAGAAAGCTAGGCCTATTATTAGATCTATTCAGTGATATGCATTTAAACCACAAGGCGGCGTGGTCGTCAACTAGATGTAACTATTAGACTGAACGTAAAAAATAACTATTGCTATCAAGTAAAAAAAATATTGGGGCACATTTCAAAAACGTCTATAACGACGCCAGTATTATTCTTACCCATCTTTTGAGCTTTTCTGTGTCGAACCACAGGATATTTATTTTTCCTAATTGAGTAGCAGAGGAAATAGAAACTCCACAGACATCCACACAGGGACAAACGCCAACATCTTAGTTTCATTAAATAATTAGGTGGCGCACGAAAAATAATTCGCAGCCTTGACATCCATAATGGAACTCGATGGAACTCTTAGTTTAAGCAGTGCCTCTTTAGGTTTAAAATTTGGTTATGAGGGAAGATTTTTATATTCGCAACACGGGAAGACTTTATGAAAAACTTGTTAGATATGAATCATAAATTATACTAAATAATATTGCTTCCCCCCCCCTCCAATCCTTATGTTGTGACGCCACTGCGCGTTGCCCTATACAGAAAGATGTACAGGAAACTTCCTTGGCGGTGTGCTGTCACATGTCAGTGACAATCCAGGCGATATATTTTTTTTTCTAGTTAGGGTCGATGACATCATCAGCAGCCACAGAGGGCAAGCCGTGTATCAGTTGGTATGTGCAGTAAGTAGCTGCAGATGTGTGTGTCGGGAAGAAGAGGTGTGCGTGTGTCTTGTCTGTGTGTGTGTGGCAAGAAGTAATAACAATGACTTAACACGGAGCAGTGACGTACTACGAAATAGAACTAGCTGAATTTCTGTCATTTACTCCAGCAGTCAACTGCTTTCAAAAAAGTACAAATGTTTATTTGCTGCAGATACGTTATGTAACAATTTGTTCCCAGCCTTTCAAGTACCCTTTTAATGTAGTGTTTTCCTCGTTGTGTGTGACACTAGTGTGTGGCCACCAGCCAAAGTGACAAGCGAGCAACATCTTACATTAATTAAACTATATTTATATCTAAAATTAAAAAAGGCATATTAAAACGTGGATAACTAATATCTCCATCTTGTTTTAAGACATTTAAAAAGAATGGTTTATATCATTGTCTACATATCTTCACAAATAATGTCTCCACCAACTGGAGGGTAACGACCCACCTGGTTTGGAATGCGGACACTGAGCACTATTCGAATGAATCAGACCGTTAAACGTAATAGAGTCCATATATTGCGTATCTTTCGTTGTGATAATCAACTGCAAGCCAGTTGAGGTAAGACAACCGTTCCTTAAAAGAAAAAAAGACATCTGAACACAGACTAAATGTCTACATAAGTAGAAAAGAAAAAAAAATTGCTTTGATCAAACCCTGACATGCCAAAGTTCTTACATTCTTCTTTAATTGAGACTCGTGTGTCTGCACACATTATATGCTTCTTTTCTCATCTAAACGGTTGTGTGATATGCGCTCTGGCTGCTGCTCAATGGTCTCGGATTCGAAGTCTGACCGCTTCCACCCCGGCAGTCCTGATGGAGGTTTGGGCTATGATGTAATAATCCTCCAATCTAAAGGAACATCCGAAACTTGTAAACATAACAAATGAATATATGTTAAGACAAATTGAAATTACGTTTAGAAATGTAAAACAAATAATTCAAATCCAACAGAGGTACGAAATTTCTAATTAAACCCTCACAGACCACTGAGCTTCAACTGGCGCAATACTGAATAACAGGTGATTGATTGAAGAACAACCAAGAATACCAAAAGTACAAATAATTTAAAACAATCGTTTGGTAACACAGACTAAAATCAACAACGCTATTATAATGATATTTGGTGACAGCAATCATAGCCTTTCTGTGACGTTCTGGACGGCTTCAGAAATACATGAGTGAATGATTCATATTTGTTTAAAAAAAACATAGATCAATGATCAAAGTAGATTGGATTGCATTGGAAAGTAATCAGCACGATAGTCAATATTTACTTTCGTTACATTAGTCATATTTAAAGGATGTCAGCCCAGCAGTTCTAGCGATGTGTTCAACTGATGAGACAAGACACAAACACTTGGCAAACGTGATCCCGGGAGCTGTGATCACTTAAGAACACCCTCCATATATTTTATTGTTCTCTAATACTAGTTTTACATGATTCGGATGTTGAAGAAAATTAATGTAACATCCAAGCCCAAACCTCCCGCAGGTAGAAGGGGAATGATAGCAGGCAGGAAAGGGGGGAGTGATAGCAGGCAGAAAAGGGAGGGTGATAGCAGGCAGGAAAGGGAGGGTGATAGCAGGCAGGATTGGGGAGTGATAGCAGGCAGGATGGGGGAGTGATAGCAGACAAGAAAAGGAGGGGGAGTGATAGCAGGCAGGATGGGGGAGTGATAGGCAGGATGGGGGAGTGATAGCAGGCAGGATGGGGGAGTGATAGCAGGCACGAAAGGGGGGAGTGATAGCAGGCAGGATGGGGGAGTGATAGCAGGCAGGAAGGGGGATGATGGCAGGCAGGAAGAGGGGTTATAGCAGGCAGGATGGGGGATGATAGCAGGCAGGATGGGGGGGGAGTGATAGCAGGCAGGATGGGGGAGTGATAGCAGGCAGGAAGGGGGATGATGGCAGGCAGGATGGGGGAGTGATAGCAGGCAGGATGGGGGAGTGATAGCAGGCAGGATGGGGGAGTGATAGCAGGCACGAAAGGGGGGAGTGATAGCAGGCAGGATGGGGGAGTGAAAGCAGGCAGGAAGGGGGATGATGGCAGGCAGGAAGAGGGGTTATAGCAGGCAGGATGGGGGATGATAGCAGGCAGGATGGGGGAGTGATAGCAGGCAGGAAGGGGGATGATAGCAGGCAGGATGGGGGAGTGATAGCAGGCAGGAAGGGGGATGATAGCAGGCAGGATGGGGGAGTGATAGCAGGCACGAAAGGGGGGAGTGATAGCAGGCATGATGGGGGAGTGATAGCAGGCAGGATGGGGGAGTGATAGCAGGCAGGAAGGGGGAGTGATAGCAGGCAGGAAGGGGGATGATGGCAGGCAGGAAGAGGGGTTATAGCAGGCAGGATGGGGGAGTGATAGCAGGCACGAAAGGGGGGAGTGATAGCAGGCAGGATGGGGGAGTGATAGCAGGCAGGAAGGGGGATGATGGCAGGCAGGATGGGGGAGTGATAGCAGGCAGGATGGGGGATGATAGGCAGGATGGGGGAGTGATAGCAGGCAGGATGGGGGAGTGATAGCAGGCACGAAAGGGGGGAGTGATAGCAGGCAGGATGGGGGAGTGATAGCAGGCAGGAAGGGGGATGATGGCAGGCAGGAAGAGGGGTTATAGCAGGCAGGATGGGGGATGATAGCAGGCAGGATGGGGGGGGAGTGATAGCAGGCAGGATGGGGGAGTGATAGCAGGCAGGAAGGGGGATGATGGCAGGCAGGATGGGGGAGTGATAGCAGGCAGGATGGGGGAGTGATAGCAGGCAGGATGGGGGAGTGATAGCAGGCACGAAAGGGGGGAGTGATAGCAGGCAGGATGGGGGAGTGATAGCAGGCAGGAAGGGGGATGATGGCAGGCAGGAAGAGGGGTTATAGCAGGCAGGATGGGGGATGATAGCAGGCAGGATGGGGGAGTGATAGCAGGCAGGAAGGGGGATGATAGCAGGCAGGATGGGGGAGTGATAGCAGGCAGGAAGGGGGATGATAGCAGGCAGGATGGGGGAGTGATAGCAGGCACGAAAGGGGGGAGTGATAGCAGGCATGATGGGGGAGTGATAGCAGGCAGGATGGGGGAGTGATAGCAGGCAGGAAGGGGGAGTGATAGCAGGCAGGAAGGGGGATGATGGCAGGCAGGAAGAGGGGTTATAGCAGGCAGGATGGGGGAGTGATAGCAGGCACGAAAGGGGGGAGTGATAGCAGGCAGGATGGGGGAGTGATAGCAGGCAGGAAGGGGGATGATGGCAGGCAGGAAGAGGGGTTATAGCAGGCAGGATGGGGGATGATAGCAGGCAGGATGGGGGGGGGAGTGATAGCAGGCACGAAAGGGGGGAGTGATAGCAGGCAGGATGGGGGAGTGATAGCAGGCAGGAAGGGGGATGATAGCAGGCAGGATGGGGGAGTGATAGCAGGCACGAAAGGGGGGAGTGATAGCAGGCATGATGGGGGAGTGATAGCAGGCAGGATGGGGGAGTGATAGCAGGCAGGAAGGGGGAGTGATAGCAGGCAGGAAGGGGGATGATGGCAGGCAGGAAGAGGGGTTATAGCAGGCAGGATGGGGGATGATAGCAGGCAGGATGGGGGGGAGTGATAGCAGGCAGGAAAGGGGGGGTGATAGCAGGCAGGATGGGGAATGATAGCAGGTATGAAAGGGGGGGGGGGTTATAGCAGGCAGGATTGGGATGATAGCAGCCAGGATGGGGATGATAGCATGCAGGATGGGGATGATAGGCAGTATGGGGGATGATAGCAGACAGGATGGGGGTTATAGCAGGCAGGATCGGGGATGATAGCAGGCAGGATGGGGGTTATAGCAGGCAGGATGGGGGATGATAGCAGTCAGGATGGGGGATGATAGCAGACAGGAAGTGAGATGATAGTAGACAGAATGGGTGTGATAGCAGACAGGATGGGGAATGATAGCAGACAGGATGGGGAATGATAGCAGACAGGATGGGGAATGATAGCAGACAGGATGGGTGTGATATCAGACAGGAAGAGGTTGATAGCAGGCAGGGTATGAATCCGGGACTATCGAGACGACCGAACTACTGTCCAGCGCATAAACCGCACGAAGCACGTAGACCTTAACGCTGGACCTGAAAAGGTTAGAATTCTGAACGAGACAACACTAACTACCTACTGAAATCGAAAGCATTATTTGAAGTATAGCACCAAACATAACTTTTTTAAAAAAAGATATAGGATTAGAATTATTTTTTTTAATTTTGTAAATTAATTATACTTTCTCTATTAAAAAAAACAACGTTATATTTGTGAAATTCCAAACACCAATTGTTCTAGGATTCAGTCATCAAGTAATTGTCCATTTAAAAAAAAAATTCTTGAACACCCAGAGACCACGAGATCCTCTAAAAATCAGTTAAACATATACCCAGTACACGTCTTGTAATAAAGTTCAAACAGACCAGCGACGGCGCGATTGTGCTTTAACTTATTATGTTTACACCAGTTAAACGCGTGCCCCGACATCGGCGATACATATCTAAGATATTGCAGGTGTTAACAACTGATTGATTGTTATCGCCGGCGAGTCGAAACCGAGGGAGGGGGGGAGAGATGTAGTTTGGCCCCGAGACAAAAAGTAATTTGATGTCAATGCCAATCAAATTTTTTTTTTAAACAAGAGACTGGGGAAATAGAAAGATAGAAAATTCCATTGGGGTCGTAAAACTGAGAAAATAAAAGGTAGTGACACCTACCTGTACCTAGACGTACAGAAGAAGAGGGGGAAAAAAAAGGACATCCATCTCAAAAAGTCATAACTGTTTTAAAATAAATCCCGACATTTAGTTTTGTGGGCCTATATTGCGTGTTCACTCAATCAAACTCTAGGTCATTACGATCTTAGGAAAAGAGGAAGACGGCTCGTTGTTGACATATTCATCTGTGTCTACACACATATACTCGAGAAAGAGGAACATTATCTGTGTCTACACATATACTTGAGAAAGAAGGACATTTATTTGTGTCTACACATATACTTGAGAAAGAAGGACATTTATTTGTGTCTACACATATACTTGAGAAGGAGGGACATTTATCTGTGTCTACATATATACTTGAGAAAGATGGACATTTATCTGTGTCTACTGTCTACATGTGTACTTAATTATAGACAACTACAGACTGTAGTGGATAGTCACCAATGACTTGTTATTAAAAAAACTGGAGATAAATTATTCATTAGCTGATGTAGTATATTGGCTACAATAGCTTTTACTTCGATTCCCAAGATTTTGAAGATGGATGAGTGCCTGTTTTTCACATTATTATGCAAACCCAGTTGCGACCTGCATATTTTCCACATCTGATGCAGACAAAGCCGTGGTCCGCTGGGGGTCCAATTAAGTTTGTTTTGACAATAATGAATCTTTGCAACAAATTATTACCAAGATTAAATACGACCTTGAAATTCCAGGAGGCGCGGTGGCTGAGTTGTAATGCGCTTGGCTACCAAACCGAGAGTCTCGGGTTCAAAACCTGGTGAAGACAGGATCTTTGGGGCGCCTCTGAGTAAACCCAGCTCTAATGGGTACCTAACAACTACATTAGGCGATTGATCATTGTGCTGGCCGCATGACACACTCGTTAAGCGTGGTCCACAGAAACAGTTGCCCCATACTTTAACTTGAAATTGCAATGCCGAAATATATTTTGGTTTAATTACGATTAATTATTATATAAATATCGAAGATTTAAGTTCAAGTGAAGTGAAGTCGAGGTGCCACTGACCAAATGGTACTGCGATTATACATTCTAAATTGTGCTACTACACAGGAAGTCCCTTCATTGTAGAACTGACATTGTCCTGAATAACAAGAATAGTTTTTTAACGTAAAGTTACGTCAACTTTTAACGTTAAATAAATCTACAAACTTGAAAGTCCATTAAAAAAACAAAACAGTGTTCTATTGTTCCTAGACGTAATGGGGCCGAGTCCAATGACCCATTTCTCCTTCCATCTTCCCATCCCATCCCACGTAGCTACCACTGGATGAGTCACAGCCTGTTAAATACTTACGCAACCAGTCCTTAATAAAAAAAATAAAAAAAAACTTTCTTTAAAAAAAAATCGGAACCAGTGTTATCTTAGCTTGGTATTTTCCAATAGAATTGTGTAATTTTTTCAAAACGCTTTATATCGTGGACGCAGCGGCAGTTGTTGTTTTTTTTTTTCGTTTTTTTTTTTTAAAACTCTTTCAGGTTTAAAAAATTTCATTATGTTATTTTTTTTTATTGAAATTGAAACAATTAATATTTTTACAAATTTAATCCATTGTACTTTATGAAGCTGATGGTCGTCTATCGTGTCTCATTGTATTTATTTCTTGTCATGCTTCATAAAAAAAGAATTTACAGTGAGCTTTGCACAATCAAGTTTTTCTGTTAACATTGACGCCAAGGATTTTACAAAGGAATGTGAAAGTCGAAATAAGTCAGTGCGCAAATGTTCGTCTACGTCTATTTATGGCTTTAATTATTGACTGAATATACAGAAACATTAGAGCTGATTGCGGCAATTCCCGATGAAGCCGTGTTCAAACAAGAAAAAACACGTAAGCCAAAATTAATTTGAAGATGATTACAAATATAACGACAAAACTAGGGTTTTACTGTGTGGTCAATTTGCAAGTATTTTGTCCACTAAAGATGTATATAAACAGTCAAACTTCTAGGAAAAAAGAACCATTTCGAATTACCCTTCCAAATTCCACATTTCAGCCGTCACCCATGAAGAGTTAGCAATAGTAAGAATTGTAACAGCCAAAAAGTTAAAAAGGAATAAATATTGATTACATCGAAGCATGGTTCAGTAGTTTAATAGAAACGTAAGTGGGACTTTCTCTTTAACATTGATGTTAACATTAATATGAGAACGATTTGTTCAAGGGTAATGCAGAGAGTCGGAGCATTAAAATAATAAAGATTGTGTCAGTGTTTCGCCAACACTTTACAAGCCACCATGTCTCCTAGTTAGAAAGTCAGAGTGGCATTTAAATAATGACAGAACGTCAATACAAGTCATGACAGGATACGCTTACTGAAACATCAGAGAGAGAGAGAGATGCACTATGAGAATGCCAACTGCAATGTGCAGCCTGCTACGTTCAGTGTATCAATCAGATGGTCCTTGACACATGCAGTGCACGAATTTCTCCAATTACACGCTCATTCAGAAAAACGTGCGCATAAATAAAAAGAAAAAAAAACTAACGCGGCTAATTAGCATAATAGTCTGCATGGGACTGATTCTGTAATTCAATTAATTATTTTTTTTTTACAAAGCTTATATCAACTCAGTCAGTCTGTCTGTCGGAGACAAATGTCAAATTTATTTCTCACACTTCTTATTCTTGGATCAAGTTGAAACGTCGCAGAATTATTCATTGTGGATGACAAAACATGAATAATTAGTTAATTATGTTTACATATAAAAAGACATATATATATATATATATATATATATATATATGTGTGTGTGTGTGTGTGTGTGTGCGGTTCTTCCCCTATATAAACTTTATATTATTTTAAGTTTTTTTAATACTTTGATTTTTTTTTTATAATTCTTAGAACTGTTAAAATATTGAAATAGCAATGCATTAAATGAAAATATAATTGAATTCAATATTAACAAAGAACATACAAACGACAATCAGTCGCACTTCAGAAGTCAACCAAACAGCAGTTTAAAAAATGTAAAAAAAAAATAATAATTTATTGATTAATCTAATGTAAGGTTTTCGAGGTCATCTGTAGTTAGGTTAGGCTACAAAACGTCATATTGTATCCAAATGACAGAAAGTAGACAAGCGGATCAGACAGTGCTTTTATTGTTTGACTGTGTATATATTTTGTACAAATCTGGTTACGTGATGTGATCACAGATCAACAGCAATAACAACAACAATGGAATGACAGGTTACAAAACCTTGGCATGTCAAAGCAACGGAAGTAATAAACTGACATGAAGACTTTGCTGTGTCAGTTTTGGTACCTGTGCGTGAGTGTGTGTGTGTGTGTCTTGTATTGACAACAGTGGACAAAATCTTTTTTTTCCCCCAATTTAATCCTCGAGTACAAAGGAAATGATATTATTGTCATATTCGACTACGAAGTAGGATAAATGGATATGTAACACACAATATGAACCCGTCGAAGTGACAGAGTGAGACTTGATAAGGCCATAAGCTATGTAAGATACGGAGCCCCTTGTAAAGCCTTTTTTTCCGCTTGCTCTTATTCCAAAACGATTGAAAAGATCCCTGCAAGTAAACGGGGGCCATAGGGGGGAGCAGCTAATGAAAGAATGGCGCTAACGAGTCACGTTGGGAGAAATGTGGACAAATCTTGAACATATTATTTCATTTATATTTTGTATATTTCCACGTTGACACCGAAAGCCAGTAAATATTTGTAGTTAATAAAATTAAGTTCATTTTGTTCATAAAAGAGGACTTCAAGCTTCTATTCAAGTTTGAGTGTCAAATTTATATAAAATATAATAATTAATTAATTAATTGATGTATTTATTTATTTGTTAAGATAGATAGATAGATAGATAAATAGATAGATAAATAGATAAATAGATAAATAAATAGATAGATAGATAGATAGATAGATAGATAGATAGATAGATAGATAGATAGATAGATAGATAGATAGATAGATAGATCAGATTAGATAAGATAAGATTAGATAGGTAGGTAGGTAGGTAGGTAGGTAGGTAGAGAGAGAGAGATTGAGAGAGAGTGAGAGACAATAAAAGCGCGTATTTTGTTTTTTTTTTCTGTTTGTTGTTAGTTGTTTTTTTTGGGGGGGGGGGTGTTTTTTTTCTTGAAATAAGGGGGCAGGAAAATACATGCTTCTAAAATCATAATAATAATTCCTTACAACAATATTGGGACAGATGAAAGACTGTTTACTTTCCCCATCCATTTCGCTAGCCTAATAATAATATCAATCGGTCTAAAGAAAAATTAAACTACTATTAAGTCAAGAACGCCCCACAATCTTCAAGTTTTAAATACAACTTTTCCACCAACCACAATTCATGGCTTGGTAACCAATATACAATGCACATACGTTTACATAATGTTCAAAGTTTAAATAAACATTCAAATGTCCTGAATAGGCAACAAGAAACGTTGTTCCGTCCAAACAAAGCACACCCCAGATGCTTCTGAAACTGTTTAGTAGGAAGAATCGTGTCGAATGCACGGACCACTTCATTGTGTCAATCCTTAAATCTATAAACCCAATTGAACCTTTGAACTAAATACAAAAGTCGCTTATTGACTTAGGGTTAGTTCTCTTGACAAGCGCACGAAAAGCCAGTGGCATGGTGGCTCAAAGCTGACCGACTTTTGTCAAGAGATTTTGACGAACTGGAGGGACTTACAAAGCCTACAGGTAAGAATGGACTATTAAGTGGGGGGAAAGATACAAGTACCCAAGAGGTAATGTAGGTTGAAACACTAGTCTTTTAATATATAAAGGATTGAAAATATTCTTTGGAGGTCTGACAGTATTATGCCAGGCTATTGATTTGTACTAGCAGGATTTAATAAAAATATTTTTTTCTTGTAAAGTTATGTCATGAATTAAAACCGTGTCACGTTCATTTCATATTAATATAAATCACGTGACTGTATTGGTGGTTCTTTGCTATTTAATTAGTCAGCTAAAGATTACGTTTAAGTGGCACCGGTTGACAAGAGAGTTAAATGTATTGGTGAAATGTATTGATAAAATTAATTGGTAAAATGTAAAGTGTATTGATAAAATGTATGAAGTGAAATTACAGACATTGTAAGGTATTAGCTTTCATAAATTAATATCCTGCTTTTGTGTGTGTGCATTACATAACATTATAAGCAAATGACGATTATTGTATATTTTGCATTTTAATACATAATAGACATAAGAGTTATTGTAAAATATGCTTCATATAACATGAGAGAGAATGACTGTTTACCTTCGGTATAAACAAAATATAATTAATGCCAAAAAAGAGTAGCTGTTAATTCCATTATATTTTTTTTTTTGTAAAAAGAAAGAAACAGTAGCATCTGAAAATAAGGTTCATTGTATGTATGAAGATGTGTTCGTATGTGTTTGATGTTTTACGGGTGTTGCTTAAATGCCATACTGTTCACATTCCACCAACAACTGTTCACATTCCACCAACAGAAAGGCTATTTCAGTTGTGACCTCACAAGTGACCAAAGGCCGGTTTATCAAAGACCAACATCCATATCTAGGATCAACAGTGTGGTGGTCAGTGGTCGACTAACACTCCTTTGTCCCCCCCCCCCTTTTTTTTCCGATACCGTGTCACATCCACGGTTCAGCAAACACTATTTCACACATGTGACGAAACCAAGTGACCAGCGACTAAAATGCCAAGGGTTGGAGGGGGGAAACGAACAACGAAGTGGACACAGTAGTTAGACATTGAAAAGAAAATGAAAGAAGGACGAGATTCTAATCAGTGTTGCGCGACCATAGTTGGTGGATCAGGTACTTCTTTTCAAGATTTTATACCCTCGGGGTCCGTTCCGGTGGGTGTATTTCTCAACGTTGTGGAACGCTTGAGTTCTATGACCCGAGAATAGATTAAATGTGTCTCCCTTTCAACAATACGTCTTTCAAAAAAAAAAAAAAAAACTGCACGCGAAAGCCCTCCCTATATTTTTGATGGCTTTCAAATGAACAGCTATACCAACAACAAAAAAAAAAGGAGAAGAAAGGAGGGAGGGGGTGTTAGACCTCCTAATTAATACAAATCGTCCATCAAGGTCAAATGTAAGAATAGGATCTCTATTTAACTGCGACCGAAGTATGTTCCGAAGTCGTTAGATATGTCAGTGCGTCAAAATGACTAAAATCTTGTCAAGAGAGCCAACAAGGTCACGTGGCTCGTCTCGTCAGGCTTTTATTTATTTTTTTTTTAACTCAGTGACTAGAACGAACAAGATACTCAATGAAGTCTGGGATGAAACATTACGTCAACACCGGTTAGGCAACATTCTCAAGTTTCATAGAGACACATTTTTTGTTCAAATTTAACACTACAACTAACATTAAGGGACGAAGAGTGGAAAAAGCGCTTTCATTTAGTCCTGCGTTTCTAAATCTGGGGGCACTACATCCTGACAAGGGGAGGCTAATCAATTCACTTTTTAAAGGGCAAATTTAAAATTAAATTTTCCTTTTAGTTAAAAATCCAGATTTCAATATTAATTTAATTTAATATCAATTTAAAATGTTTTACTTAAGAGACGTTTCATCTTATAAATAGGACCTTTAAAAGTGTTTAAAACTTTTAGAAGAAGACATTTCAAAAGGCAATTTTTCAGACTTTCTTATGTAAGGACGGTCGAATTTCTTATAAGTTCAGAACGCAGGAAACGATTGACCCCGGGGCTCCATCTAGACCCCGCTAGGGGTAAGTATACTAGCTATATTAAGAATTCGTTACGTAAATTTGGATTATAAACATATGGTTATAACTTTGGTAGAAGTATCCATGTGTGTAATTAGTCAAAATATAAAGGCCAGCGTACTGAGAGCGGTCAATCGTGAAGAGTGGGGAGGGGCAGCACTTCCGGAAAGTACAGAGGTATTAACAATCCACCTGCAAATCACTCGTGATATGATATTCTAGAAAGAACTATCGAAAAGTCTGAGGCGTTCGATCGCATTCAGTAAGGTTTTCAGGGATCCTTGAGAGCGAGAGTCTCAAAATTAAGTCCAATTCGGTTAAGTACAGAAAAAAAGGCCTGTTCAGTTAAGTATAGAAAGAGGTCTGTTCAATTAAGTACAGAAAGATAGGCCTGTTCAGTAAAGTACAGTATAAGAGGCCTGTTCACTGAGCCCAGAGTGAAGTCGACCCGGTACAATATAGTCCAATGCGAGACAGAGAGACCAGAAGAGTTAAGTACAGCAGTACAGTTATCTGCAGTGCAGCATTAGTACAGTAGTACAGTTATCTGCGGTGCAGCATTAGTATAGTCAGTGTATCGTGTTGCCAATTGTACAATTATTGTCTATTAATTGTCGAAACAATAAAGAATCATGTTATTTGGAGCGTGAGCTGTCAAGTTCATCAATTGGTTGTGACATGTTATGCAGTGTTTGCAGAGTCTGACAGAGCCGTAGCAATAATGTAAACAGATCTCTATATGTAAAGAAAAGCTGGAAACTTATGTTACAACAATGGTCTATAAGTTTCTTTTCTTTTTCATTACTTTCTTACAACGCTTCCAGATCCCAATAGAAAGGGATCGTTAGCCTTGGCTGACTACCCACCTAGGAGAAGAAATAAATTTGAATCCAAACCCCCTCTGCCTTGAGGCTATACCCAAACATGAGAAAAGCTTCAGGGGTTAACCCAGAGGAAAATGAGGAGATGGTGACCCTTAAGCAGCTTGCAGCACATGGTGTTACAGCTTGATAGAATCTACTGATCCAAAACTATATCGAAATTGGCCGTTCCTTTCGACCCAAGCAAGTGCATGAAAACGGTAACTGATATGTGGGCAACATCGTTCGATCGTATCCAATACACAGGCTTTCATTTCATCTCAATCAATCCAGACAGATGAAACAAAGACAACGAAATAGCATAGCTATGGGGAAAAAAATTGGCATAGTGTTGAGAACATGAAAATATGAATTTCGATACAAGGAATATAACGGCAGTGCACTAAATATTTTAAGGTATTTGATAAAAGGTGTTCGCTTGTTTATATTTGCCTCACGGGACAAAATATCTTTGTGTAGTTAAGTACATTTAAATGATGTCTATGGTAGCCACAAAACTGTAAATACAACTGTGTGGAGTGTCAGAAACCATTGCTAGTACAAGTAAAATAAGGTGACGTATCGGGTATTACTCAAGAACCAAAGTGTGATTATTGAAGGCAGAAACTGATGACGACAGTTTTAGAGACCAAATAGAATGATGTTAGTTAAAAGACTACAAGACCATATTTCCATATATAGAGAGAATAAATATTATTATATTTGTAAAAATCGATTGGAGTTGCTGTCCCATCGAGCACCTCCGCAGGTAGTGGATAGGGGAATGCCCTCCAGATATGGTGGGTATCGTGGAAATAAAATACCCGGGGTGGACCAAAATCAAACCTGCTGCCTTGCAGGAAGTGGAAGGATCCACGGAGGATAGGGCACCTTACCCAAAAGTAAAAGCAGAGAGCTGAAAGGGGCACTCCCCCAATTGGTTGTGCGCAGACCAACCCTGTAATAAAAAAAATACTGCTACAAAAGCTTCCACACACATACACAAAAACAAGACAGATCTCAATGGAAAACGACCTAGACACGGAAAAGGACATCTTGGGGGTTTGGTCATGGAGACAAAAGGCTCAGAAAAGATCTGAATGGAAGGATGAAATGCAGACAAGAGCCCTCCATATGCTGTAGCGCCACTGGGATGGGTGGAAATTTGTAAAAGGAACGCTTTGGAGAATTTTTTATGTTTAGTGTTTACCTAAAAAGGGAAAGCTGGTCAAACTTTATTTTGGGCGGATTAGATTCGGGTGATTCCCCAGAAATCCTGATACAGGAGACATACGGACATATAGAATTTAGTGCGTGACATTTAGTAATCATAATTCAAAATTAAGATTTTAAAAAAAGGTCACTTGTGTGTGCTACAAACACATCACTCTACACATTAACCTATATACTACACACGAACACAGTGTTTTGTCTGAGCCGATATCGTATTGCAGAGCCAAGGTCGAGAAAGAAATAAAGCCCGAGTAACAGATGGTCTATGTCCCAGGGCAAGTCAATGGCTGTTCGTGTGTGTGTGCTGTGGAGAGAGCCTTCAAGAGGTGATTCACAAAAAAAAAGTCAACAGTGCGTTTGTTTTACTAGATCTATACCCCTGAGATATGAACTGAATAGCATTCAGACTCCCCCCCCCCCCCTTGCTTTATTTTTGCAATGTGTCCTTTCTAACATTGGCTGATTAAAAACAAACAAACAATGAAGGAGATGTATCGCTGTCAGGCTGGACTGTAAAAGAATGTATGCTGATTATAACGAGGTGGAACTTGACGGATTGTCGTTTTGAACTGCATTGTACTCATTATTAGCTGATATATGAAGGCTTATACCTTGTATGAAGGCTTTTACCTTTGTGTATGAAGTGATGTCATAGCTGTACTTTCGAGTACGATGTGATGTCAAGTCTGCAAGTTGCATACGATGTGATGTCTTATCTGTTACTTTCCGACTGGCGAATGATGTGATGTTTTATCTGTAATATGTTATATGATGTCCTTTCAGCTCAATGTGAGGCCATATCCGTAGATTTATGAATGCTGGCATGTCATAGATATAATTTCGTACAATTAGACGCTAAGGACATACTTGTAATGACACAGATTTTGCATTTTGGTGTCGTATGTTATAGAGAGCTTGTGTCATTACTGGATATCTTACAGTGTGATATGGTGATATATAGATTCATCTACATAATGGTGACAAAAATTTCCCTTGTCAAAAGTCAATAATTGGTACATTTTGTGGTGTGGGGTGATACTTTGTTATGTTCCGATATTTATACATAGTCACTTTATAATAACGAGTCCGAAGATTAATGAGGAATGCAGTATTTCCCGTGGCTACGCAGCTCCAGCAGTGACCTACATATTTAATATACAATATTATCATAACAAAATTTTTTCTCAACATATTATTCTTTTGAAAAATTTTCCCTGGTCTTGATGTCATGGCAAAAACCTCAAATACCAAAGCGTGACGTAGCATCATTAAAATAGCCAATAATTACGAATAGGGAAAACCCGAATCAAATTCCGCCAAAGGACAAACCATCGTTACTAACATTAAGGTGGAGCGAGGATTTATGTAGGCGATGTATCGATATATCGAACTGTGTATCGATTGGCCACGATAAGAAACACGAACACTGGGATTTCGGTTGTAAGAGTAGTTTAGCATGTGTAAAAAAAAAAGGAAATAACACTGGACCGGCATGGTTGCCTGCTTGACTTAAAAACATAGCCTAAATTATTCCCCGCCCCTCAATCCATAAACCCAGTCACCCCTAAAGTGCCGAAGTAGATTTGGAGATACACTTCTGTTCCGTCTTGGGATCTATAGTCAAGTGGAATGTCATTCGCCACGATATCATCTTCACTGGCGACGCCTTTTATGGGGTTCACTTAAAAGAGAAGTAGAATGTAGAAGATGGTAGATTACAGTCATACACACACAAATGGTTCATTGACAAATCTCATTTCTTCATTCTCATCGAAGGAACAATTCTGACTGATCACAGACATACCCATCCCATATCCACATTTCCATTAGGCCTACAATAAGGCTAATCTTGCTTGACAATGTATCAATTACAGTCTCAGCACTAAGTAAATCACTAAAGTGGGGGGGGGGGGGGGAGTTACAAATCACGAATGAGATAGTTATAGGCTATAATTAATAATGAAACCGGCAAAAGTCTATATCTAATAACATGAATAGAAAGTACTGACATTATGTTCATTCGACTACTGAACCAAACCAAAATAGAATGGTCTCTCAGAAGAACTAGATCTACATATAAGACAGAACGTTTTTATCTTAGAGGCTTGGTATTATTAATTAGCAAGATATCTAGATCTAGTATTACAAACTTTGTAAGAGCCAGGCAAATAGATCTAGATTCTAGTCCTAGATCTAAATAAGTCGACAAAATTATGACAATTTTCTTAAGTATAGATCTAAATCTATGAAATGATACACCTTGATCAGAATTTGAGCTTACAAAAAAAAAAGATTTAGACAATTTAGAGAATCTAGATCATAATTATATAGTCTACAACTAAATCTATAATTCATATCTATATCAGCCTATTTAAGTCTAGTTTTATATAGACTAGACTATGTAGAAGATCTAGATCTTAATCTATAATCTCTTTATTTAGACATACCAAGGTCAATTTAGAAGAGAGTGAATGTTGTTATTTAGCAATGGATACTGGCAAATATTGCTTCAAGCTAAGACTAAGACTGCTTCATTGATCCTTATGGAAATTTGTTGTGTTTACAAGGACTCTTTTCTCATTCATATAGACAACACAACAGAAACATTCACATAAAATAGAACAGACTACAGCTAGAACGATAGGTCTAGATCTACTCTAGACTAGATCTAATTTATTTATATAGATCTAGACTAGATTAAACTGCTATAGAGAAATTTCGGAACAACGCTCAAAAAAATATATAAACAACATTGGATTAGCGTTCATAGCATTATGAGTACGAGAGAAACAAAGAAGCAACACGAACGCCTTTCCTTTTGGGTGGGAGCCTTAGTCCTTTACCTGAACGTAAATCCTCGTGGCGAAATACTAATAGTGAACCACCGTAATCACAAAATAAAATCAACACAACAATCCAATTATAAAACAGATCTAATCTAGATGCCTCCTTGTTTAATTTGAACAGGATAATCCAAAGCGAAACTAGAATAGACGACGAAGTAAAAATCCTGTGACACGGTCTGGTGGGACAGGTATTTTTTTTCGCTACCTGCGCGATGTGTCACATAGAATGCGTGCACGCGTGTGTGTGTGGTCGTCTGCTGTGTGGCTTGGTTCGCGATAAATTCAAATCAGCGGCAGCCCGCTATCACAAAAGGTTTTGCTTGACACCAAAATACCGCTCCCACCTACGATTATGAATAATCGATACTTCACAAACGTATCCAATAAGCATAGCAAAACAAGGTTGTGGGAGTTTTCTAATAAATCTTGAGACATCATAGATCATATATATATATAGGCCTATATATATATATACAATATATAGATCTAGAGTGGATTTAGTTGCTATTGCAATGATGTTCTTAAACAAGTATCATTGTCATAAAAAGAATGCAAACATGCTAGTTCAATCAGTTTAAAACAAGCCGACATGGAAATATCGAATTTAAGTTTTTCTTTTGTATTGCAGGGGAGATTAAATGACACAGATATTCTTAAATCAAGAAGTTCATTTTTTTAAAGCCACTGTGTTCAGTCCATGAGACAGCTGATTAAAATCTATTTTTAGCTTTCTTAAACATAAACATAGAATTGCCTTCCCGGTGTTCAATGTCTGAGTGTCTGAAAAATGTTTTGGGAGTTAAGGAAAAAAGTGGGTCATGAGCAGGGACATCCATGACCTGGGTCACGATTTTATTTTCCGCTAGCCAAACTATATAGATTACATTGTAAAAAATAAAAAGATGGACAAACAGCCTCCTTGAGCCCCCTTTTTTTTTTCCAACTTTAAAACTAGCTGGTCACTTGTGACCCCGAAATGGTCGGAGTTGAAGGAAACTGGACACACAATGTTTCTTTCACGACCCACATTAAAAAGCACATTAAGGACAAACCTTCAACCATTAAAATGTCCAACATTTCTTGTACGGCTTCCAAAAGTGATCCCGACGGATGAATAAAAAAAGAAAAAAGAGGGGGGTGCGATTTGGGAAAAAAAAAAGGGAAAGCTGGTAAAACTTTTTTGCACAATGGTCGTCTAGTAGGCTCCACACCGCGAGGTAAGCACTTTCACGAGTCTACAGTCAGTGTCCGCCACACCAACCCCACCCACAAACGTCAAATTTCCGTTTAGCGTGGACACCATAGCGCTATATTACATTAAACGTATTGGCCGTATCAGAGCCGTATCAAAGGAGGGTACATACTATTGTCATTAAACCGGAGACCTTTCGCTCTCCTAAGATATATATATTCGATATTTAATATCTTGATTTCTTTTCGATATTTAATATATTGATTTATATTCTATATTTAATATCATGTATATTCTTTTATCTAGCAGCTCCACTTAGATCAGGAGTTCTCAACCTGTGGATTGCGGCCCCCTTCTGGAGGTCGAAAGACGATTTTGCAGGGGTCATCTAAGACCAAAAGAAATATGGATTTTTTTTTTTTTAAGTTTTAAAGCTTGAAATTTTCACATATTGTTGTTGTTCAAGGATAGCTCCGATAGCTGTTTCAGATAAAGATTCTGAACAGTTCTTAACATTTTTATTGTCATGGAATACATAATTTAACAGTTTAAATCATAAATATTATTTCTCTGGTGAAGTTCGCGCATGTTGTGAGGTATTTGAAAAGCATTTTCGTTTATGTTTAACTGTTTCGCCATTTTTTATGGTCTATTGTGTGTAGGGTTTGATTTTCATTATTTTTCATTACGGAACAACTCATAAAAGTGATCTCGAAAAAACTTTTTCAAATTTAATTATAAGCAGAAATATGTTTTATATAATATTATTTTGTAATTAAACATAAAGCAGGTTCAATGCTTATCAGATATAACATTATGATTACTATTTTATAACATTATCCAAAGCGCAGTTACTTTAGAATAATATTTTATGTTTGGGGGTCGCCGCAAGGTGGGAATAGTATAAAGGGGTCGCCGATCTAAAAAGGTTGAGAACCGTTGTCAAGACTCATTTCTTCTCTAATATACATATGTGTATTACTAAATGTACCCAAATCCTGGGCAATACCACAACGACACATACAACGATAGAACAAATATTCAGAATGCCAACTCACAGACATATAACATGTTTATTACATTATCTGTACTATAATACAGAATCAGTTCAGACATTTTTGAAATATCCAGTATCAATTTAAAATATATCAGCTTAATATTCCATAGACTGAATAGTGACAACACAGAGAAATAATTAGAGTCCACACTTCGACTATATCTATATCCTAAAGTCCAACTGTCCTGGACTAGGAACAAAACCACACACCTTATTATGAGTTACATTATTTTCAACAAAAACATCTCACCAAATCAAAACAACCCAAAACAATAACAGTTTTGAAGTCAACAACCTGAATTGCCCCCCCTTCTCCTCTACAGTAAACAGGAGACCCAGGCTGACCAGAACTCAGTCCTGACATTTCTCCCCCCTCTAATTTTTGTCTGTTTCTGGGTTCATTTAAAACAGACAAACTTCCAAAAAAGACATTTCCAAAACGTACATATATCAACATGCAAACAAAAGTAATCTTGGTACTAAAACATAGCCGACAGTTTGTAAACAAAAATACACAAAAAAACACGATGTATCCCCATGAAATGTCACTCTACTATACACAACCTGCTAGGCAATAATAAGTATATGTATATATATATATATCAGCATGTAAACAAAAACAAATAGTCAGTGAACAAGCATATTTAAATGTTATATACAACATACTAAGCAATTAGCATTATACGTATATATACATATCAACATGTAAACAAAAATTAGTGTGCAAACATATATTCTACCTTTTGTAAAAGGCGTTTAATTACATATCCCCAATCCTAGCAAACAAATAACTTTGAAATGAATAAATATTAAATTTCAGTTATCTGTAATCAATGTTATGTTGGTCTATTCTGTTAGTCTAGATAGAAAGTCAGCAATTACATTTAGTTTGCCCTTTAGATGTTCTACATCAAAGTTAAATGATTGTAATAGTAGAGCCCAACGACAAATTCTATTATTCCCATATGTTGCGCTCTTCAAAAAGGCCAGTGGTCTATGGTCACACTGAATTGTGAATTTAGCGCCATATAAATATCTGGACAAGCGTTGCACCCCCCAAACAATGGCAAGGCATTCTCTCTCAATCACTGAATACCGTTGTTCTCTGGGCAACAGTTTTCTGCTTAAGAATTTTACAGGATGGAATATTCCTTCTACTTCCTGCAAAAGACAACATGATATGGCTATGTCCGACGCGTCTGTTTGCACAATAAATGGTCTATTAACGTCTGGTAATTTCAGTATAGGATCCCGTGTCATGCACATTTGAATTTTTCTTAATGCCCGGTCACATTCTGGAGTCCAATTGACCCTCGTCGGTGTCCCTTTTTTTAACAATCCAGTAATTGGAAATACTATTTCCGCGAACGCTGGAATAAATCTGCTATAAAAATTAGCAATACCTAGCAAACATCGAACCTCTTTTTTCGTTTTTGGTGCTTTTATATTCAATACCTTGTCTCTGTTATTGGGTTCTGGGTATATGTTTCCTTCACCTACAATATTACCCAAGAAAGTTATTTTATGATACGCGATTTCGAGTTTGCTTGGCTTGATAGTAAACCCATATTCTTTTAGCCTGGACAACACTTTCTCTAGTGCTATTAAGTGTGATGACCAATCATGCCCGAATACACAAATGTCATCAAAATAAAACACAACATTTTCCAGTCCTTTAAGAATGGTCCTAACAGTGCGATTAAAAAAACTAGGAGAATTAAGCCGACCAAACGGTAGATATTTAAATTGAAAGTGACCACTTGGTACCCTGAATGCAGTGTACTTCCTACTATTCTCTTCTATTGGTATTTGCCAGAAGCCTTTTGTTAGATCTATCATTGTAAAAAATTTGGCACTATTAAGTGGTAAGAAAAGATCTTCTTGGTCTGGAATAGCCTCCGCGTCAAATTTGGTAACCGCGTTTAACTTCCGAAAATCTATGCAAGTACGTACTGTTGAATCTTTTTTCTTAACCAAAACAACAGGAAATGCATAGGGCGATTGAGACTCTTCAATAATGTCCATTTGAATCATGTTCTCTATCTCCTGGTCTAAGACATCTCTCATATGAATAGGAACTGCGTATGGCCTCAGTGTAATAGGCTTTTCTGTTGTGAGCTCAATGTTGAATGCTTTAACCTTCGCTTTACCCGGTATATCAGTAATTATATCTTTATACTTCTCAACTAGACATATAACATGTTTATTACATTATCTGTACTATAATACAGAATCAGTTCAGACATTTTTGAAATATCCAGTATCAATTTAAAATATATCAGCTTAATATTCCATAGACTGAATAGTGACAACACAGAGAAATAATTAGAGTCCACACTTCGACTATATCTATATCCTAAAGTCCAACTGTCCTGGACTAGGAACAAAACCACACACCTTATTATGAGTTACATTATTTTCAACAAAAACATCTCACCAAATCAAAACAACCCAAAACAATAACAGTTTTGAAGTCAACAACCTGAATTGCCCCCCCTTCTCCTCTACAGTAAACAGGAGACCCAGGCTGACCAGAACTCAGTCCTGACAACCGTTGAATTAGATCGACCACTGTTTCATTGCGATTGATACAAAATTACGCAAGAAGTTATAAAACACAAAGCAGGTGGGCTTCACTTTTTCTTTTCATTTAGCCACTTGCTACTCGAACGGTCACGAAAAAAAGCAGTTTTAGTAGTTGGCCTACTTGTAAGAAGTTGTAACTGAATTGTTTGTCATGACACCATTAGGCCTAATAGTAAGAAGTTGTAACTGAATTATTTGTCATTACACCATTAGGCCTACTTGAAAGAAGTTGTAACTGAATTGTTTGTCATGACACTATTAAGCCCACTTGTAAGAAGTTGTAACTGAATTGTTTGTCATGACACTATTAAGCCCACTTGTAAGAAGTTGTAACTGAATTGTTTGTCATGACACTATTAAGCCCACTTGTAAGAAGTTGTAACTGAATTGTTTGTCATGACACTATTAAGCCTACTTGTAAGAAGCTGTAACTGAATTGTTTGTCGTGACACTATTAAGCCCACTTGTAAGAAGTTGTAACTGAATTGTTTGTCATGACACTATTAAGCCTACTTGTAAGAGGTTGTATCTGAATGGAGTGTCATGACACTATTAAGCCTACTTGTAAGAAGTTGTATCTGAATGGAGTGTCATGACACTATTAAGCTTACTTGTAAGAAGTTGTATCTGAATGAAGTGTTATGACACTATTAAGCCCACTTGTAAGAAGTTGTATCTGAATGGAGTGTCATGACACTATTAAGCCTACTTGTGAGAAGTTGTATCTGAATGGAGTGTCATGACACTATTAGGCCTACTTGTAAGAAGTTGTATCTGAATGGAGTGTCATGGCATTATTAGGCCCACTTGTAAGAAGTTGTATCTGAATGGAGTGTCATGACATTATTAAGCCCACTTGTAAGAAGTTGTATCTTAATTGAGTGTCATGACACTATTAGGCCTACTTGTAAGAAGTTGTAACTGAATGGAGTGTCATGACACTATTAGGCCTACTTGTAAGAAGTTATATCTGAATGGAATTCTATCCAAGGCAAAAGACAGAGAAATGGAGAAAGACGGTTGACAAATTTTGTGTGGTGCCCTGACGGTCCAACAGGGGTAGGTATAGTTGAAGGTGTAGGTGTTAATGGAGTAACTAGTAAAAGGTTGCTGAGTATGTAAATTAGAGTCACTTTCTAGGAATCTAATGAGCATGTGCCTGTTGTTAATTGAACGAGTAAATATGATTTTAAACTGGTAAACCTAAAATGTTTTTAAAGTCTTGTATCTTAAAGTTAGAGATTGTTGGACGAGAATGTCGGAGACTAGAAAAATAGCTGTAGTATAATAATGTACCTGTATCAATAAAAGTAAAGTTTTTTAGTTCTCCTTTCAGACCTGTGATCTAATGTGCAGATTATGTAAAGATCTTCTGTTTCTGTGGCCCACGTTTAACGAAAGTGTCATGTGGCCAGCACAACGATCAAGCGCATTTACTTTCCCCAACTAATGACAGGTATCCATTGAGTTAGATGGCGCCCAAAGATACTGGAATTTAAAATACCAGTCTTCACCATGATTCGAACCCGTGACCTATGTTCGAAAGCCAAGCAGTTTACCGCTCAGTCACGGCGCCTCCATAATGAAAAGCGAAGCAGTTAAAAGAGTTTGACTTATCTGCGTGTCCTTCAAGATTCAATCACTACTATTCAAGAAGTCAATCACCACAAATAAAGAAGTCGCACACCACATATAGGTCTGTTTCTTAAAGAGATAACGGATAATTCCATACCGCAAAAGCATCCTTAAAACATCATCTCCATTTTTCAAGTGCTAATAAGAGACTCTTATCTGTCAGGTTGTAGCCAAGCTCTCGAGTTGCTAGCATCTCCATGATGCTCAGGTGAGTCTTATCAGGCGAGTTAATGATGTCATTGCAAGGTGCTTATCAGGTGTATTTATGATGTCCTTGTCCTGTGTAGTTGTGACCACTTCTATAAATAGACCTCGATATCGTTGCGCTCTGAGTTGCTAAGAATCGTCACGAGCATCGCTGGCAAGCAAATTAAAATGTGGGGGAGTGATGGAAGGAACTCGCCGAAATCTTCCTTATTCTAAGTCGATGAATTTGCAATGTAATTAGATTCCTAATATCATTATGTCTTAAAATAAGTAACTGAATGATAGATTTAAAGATATTTATACCTGCAATCCTCCCCCCCCCCCCTCTTTTCCCCGAAATAAAAAAAAATCTTGGTTAAACGAATGTTTAAATCTACACAGAGTGAATACAATTCTAATGATAGGCCTATAGATCCAGACTTACAAGACGGTCTACATAATGTTTCTGGCGTCTGTTTAACTCTCTAATGAATACATGCGGGAATACCGGCTGACCTACGTGTATTCAAGGTATAAACTGTCTAGACCTCCAGACCAAATTTAATTTTAAAGAGGATTATAGTTTGAAAAATATATAACGTTAAAACCAGAGTTTTCCTAATGTGGCCAATAAGCTAGTAGTTTTTCCCCAAAAGATATACATAAACTGTCAAATTTCTAGGAAAATTGTTAGAGGTCCATGTCCACTCAGCTTCCAGGTTTCGCCAGTGAAGAATTTGTAAGCTGAAAAGAGGAATTGTAACACGTTCTTGATTTTGTTAAACTAATCAGTTATTGAATTAGTTACAATACTCTCTCTCGTTCCATTGTCCACCTGTCACAGCTCGCCCTGGTGGAGAACGTGTGAAATGTCAACTGACCAGCCAATGTCCGCAAAGTTTTGTTTTGTTTTTTCCTGTTTTTCTTTTCAATAATGCAGCCAAATTATTCGTATAAGGAAAAAGGGGAGTCGGCTCGTCCAACAGGGACGTCTGTTGCTGGTGTTGTTAGGGTCAGACGTAAATTGTGAGAAGAATGTAAAAAAAAAAAAAGGTGAAGGTTGTTGCAGTAAAAAAAAAAAAACGGAATGTCGTCACGCATTTTATCCAGGGCATTCTAAGGGGGGATCTAAGCATCACAGACTCGATCTCAAATACAATTTGATGATGATTGCAATCAAACACTATTTTTACATCTTTGTTTCTAATCGGTAATTCCAGACTGCCACGTCATCATACGCGTTGCTATTAACAACAGAAGTTGTTTGGTGTCATAATAGTATAAGCAAGCCAATCTGGCAAGCGCCTGTTATGACATCATTCTAGTACATACTTGGGACGAGACCAATTGTTATGACGATTTGTCTCCCATGGTGGTCCCTATTAATGAAACGAATTGGATATTATGAAATAATGAAGTTAAATCCGATTTTTATTTTTAGATGGTACAGAAAATATGTTTCAAAACAAGTAAATATTTTTTGGAAATAAACAAAAAACACATATTAATTGTGGTTGTATCAATTAGTTTGGATCAGTATTGTAATTAAATTTGTAATAAATCTAGACTAACAGTAGGCCTAATAATAAATCTCTGTGATTACAAATATTTGTACCAATCGTTTATTTTTTTCGCTATCACACTTAACAAGCATCTTCATTGCATTACAGTCATGCTCCTTACCTGGACCAGTTGGAAAGTGATAGGGAAAGAAAGACGTGTGTATCTGGTCGCTTTTTAAATTCATTTATAAAAAAAAAAAGGTGAACGCTCGGAATTCAAACTCGAGGGCCCAAACCTACTTAACTTCCTCAAGCCAGTACATGAATACACTAACCATTGTGCGAGATGAACCATAGTCATGCTACGACTGAAAGAGGCCAATGAGGAGTGTTAGTTTCAAACGTTTCTCTCTAAAGAGGACTAATTCAACTTATACCACCACATCAGTCAAGTGCAATTTCTTTACCTTGTTCGAGATACCAAACACAATACTATTTTTGTATACCAAACACAATACTATTTTTGTATGGACTCTTGTGTTGTCAGGTACAAGAAATAATTGTGCAGAATTTTAGCTTGATCCGAGATTGTGTGAGAAAATTATGTCTAAAAAAATTTTACCAGGCAGACAGACAAACAGACAGACAGAGTTGATATAAACTTTGTAAAAATGATAAATAGGGAGACCAGAATGTTTGCAGTCAGTCATATGTATACACTAGTACATGTACTTGATTCCATTAGTTTCAACTGTTTAATTCATTTCTGTTGCGCTAGTGTATCTGAAGTATTCAGATTATTGCTAATGTATTCTACCCTTCAAGTTTGTTCCATTGTTGTATGTCTCTTTCCTAAATAGATTTATGTGAATTCTTTTGAACTGATTCCCAGCAATCTTGAATATTGTGTAGCTAGATCCTCATCTAGAATTACATAAATGTAATAGCTCTACGTCAGATGCGACGAATAGATCTATTAACCATACTAGCATCCCAATCATAGCAACAGACACATTTTGTCCGCCATTCCGTTAGTAGCCATCACAATTTTGTTTGAATATAGGACTTATATATGCGACTAATTGGGTAAACCACTTTCCATGAGAGGGTGGGGCTAGAGTTTGAATCCCTATGTAAACAAGGAATTCTGACTCCTGACAGTGGCAAAACAAAGCTATATATGTTATGCCTAAAACGCTATATGAAATAAAAATCGCTATACAAACTTTTTTTTTCACCGTAGCGAAATGCCATATCAAGTTATTTTAATTAACATTTAATATTTTATATTTGAAAATAATAGTTTTATTAAAATATCTGTTGTCTATAAAGATGGTAGTCTTAGAAACATAGGAAGAAAGATAAATTGAATATGATAGAAATATAACACTTTACATTGTATCAATGTGATGTCGTTTTAAATCGTCACGGAAATTTTTAACATTTTCAATATTTCGGATGTATCGGTACCTTCACAATGGACCTCATTCACAAAACTTAAACAAACAACATTTAGCCACGTGATAATATTGATAAAACAATGAAAATTACATATCACGTGACAGCCTTTATGGATTGTGAAATTTGTATAGAAGATATAGAGAACGACGTGGCAAAAAGTTGTTTGTTTACGATTGGTGAATGAGGTCCATTGAAGATTACTTTATCTAGCCAAATCTCCCGCAGGACACGCGGGGGAACGAGACTACCGAGACAACAGTCCAGGGCGCAAACCACCCGACCAGGCAGCAAGTAAAGACAAAAATATGTCAAGGTCTATATATGGAGACTCGACAAGCGGTCAAGGTCGTTTTTTAATTCTCTTTCCTATTCACCGATTCTGGTGTGCCCATCGATGTTACTTCCGGTCTACGTCAACATTTTTGAACCTTCATCATGCACAGAATAGAATAGAGAAAAGAGACAAAGGTAGAGGAAAGAGAGAGAAAAAAAGAGAGAGAAAATGAAGACAGAGGGAAAGAGAAAAGCTAGCAGACGTGAGCATCCACAGTCACGTGATGTTTCACAGTACTTTGAGTCAATATTGTCAAGTCCACAGCGTCATGACTTGAGAGAAATGCAAATTCTTTCACCTTCTCTCAGCTCGAACTTGAGACACTGAGCACCCAATGACACAACCACTTTGTGCCCAGGACAACAAACTTGTCAAACAGCTCGTAGGGGTGCAAGAATAAACCCAAAACATACATCGGCAAGTAAAGGTTAAATACTTCATTACCAAATATGAGATATGCGGCTGAGAGAAGTAAAAACCGCTAATAGTTCTTGAGCCCATGGTCTTCACTTCGACAGCTTTATATGCCGACAGTTTTAAACAAGTTTTTTGTAACAAAGCTTATATCAATTCATTCTATCTGTCTGTCTGATAAAAATTTTGAACTCGTTTTATTTTCCCACAATTATTCATTAGCGAAGTCAATACATGATACAATTTTAAAAATTAACCAATCAATGACCCATTTATTTACTGGTAATAAATTATTATGGAATACAATTTAGACTGGTCGTACCAATTAAGTTTATAAACTTGAGACCTTCCTGTTCATGACGTGACATAACAAGGGAAATTAATCCATCAGTATTCAGAGATATGGCTAAATATGTGTGTTTTCGTCTCTTAGATGATTTTACACGTTATTTCTCCCACACCCATTCTCGGATCGGATCAAGTTCAAACTTTAAACAATTTATTGTACCTAAGAAAACACGAGTCAATAAAAAAAATTAAACGATTAATCAATTAATTATTTTGTTTGATATCGAAAAGGGAAATTGCTTCTACATTATTGAGGGATATAGTTGTAAGTGTGGAGTTCTTCTCATTAGATAAGTGTTGTTTTGTTTAAAAAGTATTTTTAAAAGTTCTATTATGCTTTGCTTGTTTAAATTTTAGTTCAAATCAACGCGGTATTTATTATTATTACGTATTTTATCGCCGCCTTAAAAATATTATTCTGACTCCGCTCCTGCTTTACCTTACATAACGTAACATAATAACATACTGTAATTCCTAAATTCCTAGACTTTGTAGGGCTTAAAGATAAGAGTTTCAATTTATAAAAAAACAAACATACAAAGTAATTTGCATTGACGTTTACGTAGCTGGTATTCATGGCATTGCACTTAACTCTACAGGGTGTCACCCTGCCCCCCCCCCCCCCCCCCAATTTTTTTTTTTAAGTCGGTTAAAATATACTGGATCTAGTCAATACACTAAATGGGCTTTGCTTTATTCTGCGTAGGCAGCAAAAAAAGACTTGAATCCGTGAAACTATTTTGAAACGCATTCAACCATTCAATTCAGAAGCGCAAGTAAGTAAGAAATACGGCGCCTGTTGTATCATGGGTAATCTGCTAAATCACCTTCACCTTTGCCGTCGTTGTGTCTAGTTAGTATATCGCCGAGGTGACAGAAGTTTCACTTTAACTTGATACCCTAGCCCTTGTCCCTTTGCTCATTTGTGACGTGTAAAATAATTGTCTTAAAATTATACAGTCATCCCAAAGATACTTTAGCTCGGGAACTTTTTTTTTTCCAGTGCCCCTTCTGAAAAGTCTGGAATACAATTTAGACTGGTCGTACCAATTAAGTTTGTAAACTTGAGACATCCCTGTTCAAGACGTGAGCCAAAGTTAGTTTCAAGATAATTATATTTTAAAAAATTATAATAGTCAAACTTAAGTTTTCGCAATTAATCAATTAATCAATTTGGTATTTATTTTTTCCAAAAGATACACATAAACTGTCAAATTTCTAGTAAAATCGTTAGAACTGTTTTCGAAATACCATTTAGGTGTCAAGTAATTTTCCACCCAGTTTGAATCCATAAAAAATGTGCAAGCTAATAAAAAAAAAAAAAAAAGATCTTAAGTCCTATTATACAAGACTAATCATTAAAAAATAATTCCATTTTTTTATGGTCAAGGGAGGTAACACGAGAGCAGCTCTTGATTACTTAATCCTTCGAAGGTTACTTTCTCTTGGAAATTTTTGATTGTTACTTTTACGCTGAGACCATAGTCACTAGGACAGGCCAAGTTGTGGTGCAGGTTGAAGCAACTCGACCTTTAAGGATAAGGTTTTGCCTTCCAGTCCGAGGATTTAGGATTAGCGCATTGTTTCATTTGACTATGCGAACTCAGTTGCGACCTACATATCAGATTTAGACAAAGCTCTTGGCTACCTGGGGTGTACTTAAAGGGATATACTTTTTAAAAAAAAAGTTTAAAGAAAAATGTAAATTGATATCATAACAGTGGTCTTGGATCAACCAATTTGATCATTGCTATTGCACGCTGGACTTGTGTTCCGAATTGAGAAAATCAGACCACTGTCTTTTAAGGGCTAATTACAAAGCTTATATCAACATATATTAACCAATTAGTTAATTAACTATTGGTAATTAATTATTTTGTTTGGTATCATGAACAATAGAAAGAAATCGTACTTGACAGATGTGGTGGTATAAGTTAAATTAGTCCCCCTGAGGACTCTTGAGCCCTGAGTGAACTTTTTTTTTTCATATAAAAACCGATCACCAAGATCCGAACTCCTCCCCCGCCCTTTTTACACAACTGGACAAGGTAAGTGATAGGATCGTAGCGTATTGAAAAAGCTAAAAGCTAAATAAAAACAATTGGTTAAATATTTCTAATCGCACAGATTTATTATATCAAATCGTACGACATATCTAGCCCATGAACATAATTACATGACTGATCCAAGCTAGTTGACATAGTTACACTTGTTTTTTTTAAATATTTTTTATGTTATCATATTCTTATTAATTCAAAAGTTGTAGAGTTAAGCAGGGATGGACTGCTCAAATAGGCTCCGGCCTTGCATACAATGCGCCCACCACAAAGCGCTTACTTTCTGATGAGCATCCATCCAAACGTGCCCTCATTATTCAATAGGTTGTGACAACACATACCTAAAAGGCGCCGACCCATCGATCACTGCACAAATGTCCTGCTTAGGTGGGGCATCTCACTTATTCGTTTACTTTTAAGTGGAAAGCTGCCTTGACATGTTGAGAAAACGCCGTAATAAGTAGCAATGAAGTCGGAATGTGTTAGCAAAAACAAAACAAAACATACAAGACTATACCACAGCCACAGACTCTATTCAGGTATGGAAAAACTATATCTGTATTGTATCTGCAAAGCTGAAAGTTGCAATGTTAAATCTTGATATACTATAAAAACTGCAAGTCAATCTCAAACATTGAGTAATGGGTTGTTCCGGTAGTTTGTGTTATGCATTACACCAGGAGTGTATTCGGAAAATATGGACTAATCCAGGACAATGTCAAGGATTGAGAGAGACTGTGAACTAACCAGACAAACAAAAAAATGTCAAGGTTTGAGAAATATCACTGTTGCTAATTAAATAAAACAAGAGAACAAAGAGAGTTTTATGTATCACGCAGTCTCTGATGAGACTACCTCCGTCAATCACCCATCTTAAATAGCACGAATCACTGTGTATTCAACTTAATTTATATGTCTAAAAAATGTACATTTTTAACCTTTAGAAACGAAAATCCACAGTGAGACCTCTGAACCTTGTGACAAAATTAAATGTAATATAACTTTAAAATAACGATCCCAAAGAATACTTTGGCGTAATTTTTCGCTTAAAAACCAGTCTAAACAACCTTTTATCGATAATAGGATTTCTGACTAGTATTACTTTTTTATAGCCTTTTCATAGTTATCAATAAAACCAGAATTATCAATAAAATAGCTGTCAACTAATCTCCACACATATCCTCCTTGAAGTCTATTTAAAAATAAAAAAGTCGTGCATTTTTATAAAAAAAAATTGATTAATTAATTAATTTTGAAAACAAAGCTGATAATTTCTAAAATATAAAAAGTAGTCGTTTTTAATTATCTAGAATTCCATGATATCTGATTTTCAATATCTTTTCTAGTTTTGACGAACTAAGCGAGACGGACGGACGGACAGACAGACAGACCACACAAAACTAGAAGCTTTTTTTTTTTCCTTTAATGGGCCGAAAAAAAATTAAAATGGCTAAAAACGAAATAGCTTAAAAATGTGATTTTACAGTGTTTAAAAAGTGCAATACTGTAGACCGTACCGGATACACGCAAAAAGCTATTTATAGGTATCCAACATAAATGAATATTTTATAAAAAAGAAAATTTTTTTATTTCTTTCTGACTTTTATGTTGTTGTTGTTTTCAAATTGTCGTCTAATTTGCCACTCGCGTGACCTAATAAAACATATTACCTGAATGTGACAAAGCATAAATTAGATCACCGTTGTGTTCCAAATGACGTGTCTAGTGTAGTACTTTATGATTATATGGCGTCATAGGCTATAATGGTGGCTGCTTTTTTTTTAATTCATTATTCATGATCACATTCGAGATAAGGCTATAGTATTTTGAATGAGTAGAGTATACTAACTTTCACAAATAGTTGGCACCTACCAAATTATTCAGCTCCTAACAGTAGCTTGGCATTGTAATCTCTCAGGTTCATGAAGAAGACAGGGTAAGAAGATTTCAAATAGAGCCCTCAGAGAGTTGCCCTATGGATCCGAGATCATAGAACTTGGAAGTAAATGTGCCCGTCCATGTTGGACCGTTTTGTAATTGGCGGTCATTTCACGAAGGTGGCGGTACTTCATAGGAGAACGAGGGACTCACGCGAAAAACGCGTGTTTAGGTGAAAAGGTTAATCGTAACAAGCAAAATATTTTTTAAAAAATCCTTTTAAAAAAACAAACAAAGCTTATCTAAATTGGAAGAACTCCGCCCTTAAAACTATATCTATCAATAATGTATAAGTTATTTCCCTTATTCGATATCAAAAAAATAATTACCATTAATTAATTGACTAATTGGATTGGGTATTTTTTTTTAATTGAATCATGTTTAGTAAGGTACAATAAATAATTGTTTAAGTATCAATTTGATACGAGAATAGGTGAGGTATCAAAGAAATTATTAATTATCAGTAATTATTTGACTAATTGCTACTTTTTAAAAAAATTGATCCATGTCTTGTAAATGCCAAAGAATAATTGTGCGAAGTTTCCGCTTGATCCAAGGATGGGTGTGTAACGTCTGCACACTTTTTACCAGACAGACAGATAGACAGACAGAGTGAGTTGATACAAGATTTGTAAAAATGGTAGTGAATATGTGTTACCAGTAGTAGAAGTCACTCAAGGGGTGTAAATGTCTTTTCTCATACCTGGTCTTTCGGGAGAAAGTTTTTCTATATGTCAAGAACTTAATGGTCAATGCATCGACTCTTTAAAGGATATAGAAAGAGATGTACATTTAGGATGTTTCTCTTCCTAACGGTTGACTGGCATAGCTAGTGGCCAGCTCAACGACTAACCAACTTAGGCCTAACGAAAGGCCATTGAGACTTTACAGCAGAAGTGGCCAAAAGTAAGTGTACTGGAACCAGAGGTTGATATAAAAATGGTCACATCGCCAGGCTGTCATCAGTTTTTATTTTGCCTTTTTTTTTTTTAAATAATTGTTCAGTCAGGGAGATGTTCATACATTATACAGTCTTTAAAGTTTTCTCATTTCACGCATTGGTTACTGCCCGTGGCTTATGTAAATCAAATATGGTAATTAACATGCCCAACACTTAGTATTATAATATAAAGGTTCAACATGTGTGACAGTCTATTGAGGTGATGTCTTTTCAACATCCTTTCCACATTGTACCATTTAGTGTGTTTGGCAAATGATCCTTTTTTAAAGAAGTTTGTAAGTCATAATAACATTACTTATTTTGGGGCTGACACTTAGGAAAGTAGGCATCAGGTACATTCTTAAGGCACACCCTTGTCTTGGTCTGGTTCTAATAAGAAAGTGAGCACCAAACACAAACCGTGTGAGAATCACTGGTAATCTCAAGTAATCACTTACCTGTCGATGAGTCATCTGTCATTCGTATGTCAAATACTTCATCCAATCGTGGGCGATGTTTTCTGTGGGCACTGGTTGAGTTGGAGGCTGACGGGAGGTAACCGCTGTCTGCGTCAGTGTCCGCTGGGAAACATCAGAGAATGAGTAACAGAAGTAACAAATACGTAATTAGGCACCAAAAGATAGAATAGTTGAATCACAAACTGATAGAAAGATGTGAACCTAAAACTAGATTTTTGTACAAAAAAAATATTGAACAAAACTAAAAGACAGACAGACGGATAGATAGATAGATAGATAGATAGATAGATAGATAGATAGATAGATAGATAGATACATACTTACATACATACATACATACATACATACATACATACATACATACATAAATACATACATACATACATACATACATACATACACACATACATACACACATACATACACACATACATACATACATACATACATACATACATACATACATACATACATACATACATGCATGCACACATACATGTATAGATAGATACATAGATACATAGATAGATAGATTTAAATATCACTTAATAAAATGTATGCTCACACACACACACATGAATTGAGAGACACACACAGCCACACAAAAAGACCATATATGAGGAAAGGAAGATACATGGACAGAGATACATAGAGAGAAGAAGACACACTCACACACTCACATTCATGTCACGGGCGACACAGTGTGTATGTACTCAGATACACCTAAGAACACATGGAGACACATGTACAGAGACATGTGCATAGAAAGTGACACACAAGAGTAACTACCAGAAAGAGGGAGAGAAAGAGAGAAAAAGAAAGAAAGAGAGAGAGAGAAATACACTGAGCGCCACAGAGATACACGAAAATACACATATACACACAGACATTAACACATACTCACAAACACAGGACTGCTGCGTGTACACAAACACACGCACAACCACAATAAAAGACACATACACACACACACACACACACACACACACACACACAGAGATTTCTTCTCCGAAACAGAGGAGGCTGTTTAAAAGAGAACAAGAACCCTGAACCTCGCTACCCTCAGAGGTACACTAGCTAAAAGTTGAGAAACATTGGTCTAAACTTAGTCTAAACTGTCAAAGTAAATAAATAAACGAGACTTACAAGTACTGAAGGAATTTTTCTTATACAGATATCTGACGACTTGAGAACTTCCAAAATGTTTGTCAGAGACATTGTGGCTGTCATACAGCCATTGGTTGGACAAGATCTGGAAGTTTCTGTGAAGAAAACACAAAGTTTATATCATCATAGTTTCTTTATGACACTGCCATCTACCTCGGCTTTCTGCATTAGTCAACTTTTATGAGCCAAATTTTACAATTTCTAACCAGTATACTTTAATTGCATTTTTTTTTAAAGTATCGCAAAAATGCCTATATTTTTTTATTTCAAATAAAAAGTCTTAAATAGGACAAAATAGTTCTACATTCTTTGATTATCCTTCGACTTCTCAATATAGATATAGATCTTTTTGCTTTATAACAATGTTGTTGTAGTTGGTATTAAAAAAAAGGAAAGTCTTTTCGATCTATTTAAACATTTGTAATTCATCAAATCATTTTGATGAATTATAACAAAAAAACCCACATTGATTTGTGAGCATCGACAGATTTCAAAAGAATCAGAGATGTGTCAGTCAGCACCAATATTTTTTTTAAAGATGCTCGAGTCCTAATTCGAACTACAGACCATTCATTGTAATTAAGAAAGCCAACGTGCTTGCATGTACTTATAAAGTAGAAAGTTTAATAAACTAGTAGCTGGGTATTACCCGCGGGTCTTAATTTGCGTAGGCCTATCACTGATCTATCATTGATCTAGTGCATTAGAAACAATAAAACCCTAACACTTACCAGTGAAGTGAATGCGTGAATCTAAAATTTTTAGGTTTATTTTATCTAGATGTAGATTGTAATGGATATTCATGCCATAATCACCAATACCTAACATTTTGTTAGTATGTTCCATAGCTTCTAAAACCTTTTTTGGCTTAGTCTAATCGACATCGCGTTTGCTTGTTTACGTAAACAATGAAATACACTGTAGATATGTATACAAATAGCTATTCTTAAAGGTAATTAAATCCAATTCAATTTTTGTTTTCAGCTCTCTAGATGTAGAAAGTAAGAAAGATGTATGCCATTGTAGTCGACGCAAACTATAACTCTATAGGCCTATTACATAATCTTCGAGGCTCGCAAAGACCTTCCTTAAGGGAACAGTACCATAAAAAGAAGAAAAGGCAGACAGAGAAAGCGATGGAAAGACAGCATAAAAGAATTGACCGGCATGCCAAGGAAAGAGGTCCGATCCAAGGCAAAAGACAGAGAGGAATGGTCGACGAATCTTGCATGGTGTCCCAACGGTCCAACAGACTAAGGGATAAGTAAAGGTAAAGTTGAAAAAAGTCGACAATTAAAAGTTGTATAGACTATTGGTATTGTTAATTTAAAACTATTAACGAACTCTATACAAGGCTTATCTCTACTTAGCTTTGTACAATTTATATAAGAAACAAAATTAATTAATTAATTTTGTTTTTTATTGATTCATGTGTTGTCGTCGACAACGAGTAGTTGTTCAAAATGTCAACTTGATCCGAGAATGGGAAGTGGGAGAAATAACGTGTACAAGATTTCACCCGGACAGAGAGACAAAGTGAGCTGATATTATTATTATAGCTTTTATATAGCGCTACTTTCATGCTTTTAGCATACTCAGAGCGCTTTTGGTCCAATCTCATTTGTGGACCAGCGGGGGTATCTAGGAGTTGGTTTTCAGTGCTGCCTTTAGGCGCTCAGTAAACACAACTCTGCCCGAGTCGGATGTCAAACCTCGAGCCCCCTTCTAAGTAGCCAAGTCAAGCCAAGTTCAAGCGCATTTGGCCTCTCGACCACACTTCTTTTTTGTAAAAAAAAATGTTAGTAATCGAAACATAATAAACATAATAGGTTAAAATATATTTCGGGTGGACAATCCAATACACTAAATATTGATAGATATTCATTAAATAATAATCATATAATCAGGGGAAAAACATGTACTTTTCTTTAATGCAGACTGGACAAACAAACTGGCCAGACTTTTTGGGTCTGGGTACAGAGCACTTGGAGCAGACCTTGACCTTGCACTTGTAACAGGAGCGCTTCCGGCGGACTAAAAGCCCAAATGTCTCCAGACAAATAATGCAGTGCGTGGAATTGAACTCCGGCCTTTCTTTGAGCACTTGGATCTTGGTTTGTTCTTTGACCAGTTCAGTTTTCAGTTCGCTGCAATGTATACACAGAGATTACGTTTAGACACGGATGTACATAATAAATGTAGGACTATATTGGGTGAACAGTGGACTTATGATGGGCGTCTTATAAAATCCTAAAATACATTTAAAAAAAAAACATAAATGATTCGCCGAGATTTGAACCAGGAGCCCTCGGTCCGGAAGCCAACGCTTTACCATCCAGACCCACGCCCACGGAGGATGTATGGGCTAAACTCATCACTGAGCTATACGTATAAAAAAAAAAAGCATAATATAAACAAAATTTTTTTTTATAATTTTAGGGAAAGAACTGCAAAAATCCTATATCTCAATACTGCAGAAGTAAGCTCCATCATTTTATATATACAACAAAATTAATTAGCATTAATTGATTTACAATTGGTTATTTCTTTTATTCTCATTGACAAGAATAACTATGCAAAATTTCAACGTTATCCGAGAATGGGAAGTGGGAGAAAAAAAAACGTTTACAAAATGTAATTAGGGAAATATCCACATATACAGCCACCTCTCTCAATAAGTATTATTTATTTCCCATTTTCGATACCAAACAAAATAATCAATTACGAGTAATAAAAAAAACAAACTATTTTATTCCTTTATTTTTATTGGTTCATGTTTTGTTAGTTGCAAGAAATAATTGTGTAAAGGTTTAACTTGATTCTAGAATGTGGGAAAATTAACGTGAGCAACAATCGTACCAGACAGACAGACAAGTCCAAGTTACTATTTGTTACTGTGCAATAGGCCTATTTAAAATATTTACTGATTCGCTGTGGCTGAGCGGTATTTGAAGGATCGAATCCTGGTTAAGACTAGGATTTTGAATTTCGGGATATTTAGGAGCCTCTGTGTCCGCCCATAGGTACCTTACAATAGTTGTGGAAAAGTAAAAGCAATTGGTCGTTGTGCTGGCAACATGACACCCTCGTTAACCGTTGGTCACAGAAACAGATGACCTTTTCATCATCCGCCCTATATATCTCAAGGTAAAAAATGGAATTTTACTTGTACTGATTCGAACATGAATGAGAAGCGAAAAGACGTTAGGCGTATCACATTTCCCATCCAGTGTGACAGTGTGGCAGGGACTGCATATGTGATGGGAGTGTATTCTTGAAATGAAAGTAGCCTGTTAACATTATCCCATCAAAAATGCCAACACAATGTTGAATAAAATCAGAACATGTGAAATAAAAAATACTTTGTAATTGGATCAGTCACATAATTAAATTTGTAAGAAAGCTAGACTAACAATAATAAATCTGTGCGATTAGAAATATTTTTTTTACGAATTTAGCTTTAGCGCAATTTCGTCCTTTAGGAGCTTTCTCAGTGCCACTATGATGCTATCACTTGTCTGGACACTAGCTGATCCAGAACTTTGGAGTTGGGGTGCGATTTTTTTCCAAACCCTAACCCTATCGCCCAGTAAACCCTAACCCTATTCATAAACTATATATATGAGAATTTTAAAAAAGCAGTATTTCTCAACCTTCGGCGAAAAAAAAACAAAAAAAACAATCATGTTGAGGCCTTTCTCTTGCAAGCTTGGGGACCTTAAGCGTTTTCTTGCATTTTTCACTGAAGAAACGCATTCTCCTGGCCTAAAGCTCACTATTCGTCCTGTTTAAAAAAGACCTTTTGAATAATGTTGTACTTGAAAAATATTCTTATATGAATTTATAGGCCCTTAATGCATTGCAAATAAAACCAATTTGTTCCTTGAAAAGATAAGAATCCCCACATATTTAGATTTAGGCTTTGAGGATTGCCGCCGAAAAAAAAAGTATTCGATAAATAATATTCAATAAAATTTAAGTATATCTTATCTTTTCTTATATAATACAGACGTTACTTCAAAAAAGAAGATGATTACGTCCTACGCGTCATGCATTTAGTCATGCATATCAACCTATGACTCCAATTCTGCCAAGTCACTGTTTTTCCTGACTAATTCAGGCAACCCATTCCATGCTCTGTGAGTTAAGGTCCCAAATTTATTTAACTAGGAAAATATCAGATTGAGTAAAGGTTAGAAAAAGGCGACTAGGAGATTATCATCTGGATTTAAAACTCATCTCAATCGTGACTCTTATACTGAAAAATTCGTTTGAATTTTAAATTTTCCAAAGCTAAGTCTTTCTTAAAATAATTATCATAAATTCATGTGAAATTACATAAACTCTCTCTGGAAAGGGGACGGGAGGTAGAGTTAAAATGATTATTCCTCGCTCCTTTTTATAATTTCTGCTAATGATTACATTTGGGATTAAAGAATAGGGGTGGGGCGACTCGATATAAGAATCTAATTTATAGCATATATAAATTAAATTAATGACAGATTTTTTTTTTATTTTGTAATTTCTTAACTATAATACAAAAGAAAAAAGTATTGGTTTGTCCGATGGGAGGAAGGCGATTGCATGTATCACCCCTCACACCTGGTGCAACCTTTTTCCTTTTATATTTAATAATAATAAAATTTGAGGTTATACTGTTGTACGACATAATATACGATAGTTTCACGTATCAATACGTAGTTTATATTATATAGATATTCAACTAATTTTGTTCACAAACTATGATTTCTCCATAAAAGTAGGACCGCCCCCCCCCACTCACAGGGTTTAGGTGGGAAGGGCTGTAGAGGTATTCACCCCCCCCCTTTTCCAATCGGGCAACAGGGGAACGACATAGTATAAAGATCGGTTAAAATATCAATAACAAGTTTTAATCATGTAGATATTTAATTGATTCTGTTAGCAAGCTGTGATTTTTACAAATAAATTGGACCTCCCCCCCAACTTGAAAGCTTATAAGGGGGGGAGGGATTGATGCCATCGCCCCCTCCAGACCCCACCAAATTGGCCAACATACTAGAGGGAAGGGGGGCGAAATAATCTAAAAATAGGTTGAATAATAAATAATTAGTATATATTATTAACATAAGTAATAAATTCGTATAGAAATTGTGTGAATGCTATACTAAAATTCGTCCGCCCCCACTATTCGGAGCCGGGGGTCGGCCGAGTGGGGGGGGGGGGATCGCCCCTACCGCCCCCCCCCCCCCCCCCCCAGGATCAGCCAGTGTGTCTGGACCAGTTGTAAAGGGGGGAGGAGAAAAGAAGGTTTTTTTTGTGTGTGTGAAGGTTACCGCGCTAGCTTTTTAAATGTATTTTATAAAAAAAAAAAACATGGTTCAATTTTTTTATTGTTTCTTGTTTTTTTTCAGGTACAAGAAATAATTGTGCAAAATTTGAACTTGATCCGAGATTGGGTGTGGGAAAAATAATATGTACAAAAATTGTACCAGACAGACAGACGGACTGAGGATATAAGCTTTGTAAAAATAACTGACAACAATGAACAGTCAAAACGGCGTCTTTTATTTTGTTTAGTTCATCTAGATATTTTAAATTCTCCTCAATCTCCCTCTTTTTTTCCCCTTATAGCACCTATATATTTATCCATCTCGTTTTCTTTTCTTTTAGCGGCCCCCGTAAGGGGAAAAAGCCGCTAATAGTTTTGTGCAAAATGTCCGTCTGTCTGTCTGTTCGTCTGTCCGTCTGTCACACTCAGATCTCGAAAACTAGAAGAGATATGAAAAATATTATTTCATCATTAAAAATCCGGCTTAAAGTATCTATAATAGATTGTTCTGGATGTTTTGGGAAAAACAAATCAATGCCAATGAATATTTGTTTGCTCTTCTAAGTTATAGTAGATTTTATTTCCATGCTTAAACGTTGCAAGAAACACATGATCTTTAATATATTGTTCCGTTTTTTTTTAATGTAAATAGCATATAGATGCTAAATAAAAAAATATATACTGATTTATATTTCGTTAACTATAAAGTTGTTCCGGATATTGTTTTATAAAAAACAAAATTATGTCAAATAATTTTATTTTTTTAAAAAAATCGACAATAGGTTATTCAGGATTTTAAAATAAGAAAGTAATTTACTAGCAACGATTATTGAAAATAAATGTTTAGACTTATTTTAAAGTTAATTTTCTTGCCGAAACATAATAAAAGTTGTTTAATCGGTAAAGAATGTTCCTGATTTTGTTTCAAAAAAGAAATCGACCTACATTACCTTAATTTTCTTACAAATTGTCGCCAAAAATGATTCGAATTTTACATGAAAAATCTAATAACGCTAATAAATTTTTGAAATACCTCTTCTAATAAATAAAACAAATAATTTTCTCATTTATGAAAATTGGTTGTTTCGGATTTTTTATGAAAAATAGTTAAACTCTATTTATGTAAAATCGCACTTCTCTGTTACACTACATTTAACTTTCTATCTAAAACGTTTAAAAATCTAATTATCGTTAATATTATGCTCTGATTTTTAAGGAAAACAACTTCCTAACACCAAAGTATGGTTTGATAAAATCTCCATAAGGGTATGGTACATCTAATTTTCATAACAGACCATCCCAGAAATTTAATTAACGGCATTTGATTAATCTGGAATTCTTATTTTCTCTCACTATAAATATATAAACATCCGGAAAATTCTATTATAGAAACTTAAAACTAATGCGATGTTTCGGAAGGGAATAGCTCAATCAATAGCTTTTAGTCTTTTTTTTTTTCCTCGCTATTAACATAAAGGACAGACAAACTGACAGACAAAACAATAAAAGCGTACTTAATCCTTTTATATATATATATATTAATATATATATTAAGTCTAACTAGCCCATCAAATGAAATGCTAAAAGAACAAACTCGGTGCACCAATGTCTATGATCCCTCGAGAAGCTGCTCGTATAGATGACATTTTTTAGTCTAATTTGGACGTGTAACGTAATGGAATTTTTTTCCTTTGACGTCATATGGAGTTAATTCTTTAAATGAAATGCTAAAAGAACTCACTCGGTGCACCAATGTCTATGAACCCTCGAGAAGCTGCTCGTATAGAAGACATTTTTTAGTCTAACTAGGACGTGTGACTTAATGGAATCTTTTTCCTTTGACGTCATATGGAGTTAATTCTTTAAATGAAATGCTAAAAGATCTCACTCGGTGCACCAATGTCTATGAACACTCGACAAGCTGCTCGTATAGATGACATTCTTAGTCTAGCTAGGCCGTGTGACGTATTTGATTTTTTTTCCTTTGACGTCCTATATGGAATAAATTCTTAAATGCTAAAACAACTCGGTATAGTAATGTTTAATTATTAAACCTCGTAATGTGACTCGCATTTTAAAAAGACAATAGATTTAGATCTAATCTAGATTTTTTACACTAGATCTAGATTTTTTTTTATACTAGAGCTAGATTTTTTACACTAGATCTAGATTTTTTTTCTTACACGAGCTAGATTTTTAAAACTATATTTAGATTTAAGTTCTAATTAAAATCATTAAAGAATCTAGATCTAGAATTTCTTGGTCTAGTTTAGAATGTTTCTTGTTTTACATGTTTCGGATGTTCCTTCAGAGTTGTAGTCCAAACCTCTCGTAGGACGACGGGGATGAGAGCGGGCAGGGTTTGAACCTGGGACCATCGATGAATCAAAACGACAGTCCAGCGCGCAAACTGCACTATCAGACAGCCATGATTTAGACTAGATCAAGATCTATAATTTTAATTTCTAGGCTTAAAGTGTAGATTTTTTTTCTTAAGTCTAGATTGTCAATATCTCAATATTGCAATGTTATAAAATACTAAAACTAATCTACTATTTTAATATTTAGATTTTGCAATTAGTCTATTAATTGATTATCTAGTGCTTTTTTATATAAATCTTATCTAAATTACATCTACATTATCCCAAATATATATTTTAGATCTAGATCTAGTAGATATAGATATTGAGTGTGCTAAATAAATAGTTTAATTTAGGTAGATCTACATCCTCATTCTAGTTCCATTTAGGCCTAAATGAAAATGCTCAATACCAAAAGATTATCTAAAATCGCTCTTCTGACATATTGTACATATCCGGTAGTTGTCATTCCGTAATGTGTAGGTATATTATCAATAGTAGGCTATTAGTTTGTAACCAGTTTGTCATTAGATTAAGAGCAATGCCTGGTCGTGCTTTTAGCGCGCAGAACTGATTATCTCTACGGTCTTGGTTTCATACCCTGCTCAATGCCATCCTCAGTCGACCAGCGAATATGCGGATCCGACAGTGATCCGTCTCCCACGGGGGCGGCCTATGAGTTTGTGTGGCAACACAAACTCTCTTTGTAATCTTTTTTTGGTATATGACTGTATTAGATTATGTAATGTATACCGATCTTTATAATGGAAAACTAGAGAAAGATGATAAAACTGTGTTAGAAATATAATGTGATCCCCCTTACTTTTTAAAAGCTTATATCAACTCACTCTGTCTGTCTATCTGGCCAAAAGTTGGTACACGTTATTTCTTCGACATCCAATCTCGGATCAAGCTGAAATTTTGCACAATTATTTCTTTCACCTGACTACACAAGAATCAATTTTTAAAAATCAACTAAGTATCTTATATAATACAGAGGTTACTTCAAAAAAGAAGATGATTGCGTCCTACGCGTAATGCATTTAGTCATGCATATTAACCAATGACCTAAATTCTGCTAAGTCACTGGTTTCCCTGGCTAGCTCAGGCAAACGAATCTAAGTTCTAATAGCACTGGGGAAGAAGCTTTTGTACAAATTTGTCCTAGCTTATGGAACGAGGAATGTGTCTTTATCTTTGTGTCTTTCTTAGTATTTTATTAAGTTTTGTCTTTGTATTTGAAGATTATGGTTCAGTGTTTTATGTATAATTGCTACTTTACTTTTGAGTCTTCTGTCCTGAAGGCTTTCTAAATTTAGTGATTTTACTATAGGTGTTACTCTAGTCAAATGTGAATATTCATTTGTTATGAATCTCACTGCTCTTTTTTGTGTCTGTTCCAGTTTCTTAATGTTTTCTTGAGTTGAGGGGTCCCAAACGGAGGATGCATATTCTATTATTGGCCTAACCAAGGTTAAATAACATTTTAGTTTTATGTTCTTATTTGATTTATAGAAATTTCTTTTAATAAATCCTAATGCTTTCTTTGATTTTTTTATAGTTTCATCAATATGTGGATTCCATGACAGTTTTTCATTTATTATAACACCTAGGTATTTTGCGTTTTTAGTCTGTGTTACTGGTTTGCCATGAATAAGATAAGTGGAATTAATTTGTTTTAGTTTTTTTGTTACTCTTAACAACTGACATTTTTCTGGGTTGAAAGAAATACTCCAATTTGATTCCCATTTCTGTAATTCATCTAATTCTCTTTGTAAAATATCTGTGTCTTGTGTTGTTTTTATTGTTCTATATATTATGCAATCATCTGCAAATAATCTGACTTTTGTTCCTGAAGTAATGCAATTTGGTAAATCATTTATATAAATTAAAAATTACTAATACGAAAATGTATCAATAAAACCACAGTTATCATTGGAAATATCCGTGACCTAATCTACAGACCTACTTTCCCTTAAGTCTTGCATTTAAAAAAAAAAAGTGGTGCATTTTTATGAAAAAGTGATTGATTAATGAATTTTAAAACAAATCTGTTAATTTCTTGAAGAGTAGGCTATTAGAGTGAGTAATAATATAATAATATTATATTATAATTATAATAATATATATAGTAGTTTAACACCTGTTATCAAAATGATCTTCTAGAAACAACAAGATATGTAACCATGAACAAGGGCATGATGACTGATGCCACTGTGTGTATGACGCGGGTCTCCATGACAACAGAGTTGTCTATGACACCCTCACTGACCTTAACAACTTACCTAACTTTCTTTTTCTCTTCTCGTCGCACTTGAAAATCTTTCTGAATCACTCCCATGATTTGATTGACTTCCTCCTCACTCAAGTGAGTCAGATTGAGCTTCTTGCCCATGTCTCTGGTTGAAATCACTCTGTCCTTAAATGTGCAGGTATCATATCCAAACACAACATTGGCCCACACAAGCTCACTTTTGATTTGTTCTCTCAATTGTTATATAAAGGTCAGACACTTTTAAAAAAATGTAAACTAGATTCCTTCAATAGAAATATAAAGAATAAGAAACAAAATATCAAGAACAATGGAAAAATATAACCAACAAATGCACTATCACAAGTATTGATTTTTCAAGTTAAAATTGAGGCCATCATTATAGACTGTAGACTATTAACCTTTTAGCTGCTATTATGATTGCCATCGTTTGTTTTGTTTTACATAACATATCGTTAGGTAACTAGTCCAGGGACGGCTTAAAGAAGAGAGATTCGATTTCCCACATTTTAGTATCGATTTATATTCCTATTCTTGCAGCTTATCTTACATTAGTTTTAATCAGTTCAATATAAGAAAAAGTAACGTGCTCCATCTACCCTTTAATTTCCAGTCAAGCACATGCAATTTACAAAATACAATAAATTTACAATAAGAATTTCTTTTTAATTGTAGGCAGCCCCCGTGAGCTCGTTTGTTGTACTCACACGTAACGTCAAACACAACTGACAAATTAACACCTAAATCACATTGTAATAACCTATAATGTTACAGATGGTGGCCATCTTTATTCAAATGAAATGGACGCCATAAAGCTTATTTTTAATGTTGTTTTAAAATTGGTATGTATAGATATGCATACATTGGGAGATAATGTCTCTAAGTGCAACTTTTGTAATTTCTCTTCGAAAAATCTTCTGCCTAACACAGGGGATATAATGCATCAAAAATCCAGTAAACTATTTTTGTTTACAAAGAATCGATTCATAAGGAATTTGTCGGATTCGTCGCCAACGATTCCAAGAATCAAAATCTTCTTAGTAAGTTCAGTGTCTTGTGGAATTTTTTTTTTCCCAAATCAGTTTTGAATCTTCGACCATGAAATCACTGAATTACAAGTTCGTCAGGATGTATATGTTTTTTAATTCAGTGTTTCTAAAACTGCGCTCAGTGGGCCGCTCAGGGATGGGTGGCGCAATGTAATTTACCTTAGTGGACTTGGACATCACGGTTTTAAAAAATGGAAATATTGCGGGAATACAGAACCACTTTACTTGGACAGGCGAAGGAACAAAGATTGAGAAATACTATATTACATGTGCACGCAAGTGTTGTTTTAGATCATCTCTCATGTCGTCTACTACACGAGACAGTTGCGACCAAGCTCAGATCTTTATGGCTATGCATTTTTCCCTAATTTATAGAACTATTTTTTCCTAAATAAGATTCCCTAACCCTAAACAAAAGCATAGTTTTAAAAAAACAACACACACACAAAAACAAGCAAAATAAAAAAATATATATAATATAATCCTTTAAAAAAAAAAAAGGCTATCTAAAGGGGAAGAGCTCCGTCGTTAAAACAATACCTACCAATAGTGTACAAGTTATTTCCCTTATTCAATATGAAAAAAAATACCAATAAGTAATTGACTATTTGAGTATTTTTGTTTATTGATTCATGTTTTGTTAAATAAATAATTGTTAAAAGTATCAACATGATCGGAAAATGCGTGAGGGAGAAATGGCGTTAATGAGTGTTTTTTTTTAAACGGGACTAAACCCAACAAATTTAGCCATATATGTGAATACTGAAACATTAGTTTCCTTTGTTGCTAATAAACAAAATAATAAATTACTAGTCGTTAATTGCCTAGCTTTTTTTTTTATTGATTCATGTCTTGTCAATGAATAATTGTGCGAAGTTTCAAATTGATCCGAGAGTGGGTGTGGGATACGTGTGTATACTTTTATCACACAGATAGACAGAGACAGAGTGAGTTGATACACGCTTTGTAAAAAAGAACAGATTTACGTCCAAGGTGCTTCTCATTTCCCCTTCCTTTTTTTTTCTATTTTTAAAAGGCGTTGTTAATTATACCATTAAATTCGTGGGTGGAAACTCAACAGTGACCACTTGCTCAGTCGGACAAAGCACCACGCCACTCCACATGGGGCCATCTGGACTGGCGGTTCTTTCACGGAACATGGCGGTCACTTAATAGGAATTTGACGAACTTCCCCAGGGTTGCACTTTCTTTGGTTAATTAGATCCTGGACACCTCGATATATAGCTACTACTCTATAATCTATGATAACTAGCTGTGACCCAAACCTGGAAGATAAGAGAATCTTCAGATAGAAGTAGCAGCAAAGTGACACTACTTCAGATCGCTGGGGAAAATCCTTCTCAGAGGCTACGTTATACTATATATTATTATCTATACTATAAAGTACAAAGTAAGGCGTATATATGCATGTATGTATGTCCCGCATAGAAATCAAAACCGTTTCACCAATCTTGATGTTCCTTGGGTACTAACTGGAACCGTGGCGAATGTATAGCAACCCTAAAACAAACTAAAGACCCTAAAAAAAAAAGTTGCCCAACTCTATGAAAGTATTAGTATCTCATGGATCTAGGCCATGTTTACCATGTTTAGATCAAAAGGATCTAGATCTTAATCTAATTTTTAAAACTACACTTTGCACAGATAGTTTTCTACTTTGACACATGAAAATACAAAATATAGTCTATTGATTTCATTTTTAATCAAATTAACCTTCAAATTGTGTTTCAAAAGCATTTTACATAAATTCGTTCGTTATATCTGCGAATTTAGAATTCCTGGCGTACATTCTTTCATTAGACTTTAAACAAGACTTTAGACAAGGCCGAAATGTTACATATCTGTCTTTTCCTAGGTCTAATTCAAGTCTAATATGATAGAACTTCTCTTCGCAAAGATAGTTTTATAACTAAACACATGAACATACTAATTATAGTCCATTCATTTCATATTTTAATCAAATTACCATTCAAATTTGTTTTTCTAAAGCATTTTTCATACATTCGTTCGCTACAGCTGCGAAGCCGTGTTGACATACATTTTAATAGTTCCATTCATGACTCGCGTACATCTAACAAGAAAGGTCACGCATGCGCAGAGCGAAGGCTTCACGCAAGCGCATAACGATATCTATCCCAGCCAATATTTAACTCTAGATCCATATTTATCTATAGATCTAATTCAAAGAAAAAAGATCTTCTTTATACTTTAACACATGAACATACAAAAAAAAGTCCATTTCACATTTTAATAAAATATATCTTGTTCTTGTGTTTGTAGGCCTACAAGCAAATATATTTTTATTTTACAAACTGGATTTAGGTCAATTAGCTATTTTGATAGCTCCATTCATACTATTTTTACATTCACGCATTCCGTATTCGATTTACTTATAACATTATTTCGTATAATTGTTTTCAAAACACTCTCAGTGACTATTATCGACAGTGATACGCAAATTAAGACTTTCATTTAAGCTTGTTGGTGTGCCTACTTTTCTATCTACAGCAAACTTAAGAACGAAATTCTTCTTCGTTCTCATTTTTATGTTGGAGTGTTCAGATGAGTAGACCAATACAAGAGATGAACTGCGCAGTGGTTTAGAGATCAGGGACCTCTCCATATAGTTTCCTTTCTATTGGGGTGATTTGGGGCCAATGTCTTTTACGGGCCTCTAGGTAGAGAGAGAAGTTTTGGAGGACATGGTCTGCATTCTCTGGTGATTCTCCACATGGGCAGATTTCACTGGTTCCAATTTTGAGCTTCCGGTACATGTCTTGTCGCATTCTGTTGTATCCGGTCCTGAGTCGAAAGATTAGACGTTGGTCTTGTTGGGATAGCTTATAGTAAGCGTCATCTTTCTTGTGATTTGGATGAGAGCTCGTTCATTTCTCATTTATTTTATTTACGATTAATTTCTTCAATTCTTCTGGATAGAGTGCAGAGTTTATTAGTGTGTTAGTTCTCCCACTCTTGGCGAGTGTGTCAGCCTTCTCATTTCCTTCTAGTTCTATATGAGCTAAGAACGAAAAAAAAGGCAAAGTTTCGCCTTTCAGACCTAGCGATCTACAGGGCAGATGATGTTGAGGTCATATGTTTCTTTGGCCAACGCTTAACAAGCAGGTTATCATGTGGCCAGCACAACGACCAACCGCCTTTACGTTCCCCCAACTTTAGTCAGGTACCCATTAGAGCTGGGTGGACTCAAGGCACCATAAAATACCGAAATTCAAAATCCCAGTCTTTACCGAGATTAGAACCCATGACCTCAGGTTTCGGAGCCAAGCGCTTAACCACTCAGCCACCGCGTCCCTAAGAACGAAATACTGATGTTCAAACTTCAAAAATTATACTGACTGAATAAAACACAAATAATGATGGGGAAAAAAAGGAATGTCAAACCTCTAAGCCAGGGGTGGGCAACCTTTTCCTATCGAGGGCGCATTACAAAAATTTTTGGGAATGGGGGGCCGCATTATATATATATATAGATTCATAACTAGGTATAGTTACAATGTACTTACAACTTTAAAAAAATACGCTAACTAGCTGTGTATAATGTCTTTAAATTCACATTTTTACTGTGATATGGAATTAGCGATTTCTGAAACTAATTTTACGATATTTTTTTATTTTGCTATCGTCTGTTTACATATCACAATGTCACCACAAATTAACAGTTGTACTTAATTTGAAGTGTTTAACTGTTTACACTCGTGCTTAATGTTCCAGAATTGTGGAACTAGCCTACTAGTTATCTTTATGACTGCTGTCAAATTACAGTCAGTCGGCATCGACCTGTTCCTACACTTGTTAATTTTTTCAAACTGAAAAGAAATGTTTGTTTACAGATGTATGTGCACAAAATAATGTGAAAGTTTAGCAGCAAAGTTTTTTAAAGTGTGGAAATATAGTTTCTGGCACTCATAAAACTTCCGTGGAATAATTGAATGTTCTCTTTCAGTTCATAATTTGCTTGGAGGTATGTTTTCTAGAGCTGATTCAGCTTCTGCACTATATGGTGTGTATTGAAAACGGATTCTTGACGTCTTAAAATTAGCTTTAAAATTCCACAATTAAAGAATTGATTCAAATAAGTCTTGTACTTTTCAACCATTTCACTAGAAATAGTTTAACCTTTCAACTAGGGAAAATGGCAACGCCTGTTTTCACTTGCTTGCCTGGAGAAATGGAAAAGCTTTGTTTGAAAATATTTAACATGCACATACATTTCATGTGCAATACTTCCGATGAAAACATGAAGTCTGTCTTCAACTCTTCGTTAGAAATAGAAAGTCACAGTCAATGTCCTTCAAGGAACATAACAATTTCTTCCTCGAGATTCCATTTCTTCTCACTACCTTGCCCATGCTAAGCTAGCGATACTGTTGTAACGAACCTCAGAATGTTTTGTTTCCTAATCTTCAAGTGCTTATGGGAACTGTCTGTGGTTAAGATTCCTAGCAGTGATAAGTTACATTACTGTTAGGTTGTGAATCGTAGTATAAAATATATTCAATTCAGCTATAAGCAAACTTTACCGTTTAAAGTTTGTGGTTGAGATATATTTAATTTATTAAAACCTGCTTTTCTCTGTCAAAACATGGGCTCCATCAGTTGTTACACTTGCCATCTTGTTTCTTGCTAGCCCAAGACTTTCAACACTGTTCTTCAAAGCATTGAATAAAATAGTGGCCTGAGTTTGAATCTTTAACTGAATTTTTCGAAATATTGCAAATAAAAATAATCATCGTTTACTTAAAAACTTTTTTAGAATGACATGTAAAGACATTGTTTCTTTCGCCTCAGAAATTGCAATAATTTATATAGATATTTTAAATTAGCTATTTTCTAAATATTTGTATTTTTGTATATATATAATCTGTGGGCACACCTGATTTCTGTAGGTGTCCACGGGCCACATAAAAGAGTCCGACGGGCCGCATGTGGCCCGCGGGCCGTAATTTGCCCACCCTGCTCTAAGCTATTAGATCTAGTATGTTGATTGCATTTAAAACACACACGCATACACATCGCATTTGAACTATTTAGTACAATTTTAAAATTTTGAATGCCAATAAATGATGTATTCTCAACAAAAGTTTGAACGCTGCAGATTATCTTCAATCGCTTGGGGCGATTAGAGCCCCTTTTCACCATTGCCACTGGTTTTCAGTGTCTTTGTACGGCCAATGAAACCTATGCAGCCTATAATATCATCTTTACTCTAATAGAGTTAGGTGCACTTGCGGATCCAGAACTTCGAAATGGGGGGGGGGGGGCGATTTTTTTTCAAACCCTAATCCTAACACCAGTAAACCCTAACCCTAAGCATAAACGCGCTTACAGTATAAATATAAATATATATATATATATATATATATATATATATATATAGGCCTATATATATATATATATATATATATATTAGAATGTTTAAAAAAGCAGTGTTTCTCAACCTTCGGCGAAAAAAGCAGACAAAAAAAGCCACATTGAGGCCTTTCTCTTGACAGGTAGGGGTTCTGTTCTGTGTAAGCTCCCCTATTGGGGATCGGGGCAAAGCCCCGACGCCAAAATCGTTATTTGCTTTCTTCACTGCAGAACCGCATTCTCCTGACATCCCCAGCTCATTATTTATCCTATTTTTAAAAAAAAAGGATCTTTTTTACTTGAAAATATTCTAATATGAATTTATAGGCCCTTACTACATTGCAAATACAACTAATTTGTTCCTTGAAGAAATAAGATACCTCACATATTATTTCGATTAATGCTTTGTGGATCGCAGTCGAAAAAAATTATTTGAAAAAAAAAAAAGCCATGTTGAGGCCTTTCCCTAGATAGTTAGGGTGTCTGGGGGGTCTGAGACCTTTCTCTTGACAGCTAGGGGGTCTGGGGGAGCGCTGTAATCGTTTTCTTGCATTCTTCACTGCAGAAACGCATTTTCCTAACATCTACATCTCATTATTCATCCTATTAATTGGAAGTGGGAGGAGAAATTAAGTGAACCAATTAGATTTTACTCAAATTTTTTTGCATTTTTAGTATTCAAGCATAAATTGTGAGTTATTGTCCCAATTTTTTTTACAACAGAAAACTATCCGTTTGAGTAAAGGTTGAAAAGATGTGACTAGGAAAAGAAATATTTGGGTTCAGAGCTCATCTCTTACTCTTTACCTTACTCTTAGAATGAGACATTTCGTATGAATTCTAAATGTTCCAAAACAAAGTCTTTCTTAAAATAAAAAATTAAAAGATAAAGTCGTATACAATGACATAAACTCTGTCGCCACATTTGACTTTTCTGTTTTAAAACGTCATCTTTTCATCTGGAAAGGGGAGAGGGCGGTAGAGTGAAAACGTTAATCCTCGCTCTTTTTTATAATTTCTGCTAATGATTGCATTTGGCATTAAAGAATAGGGGGTGGGCCGACTCGATAAAAGTATTCAATTTATAGCATATATAAATTATATTAGGTGACACTTTTTTTTTAGGTTAGGTGGGTTATAGGAAGTTCTCTCAAACGTCTGGATACGAACCCTTGAAATACAGCTTTGTCGACTTAATGCTTAACGATTCGTCCCAAAGCTTACAACTTTTTTTAAACAACCAGAGCAACAGCTTTTTACAATTCTTTAATCAACTCACTCTGGTACAAATCTTGTACACGTTATTTCTCCCACTTCCCATTCTCAGATGAACTTGAAACTATAAAAACACACAAATCAATTTTTAAAAAATTAACTATTAGTTTATTCATTAGTAGTAAATAATTATGTTTTATATAGAAAACGGAACAAAAAATCTTGCAGTTTTGTATGGTAGTAATTGTGCGTCTGTCTCCCTTAGATAAGCTTTGTTTCTATATTTTACTTGTTTCGTATTGACTAACACGCTGTACGACAAAGTAACACACTCGGTATGGGAGATACAAGTAACTCTCAATAGAAATCAAAAACGTATCCGACTTGTGCACCTGCAGCTATAGACTCCCACCTTTCCCCTGTTCTAACATTTCCCTCGCAAACATGAGTACATACAATACACTAAGTTATTTAGTATCTGATTCGGTCGTATACTTTGGTCAGATCAATATGTAACAGCTGTGTGTGAGTCCTATTACACCTGTGATAGTGGCGTCGTTAGGGCGGGAAGCAATTGAAAACTAAACCATTGCAGAGAAAAATTGCCAAAGGATCAGTTTTTGAGCTCCCAAAAAAAAAAAAAACAGATCGTTTGCTCTGGGTTATATCTTACGTAACATTCCATGTAATAACTCATGCAACACAATCTAAAAAAAAACAACACACAAACTCGTGGGCTGCCCCTGTGGGTTATATACGATTTTTAAATCTCGTAAAAAAATTAATGTATGCTGATTTATTCTATCATGACAATGAATTATAACTACTTTTCTTGTCCATTTTTAAAAGGTTTATATTTAATTGAAACCAGAGTTATCTATGCAGTTTTTCTTCACCTTCAAACTTGTAAACAATATTTTTTCCCCCAATAAAACCAATAGCACACAGCAGTTCACCAACTCAGATGGCTCAAATGTAGGCCTACTAAAGCTCCATATAAAGGACTACTAATCTAGTAGTGTGAGAATTTGACCAGATGATGCACTTTGGTCTGATGACTTCATTATATGATCTATTTTTTTAGAACTTCTACACACTTCATTCTCTTGTTTTGACTACAGATTTAACACACACACAAATTAAAACTCACAGTTCACAAAATCAAAAAGTTATTTTATGTATTGATATCTGGTTCTTTTTTTTTTAATTTTTTTTTTTACATTACAATCCCTCCTGTTACCTTCAAACTTTCAAACTCTACATAGCTTCAAAAAGTACAGTGGCTGGAAACGGACGTGTATTCGAAAACGTATGTAGCGATTTTCCTAAAAAAAATCCAAAGTTAATGTTTATTTTTAAGCAAGCAAAATAATAATTTAAAAAATGCTTATTTGAGGAAGAACGCCTCCATTACAACTATATCTATCAATAATAATAATAAGGCTTGTCTTCGAGTCCGAAGATTAATGAGGAATACAGTATCTATCAATAATGTAGAAGCTATTTCCCCAATTCGATATCAAACGAAATAAATTATCTACTAACTAATTAAATAATTGGTAATATTTTTATTGATTCATGTTTTGTTAGGTACAATATATAAATTTTTAAAGTATCAACTTGATCCGAGAATGCGCGTGGGAGAAATATTGCTAAAAAAATTTAAGGGGACAAAACACTACTAACTTAGCCATATCTGTGAATGCTGAAGGATTAATCTCACTTTTTGGTATCAACCAAAATAATATTAATTACTAGTAATTAATTGAGTAATGGGTTAATGTTTTGTATTGATGAATGTCTCGTCTACGCCAATGAATAATTGTGCAAAGTTTCTATTTGATCTGTTAATATTTAATACTGCATAAGTCTATATATTTTTCCTATTTTGAGCACGATATATGCGGTAATTAAAGTAATCGACTGTAATGTTGAATAAATAAAAATTCGTAGTTTGAATGTAAATAGGAGATTTTGGTTATGAAAAGCCCACTGGAAAGATTCCTTGCAATAGTGAAGCATTACAAGAAATAAATAGAATGAAAAATTATAGACCATCATCGGCGTCGAATAAAGCAGGAATGGATTGTTATAAGTGTTACATTTTTCTTTTTCAATAAGGAAACAGAAAGAGGGAAAGTTTGATAGTGGATACTTGATAGTGAATACTTGAGAGTGGATACTTGTTTGTGGATACACACTGAAATAGTGAAGTACGGACTTTTATTTTGGATCTAAAATGCTTTTAGATTTCGGAAAATATGAATGAAAAAAAAACGTTCAATTTTTAGGCCAAACATTGAATGATTAGACTCCTCAGTTCTGGCCAATGAACAAGACCTATAAGTCATATTATTCATATAAGAATGAATTTACAAAATTAAATTTTAAAAAAAATGCATAGCTCGATGCACATGTATCTCGGTCACTAGCTCGAAAAAAAAATCATACATTTTATGAAGACAAGGACGATTTTCAATATTAGTACTAATTAATCAGATTTAGCTGCATTTTGTTTACATGTTCTTTTTTAATACATCTTTTTACAAGCAATTTAATACAGTATGAGAGAAAAGGAAAACTTTGGAAAGGTGCTGGACCAATATAATGAAACTTTTTTTTTTTAAAGTAATAAAGGGCAATTTGGAGAAATTTTGAAATAATAGACACACAAGCTAAAGTTTTAAAAATACTTTCAAGAAACAAAAAAAAAAAGCTGATATACCGGTAAGTAAAAGAACTGCACATCTACAGCCTTATATCTCGATACTGTAAGATTTATTTTCCCTTTTCTAAATCTAAAACAAAATATTTATTACGACTAATTGATTAACTAAGTTTGTTTTGTTTTTTTCATTTCATTTATGTGTTGTCATTGACAATGAATAATTGTGCAAAGATTTAACTTCATCCGAGACTGGGAAGTGGGAGAAATATTAAGTACAAAAGACAGATGCCCCAGTGAGAGCTAATATAAGCTTTGCAAAAACTGGTTCTATCTTATTGACACGAGTAGCGTCTCTAGTAGGACTGTTACACATTATATGTACCACCAGATTACAGGTAGCCACCAGATTAAAGGTAGCCATGTCAATCTGTACAGCCAAAGTCTGTTAATTCTAGAAAAACTAGTACACAAAAAATTCCATGAGATTAAAGCAACTTCAATCATGACTTTTTCCAACACTACACATAAAATCCCCTTTTTTTTTCTTCATTTAAACAACAATAATGCAATACTTATCAAAACAAAAGTAAAGTCCAGTCGAATTTCAAAGTAACTACACATGTGTTGCACACCTAAAAACAATGAGTTCTGTTTCCGGGGAGAGATCGATGGAAGGAAAGAAGAAAAAAATATGTATGTCATTTGTCTGTGGCTTTAATTACCATCAAGATAAGGGTTGGTGACGTCACAGCGTGTGCACTGCTCGCGCAGGCCCAAATCGTATATATATATATATATATATATATATATATATAAATGTATGTTATTACCAAAGTGGTGATATCCGGGGAAATGGAAGAATAGGTTTATGTATGGAGCTAAAAAAAAAATCCTTTTGTATTTTTAGGCTACATGGGCGTCTGATGTGGATAAGAAGCAGGTGCAGATTTGCTATGTGAGCATTCTGACAAACGCCCGGTGGGCCAGCACTCAATGGACCTGTGGGCCCGCATTCGAATGAGCGAAGTTGAATATCCAAAAACGACTTTACAATATTCCCTAATATGTTGATAGCTGTTAATTTAGACGTGATTTGGTCACGATCATCAAACGATTACTTTCTTGGTGGTAGAAAGAACTTTTCATGTTGCTCCCTTTTCTAGTGTTATGCTTTGTTCTTTTGGTTATCTACTATATATTTGCAAGTTAGCACTGACTCATTGATCAAGAGATCTCTTACACAAGTTTCTTTTACCTCCTATGTGCTTGCTAAAACCGGTTTTGACAGATTCGCAACCTGACCACCGCTTTGCACGGAAAATCGCAATCTTGATCAAACCTTTGTATTTTGTTTTCGCTATTTCTCCAAAAAGGCCGCAGTCTTTATATAAAGCATTTAAAAAGTATTACTCTAATTCCGTTTTTTAAAGCTTTTTTTTTGTTTCTTTTTCCCTACGCCAACTTATTTTTAATATGCCTTACGTCATTTACACTTCCTTTTACGCGCGGTCTAAATAAAAAAAAAAACGTAATAATAGCCTAGCATTAAATAAGGTAGATCTAAAGACTTTTTCTTTTTTCCACAGAAAGAGAAAATTAGGGAGCAAGGAATGGTAGGCCTACTGTGAAACACTGTAAAAAGAAAAATCCTAATAGCAGTAAGAAATAAATCTAGAACTAATGTCATTTCGCTACATTTAAAAGGAGTGAGATAAACGATTAGGCCTACAGTTCATAAAATTTCTTTTTATTTCGAGAACAAAATACCAAAATAAATGTAGAAATGGGAATGTGGCATTTAATTGGGGCCTTCGGAAAATACATTTTTTGCTCTAGGTCTGAAACTGATGGTATCTAATATCGTAAATTGATTGCATTAAGATTGAAAAAAAAAAAGTAAAACTAACCCAAAAAAAAGGGGGGGGGGGGGGGAGTCACGGTCTAAATACAAAATAGATTGAATTCAATTGAGAAGCGGAAGAAAAGTCATAGATGGTTTGTTTTTGGCTTGGTGGGGGGGGGGGGGGGGGACAAATTTATTTTCTAACAAAAAATCTTAATTTTCACTTATTATCTTTATCCCTACGTCCCGCGCAATCCGTTTCGCATAGGTTCCGCAATCTGTAGGACCTAGTAGTTCCATTGTAAGTTAAAATAAAGTTGTGTGACAATAAAAATAACATATAGCTTCCAACGTAGCAAAGCAACAGGCAATGAACAACTCAATCACTTAAAAATAAAATATGATAGTGTCGACGTCACTTATAAAGGGGAAATCAGCATTGTCCTAATATCTAGGCAACGCGTTATTTTACAAACTGCCAATTAAGAATGCACAAAATTATGTTTTAACATCTAAAACATCATAACGTAGCATTTCTAAAACATATACAGCTATCATTAATTGATTTAAAAATATAGAATTAGATCTAATCTAATAATTAATTAAGGAGAATAAAATTATTGATAGTAAAAATAAACTTTACAATGTATTTTAATAATTTCTTTTAACCTCTTGTAGGCATGATTTGTTTACATTAATATCTGGCAAGTTTCGTTTTCAAAATAATAACACGTGCAGTGTAAATGTCTTTAGTGTAAACGTTAGTCTTTTGTGTCGTAGATCAGATCTAGAATATAGATTATCCAGGACCAGATAATCTGGCTTAGCTCTAGTTCTAACTTCTAGGTAGAGGAAATTACCTAACTTTAATTATAGATCTATTAAACTTATAAGCAAAAAAAGAAATAGATCTACTCGTAGTAAATAAAAATGATTCCAGAGTCAGAGTATAGACGTATACTAGTAGTATACATACTATTTTTACATACTGTAACATACTATATAGTAACTATACTCATCCCCTTGGTGACGGTATAGAGTCTAGTTAGTTAGTTAGTAGTATACTATAGAATAGATAGATCTAGATTTTGATTAATCATTAATTAATCTAGAAAAATCCTAGATCTACTATAAAAACTTTATCAGTTTATAATTAACTTACGTCTTATAAGTGTACCGGTATAAGTGTATATCAAATTGAGTAACCTAGATCTAAGATTAATCATTTACAAAAAATAATCTAGATATAGATAGATCTATATGTAGTATTTAATATTTTAGACACTCTACTTGATCTCGACTCGAGTCTAGATTACAGACTAGATCTAGATTATTCTAGGAATAATCTATATATTAATATAGAGTCTATTATAGATTATAAAATAGATATCTTAACTAGTAGAATGTGAGAATAAAATTTTAATGAAATTAAATTTAAATAATGAATCATTTTGTGTTAGGTTAGTTAGTTTATCTTTAGTGACATTAGAAGAAAATCTAAACTAGATATTATTATTATACAATCAAATTAAATTATAATGAATCATTTGGTATTAGTGTTTATCGGTTTATCACGTCTCGATTTAGTTTACAATCAATAGACATCTTGATTTTTTTTTAAAAAAATGCTTTTAAAATTCTCCAGCTGATGTCAATTAGCTAACAATCTGACAGAGTGTATCCTGGATCTAGAATCTAAAAGTAACATTCATTTTTCACTTTGGGGAAATGAATATTCCAGACATTTTGTACAGTTGCCAACAAATCATTGATGAATTTGAATAGCTGTGGATCAACGTCTTTCCAACTTCTGTGTGTATTCATATTTATATCTATATCTTAGATTAAAGCCTACTAGAAGACAATGAAACTATCTGGTTGTAGATCTAAATCAACCGAAACAACCCAAGAAGAGATTAGTGTTGCAGGGCATTTGAGCTCAGATGTTTCCCAAGAAATTGGAAGTGAAAAAGAAAATGCCAGTTTCTGTAAACCCTTCTTCAAATGTCCATTGTGTGGATACACAGGTAAACACGAATGCTGGTTGAAACGCCACATGAGAATCCATTCTGGCGAAAAGCCTTTTAAATGTGATCTATGCAGTTATGCTACCACTCAACTGGGTTTTCTGAACAGACACAAGAAAAATCACTCCAACAACAAACCATATGAGTGTTGTCATTGTAATTACAGAGCCAAACAACTTTCAGACCTGACGTATCATATAAGGATACACACAGGGGAGCGTCCTTACACCTGCTCATTTTGTGATTACACTTCAAGGACTAGTGGGCTAATGAGGAAGCACACCAAAATTCACCTGAATGATAGAAACTTTGCTTGTGATATGTGCGACTTTAGAACAGTGACAGGATATTTGCTGAAATATCATTACAGGAAAGTTCATATGGATGAAAAAAGCTTTAAGTGTGACCTATGCAGTAAAATGTTTAAATATAAATTGTCATTTAACAGACACATGAAAAAACAACATTAAGTCCATGCAATCCTGTTAGAGACTTGTTAATCAGAATTAGAAAACTCAAAAACCTTTACCAGTCAGCTACTGCCAAAATAAAAATACCAGTATCAAAATTCTTGTGATATGGTAGTAGTCATTGGTGCCTTAGTCTTGATTTATCATAGCAATTTTATTTATTTATTTATTTGGAATTTTAATTTAGTCAACAATTTTTTGTTCAATACTTTCTTTGCACTTTTGCAATACAAACTTCTTTATTTTGCAGAATGACTGATTAACACTATTTTCTCTTTCAAATGAAAACATTTTTTTTTTCTTTGTATATAATTTGTAAAAAAAAAAAAAAAGTAAAGTTTCCCTTTCAGACCTTGTGGTCTATAAGGCAGATGATGTAAAGGTCTTCTGATTCTGTGGCCTACGGTTTATGAGGGTGTCATGTGGCCAGCACAACGACCAACCGTCTTTACTTTTCCCCAACTAATGTCAGGTACCCATTAGAGCTGGGTGGACTTGGAGGCCCCAATAGATCCCGAAATAAAAAATCCCAGTTTTCACCAGGATTCAAACCAGGGACCCCCCGGTTCAGAAGCCGAGCACAGCACCTTCATATAATTTGTAGTGATGCGAAATTTCTCCACCCTGAACAGAATCCTATTAAAATATCAATACTAATGACAGCTCTAAACTGAAAGTATTTAAATATACTGTTGAAAGTGTATAAGCAATAAAATATGTTTCATACTACTAATACTGATACCGTACTTGCGTTCTAGTCACTGTTATTCTATACATTAATGGTGATAAAAATTAATGCATCATTAGTGTTCAATGTGTGTACAAAGTGTTAATTCAAATGGCTCATATGTGTGGTATTCTGCCTTGTGTGTGTGCTTTTGATATTTGAAGCAAAGTAAAAGCTCATGAACAAAAATAAGTAATTATATATACATGTCTTAGTCTTCTAATCATCATCATTGGAAAGAATATAAAAGAATAGCATAAAAACCAGAATAAAAAGTGCACCTGGATTTATTTATTATTTAAAAAAAAAAAGGACAATGTTATTTTCATTCTGAAAACAAATGCAGTGGATTTAATAAAAAAAAAAAAAAAAGAGGATGCAGTTTATTTTCAATGATATTTTCCCCCTACTCTATTAAACATCATGAAAATATGGAAAACCTGCCATTCATGAAAATAAAATTACAATCACCAATTTCTGAAAATTCATGCAAACTGGACAAGCAGACGCAGTGTTTGTTTGTTTTTCTGCTAGAGCATTTCAATGTGAACTAATTCATTCACTTTGATCAATTTCCTTCCGTATTAAAAAAACAATTCAAAGAAAAGGAAGGAACTATGCTCTATTAACCCATTCTAACATGATAAATAAATACATGGAACTAAAAAGAAATTAGTTAATTTTACAATCAAAATGCATCATTGGCGGCTGAGACATCTTATTTTTAAAAACTTCAATTAAAAAAAAAACATGAACTTTCCACGAAGACAATTCTTCTGCATTAGTTTTACATATTGCATCTTTACCAGGAAATCTCACTTTCCTCAATGTAAAAAAAAAATAATAAAATCATAAACATGACATGAAATGGGAATCTTCTTTGTATAAAGCAGAAGTTTGTCCACTTTCACAGCTTGCCGATGAGACAAAAATGTCACATGAATTAAACCATTTACAAAGTACGAAACATTTTGTTTAATGTAAAAAACAACAACACTGAATCCACACAGCAAAATGTAAATGAAAACATGTAGCAATGTTGTACATTCAAGAGCAAAATTTTGTATCCACATGGCTGATCTTTAAAGTATCTGGCCAGAGGTTCACGATTCCCAATGCCAGCACTAGTATACATTAAATAAAAGTTCACTTTCACCCTGATACGAAACACACAATGCTTAATATTTACAGTATATAGCACTTTTTTTTTGGTCATACGCCATGCACTATATTAAAAAAAAAAAAGAGGAGGGAGTGGGTATAAATAAAGGAAAGGTCAGCACACATGCTGTTTCAACTAGAGGCATAACAAGCTTTCACTCAGAGGCATCAATGAAGACAGCACAGAGTATAAAAGTAATTTATTTTTTTTTATAAAAATATTTTGTTATTGATTTTTTTTTTAGTAGTTGTCTGTGAAAAAAAGCATAATGCATGATTTTAGTTCATATTCAAACCACTCAGATTGGTACTTATGCTGCACATTTAAATATATTACTGTACTGGAGAGTGCAAGCATCTTTGCAACAGAAGTGTACTTTTTAAGTAGTTACAGGTGTCAGTGGGGAAATATTGAAATTTCCCTCTGTGCCCTATTAAGGGTTTCATTTCTTTTTCTTTTTGGACTAGTATACTGTCACACTACATATAAATTTAAAATGTTTTAAACAGTGAACTATTTCAGTGTTTTATGCATTCCTTAACCTTAATTTTTAAATAAATATATTGATAATATGCTTAAAATATAGTTGTACTGATTGGAAAAGATGAATGCAACCCTAGTTATATCCAATCACCTTTTAATGTTACAATAATTGTCTCAAAATATTAGCAGCTTAACAATTATCTATAATTAACCTTGTGTTCTCCAGTAAAATATATATATATACATGCACAGTTAAATGACGCAGGAAAAAAGAAACTGCATGAAAATCAAGCAAGATTTATTAGTTGGGAATCAATTTTCTACAAAATGTGTTCACCACACTTTGACATACATTTTCAGCAATGCTGAACAGAGTAAGCACAGCACAACAGGGAGGAGAAATGGGCATAGTCTTTATGTACAGGGCTTTTTGTGAGAGTAAACAGACATGGCTTAAGTACAGCTGGCTTGAACTTGTTTCAAGGCTGGCCAAAAAGAGTGCCTCAAAGGTTCTTGGAGTGTGATCATTTCAATCTAATATGTCAGCAAAACAAAATTGCCTTTAATGTTTATTGGGAGGCTGAATGAAATCATGCTGGAAAATCAGATTAAGTTAATGGTCTACTAAATATTACAGTACAATATTACAGCCTGTGGTACTGAAAGAACTTTTTTATTCCTTATGTAAATGAATGAATTACAGCATACTTTTTAGATAGGCCTATAGGAGATTAACTGTAAGTGCTTTTTAAAAATAATGCTTAAACCACAACATTGGAGAGTGGTGTTGATACAAAAAAAAACCTCTTTGCATATCCAAAATGTTCAATATTATATAAGGACAGAACAGAAAGGTTACCAAATACTAGCCAGGAAAATCAGTGACTTATCAGAAATTAAGTCATTGGTTAATATGCATGATGCATAGGAAGTAATCTTCTTTTTTGAAGTAGTGACTGTATTATATAAGTTAAGATAAACAAAATTATTTGGATCAGATGCACACAAAAATATTAGAACCTAAAAAACAGTATTTCTAATCTGTTTGTTCAATACTTCAAAAGTTTCTTGACTTTTCTCAAATCACCATATCAATAGTCAACTCACTGAAAATGCTTTGAATCTATATATTATTCTTATATTCTAGTAAAACAAAAGAGATGACATAAATAGTGCATGATATTGGTGGTGATGACAAGGCTAAACTTTTCTATTCCCCCAATAAAATGTATTACATCAATATCCATGATTTTATACAGACATCTGAAATTTCTGAATAACATGCAGCCTTCTTGTCAATCAGGTCCTAACAATAACATGGAATTTCCCTATTTTAAAAAACAACAACTGCCAAGTACCTAGTAGTTCTAGACAAAATAATTTGATGGTATATATATATACCATGTATAGGCAAAAGAAAATCAATCATTGTTGACAAAGTTTAATGGATGTAATAAACACAACATCTGAAAAAGGTCTCAAAGTTAAAAAAAAAAAGGGATGGGGGGACATTTCCCCAAATGGACATAGCAATTTGTTTCTTATTGCTAACTTTCATCAAGTTCCCCTGTTGTCCCCCCCCCCCCCCCCCCCCCCCCCCCCCCATGTCCAATAAAACTGGTGAGTGTTGATGACTATAGTAGTCTGACAATGGGAATAATTCCTTGCACTAACACAATCAACAGAATTAAAGCAAAATAAGGCCGAATCCTTCACATAATTTCTTTTGATGTACATTCCCCCTTCCCAGTTCTGTTAAGGTCATTCCATTCTTTTGTCGTTTTCTAACAACTCTCACAGCAAACTATAGTCAATGTAACATTCACATTGCTATCATGCTGGTCATGTTCACAAGGCCAAGAGTGTTCTATCAATGTGAAAAAGGTACATAATTCTGGTACTGTGGTATACAAATACTACAATTCAATGACAAATGGTAAGCCAAAAATAGATTTAAAAAGAAAAGTAAATACTGCAGAAGACTGATCTCAATACAATTAAACAGGCATTAGCTTTGCACAGTTTAGCTGACAAAAGTTCTGAGAAGCATTACAAGGCAGAAGTTTCATTCATGAGCAATGTCAAGCTCATTCCCCCCATCCACTTCAAGGTCTCTATAATACAAAGATTCTTTTTGTTACTTATACTCAATTATTGTATTTACAGCTTAACATTTACAACTGCCTTTGTTTAGTTGATGGAAAGCAATGCAATGACTTACTAGCAGCTAATGATACATTCAAAGCAATTTGAATATGTACCTGTACCAATATGTAATGATAAAGTAAATCCAAAAGGAGCATGACAAAGCCATGAAAAACAACACCATAAACCAATAAGGATTAAGTTAGGTAAAAAAAACACTATGTAGTAATGTATATTTTTTTGATTAACAAAATGATTATGACTAAAAAGAACAGCTAGATCTTCACTTAAAGAGAACAAAAAAAAAATATTTAAAAATGTTTATGACAGATTTTTTACCATATTTTTATTTATAAATTATATAAGTCTGACTTTTTTAAAAAGGCCAAAAACTATCCAGCATTCTTTCTTTTCACCGCTGACTTGACCTTACCAGAATTATTGTTAATTTTTTTCTCATTCAAATGTACTGGTATACCAATATGAATTTTTGGGTCAAATCTGCTAAATTTTGATTAGAGCTTAACCATTAGGTTGAAAGGCCAAAAGATTCTATTCAAGGTTGTCAGTAGGATAAAAGATTTACTACTATGGAGGTTTAGCAAAGTAAGACTTCACCTATTGCTGGGAACACTGCTTAGGAGAGAACGTGTGAAAATCACAAAGTAGAGCTGCCCTTAACTGTTTCTTCCTTTACAAGCCTGTTTATACTCTAGAATCGCTATTCTCTGGACAAAGGTTTAAACCCAAGATCTTCATATCAATATTTATATCACTACCACTATAGAGACTTGTGACTAAAAGCTAACATGTTATAAAAAAAACTATTACAATATTTTTTTTGTATATTGAGGGTTGATTAGTATAGTACTAAAGCAAAATCCTACAGTGAATTTATTTTACAAATATACATGTATTTTTTATGATTTTCAAAGTAATGCTTCAAGTCCTGACCTTACCATTAAAGTTGTGTGTAACAATATAGCATTACAGTTTCATTTTAAATTAAAACTGTATTGTTGTTTTTTTTTGTTTGTTTTTCTTGGCCTTGTTATATCAATATCACAAATTAATAATCTGAACCATCAGACTTTGATTCTTGCTGGTTTATCCAGAAAAAAATAAGTTGAATTTCAATGTCAACTGTCTCCTTTCTTTGATTGGCAGAGAGAAAGTATTTGTTGAAAAATTGAGCTCACTTGTTTGTTTGTTTACAAAAATATACAAACTTCTGAAAAAAAGAATATTGTAAAAAATTTTGAAATAATTTCAAAGCAACATAACATAGAACTTATTCAACAAAAGATCAAATGATTCTTAACAACTTTGATCAAAGATACAATGATATAAAAAAATATTCCAGACTTTTAAAAATAATAATAATAAGGCTTGTCTTCAAGTCAGAAGATAAATGAGGGATGCAGTATTTCCTGTGGCTACACAGCCCCAGCTGTGACCTACATATTTTGCCACCACCAGGTCAACTATTAAAAGGTGATCCCTTTTATGAAAAGGTATGGCGAAGGCCAGGACATAAGGAAAAAAAGTCTATAAAATATAAGACAAGGTTAGACTATATACTAAAAAAACAACAAGGTTACAAAGACAGTTTGTGTGGAAACACAAACTCAAAATCGGCCCCCAAAGTGGTCCACCCAGGCAGGTTTCAATATTTTCAGAAAGAATATCAGAATGAAATTCTATCAAAGGCAAATGACAGAGAGGAATGGAGAAAGTAGATTGACAGATCCTGTGTGGTGCCCCAACTGTCCAGCAGACGAAGGGATAGGTAAAAGTGAATGTGAAGTTAGATGTGTACCTGGCCTAACTGATGTCTTATAATGATTATCTAATTGATCTAAATGTTTTGTAAAGGGTCAATCTCTTATTCAAAGCCTTAAAAAAAAAAAATTGGCGTAAAAAAAAATAATTCCTTTAGTTAAGAGTTCCATAGCCATGTTGTTTCACTGCAGTTTACGCTCGCAATAATATGAAAAACTACTTATTAATTGTTGTTTTAAATTATATTCCATTTATATGCATACTACCTCTTTAAAAAAAAGTTAAGATTTATTTTTGTAAATGTATTAGTTGTATGACAGAACTTACTTAACTTAGTAATACATTTATTGAAAAAAAAATTTTTTTGAGAAAAATCTAAAACAGATTGCATTAATATTTTTAAAATATGGTAACTAGCCATCTCCCTTACTAAATGGCCTCCAGTGTTTGTTACTATTACCGCTAATAGTGAATAGTTGTAAATATGGTCTATTTTTATGAAAAAACTGCTTGCATACTTGATTTTAAAAATTAGATTTTTCACTTTCAGAAAAAAAAAAAGTAGCCGTTGCATCAGAACTTTGAATGGTCTAAAATATTATTATGTTGAATATTCACTATCTTTTCTAGTTTACGGGACGGATGGACGAACAAACCACACAAAACTAACAGTGTCTTTTCCCCTTTCGAGGGCCACTAAAAAGTAAAGGTCCTGAGTCAACCTCTATTGACCAAGATTTGACTCAGGGTCTCTGCCTTCCCATTTTGCAGGGATGAAGAAAAAAACAGTTTGATGTTCTGTGCCAGACTTGCTGGTTCCACAGGTCAGGGAAACACAACTTGCTCTGGATTTGTATGGAAACTTCCACCATTATAAACAATTGCAAGGCTTTTAAAAGGAAGGATTAGGGTCTCTGTAGCCTTCACTCAAGTTTAAAGATGATAGAAAATGAAAAAAAAAAAATTTGAACAAATTCTTTACAAAGATAAGATAAAAAAAACAGCATATTTTTTCTTGAAACTTTAACATCTACATACCCATTGAGAGAAATGCAGGAGTTCTTTAGTTATATTTTGAGTGTTGTTCTAATACCAGAACGTGAAGATTGCCGTCTCTGAGTAGTTGACACATCTCCTGTTTCAGGAAGCAGGCGAAGACCAGGAATGTTAAATATTGATGTAGCTGTAGACAAAAATCAAGTATTCATAAGATTAATTGTGTATAATGGTGAAATGCAAAAAAAAAATGCCAATAAATACATCAGTTCAGTAAAATCTTATTCATCTCTATAATAAATAATAATGATTTTTTTCACAGGACCACCAGCTTAATCCCTAAACTTAACCCTAAATACTGAAAGTCTACACTGTTACAATACCTAGCACTAAATATCAAACCACAGACCTGTAGTGAAACAAACTATTGTCTTCTTATAAATAACCCTGTCCTGCCAAAACATTTGAGATGCATTGTCTTGGATTTCAGAAAGTAGAATTAGAACAGATCTATTAAATAAATTTGACCGAAAAAAAACTAAGAGAAATAAAACATATGAAATAATTCTTCATTTTCTTATTTTTTTTAAAGAAAAAGAAGGCTACAATGATAGTTTGTGTGGAAACACAAACTCAAAATTGACACCCAAAGTGGTCCACTCAGGCAGGTATTAAGCCAGATTTCAATATTTTCATCAAGAATATCAGAAGCTGTGAACTGCAAAATATTAACAACCACAACTTTATCTCTGTTAACACAAAAAGACAGACCACACCAAACTAATAGCAGCTTTTCCCAAAAAGTTCCTAAACCAAAAAACCACATACAATTACAAAATGGCAATCCTTTCTAAAGAATTGACTAAAAATGTGTCTACAAAATTATTTATGTCTCAAGATGAAGTACCTGTAGTAAATTTCATTAGGTTGGAATTTGAATATGATTATAGACATTCTTTCAAACCAATAAAATTATTACACCCTATTCACCCCCATGTGTTAACCTAGTCCCATATGTTAATTTTGAAATTAAAATCTCTAAATCATTGGTTTTCTTGTTCATAAAAACTACACTGGTATGTTTGCAAAAAAATGTTTTAATTGGCAAAATCTTGAAATCAACATCTTGAAGAGAAATAATTTATAAGACTTACTATCAGATAACTCATGAATTTTTGAAGGAAGATCTTTAAAGTAATCATGGCGTTTGGCTGCTGAGGCAGATATTCTCAAATGAGGTTGCATCTGTTTTTGTGGGATGGGAAAAACAATTTTTTTTACATCCATAAATTTGTCAATGCAACACAGATTGAATTAAAATACATCTTAAAGTCTCAAACTTTTAACTTTGAAATGTCAATTAGTAAATGTGGTTGATAGTTAAGGAAAAGAGACCAGAGCATAGCCCTCTTCTGTGCTGTAATATGACTATGTATCTTTTTAATTGGATTTTTCAGAATGTGTATAAACTGAAAGTCAATCACATTGACTGTAGCATAACAAGGACAAAAGTTGACTAGCAGACTCACCTGTAAACATTGAGCTGCCAACTCTTCAGCATGTGGTACAAAAGATAGTTTGGGTATACAGCAGGCCAAAGATTGAGGAGGGTATCTTTCTAGTTTCTCTGAGGACAAAGAGTCAATCAAAGAATTTAGGTTGAGAAACATTCTAATGGTGTCACTGATGTTACATACTCAAATTTTTTAATCGCATGTTTCTTTTCCTCTTGAATTTGTGTAACATCATGTTAGGCTTAATAGTAATAATATGCAGTACCAGTATATATGATGACAGAAAATTAATAGGATACTGATAAGATGATTTTAAGTAATACAAAGTGGATAAATCAGAATCTTATCCAAGGCATTTTTAATGAAAATTTCCAATGGGATAAAAATATTTGATTCTTGTTTTTTAATTAACATTTTAATATGAAAGAGAAACAAAATCTATTATTTTTACAAGTTAGCAGTGATGACAAGAACTGAAAATATATGTGAAAACATGCAGTACAGCTTGGGGGAGCTACCACCTTCTACCAAGCGCGTCCCCAGGTGGCGGATAGGGGAAAGACTTTTAGATATAAGGGTTAGCTGTGAATAGTAAATAAACAGCCGCGGACCAACTGGTTTTCAGTCATGGAGGATGAGGTGAAGTATTCCAGTGGTTAGAATATTTACTAAAAACATCTCAGAAATCCAGGGAAATGATTGCAAAAAGCGAGTATAGGGCGCTCTAACTAAAACCGGGTAGATGAAACTCATTAGCTAGGATAGCAGTTTATCTAGGAGAGAAAACTCCTTAAATAAACACCTGCTGCCTTGCAGATGATCTTGGATGATCAAAGGCTATGGGAGCACACCCAGAAAGAAAAGCAGGCTGAAGTCGGAGTCAATGGGCCTCCTGGCGCATAACACATTGACACGCAACCTCATCTATGTTGGAGTTCAGTAACGACTCTAATAGATGTGGCGTCCTGCCTGTGGAATCCCGCTGCGCAGGTAGGGGGCAGGGCTCTCCGCCTCAAAGGAGCCCACACAAGCGAGCTGGTGGTTCTTCTATCTCTGCCTGTGGAACCAGGAGCAGGGACAAGAAAGTACCACATCCTCCAAAACTGCTCTCTTTACCAAGAGGCCCATATAAGACATTGGCCCCAAATCACCCCAATAGAAAGAAAACTATATGGAATGCTCCCTGACTTGGAAACCACTGCGCAGTTCATCTCATGTATTGGTCTAGTCATATGAACACTCCAACATAACAATCAGAACGATGAAGAAGAAGAAATGCAGTACAGAATGGACAAGTGAACTTGTACTTGTTAACTTTATTTTTATTGATACCAGGGTATTCCCTACTTAGTCAAACTGATGGGTAGAAGTTAATCCAAAAAGAATGTTTCTTACTGAGATCATAGTTGGCATACTTGGTGACCCCTTCCCATGATGCCTCTGTGGGAGTGCCCAACATTTTAAAGATCTGGTTTAACTGGTCAAAGGCATCTTTCATGCCAGGAAATGTGGCCTGACCAGAGATCATTTCAGTTAGAATACAGCCCACACCCCTGGAAAAAAAAAATCACAGAATTATAATAATATGGTATAGCATTCATTAATATATTTTTTTTAACTAAAAGCTACATTTAGTAAAGAAAATAAAAAGGTAAAGCAAAGCTCAAAAAATAAAACCCAACTGAATGTAATTTTAAAATGGCATAAAGTTAAATAAATTTGAACTAAGATTTGACATAATGGAAGAATGCACAATTAAAAAGATTAAAACACTAACAAAATTTTTTCTGAAGTTGTGGTTCATGAAGTAATGGTAGTTGATATGCATTCAAGGTCTGCTATGATACTAGTGCAAACAATAACCTAGTTACACTATACCACAAAATTATAATCAGTTCTTCATTATCAAAGGCAGATTTTCAAACAATGAAAAGGAGAGGTGAGAAGTCCATTTTGGTTACCAGATCACAAGTCTATCGTTATCAGATGAGTTGAACAGCATCCACTATCAACTATAAAGAAGCATTAAATGGATTGATTCATTCACTTCAGTTGGGGACACAAAAAATGCTCTCCCACAAAGCATATTTGTGTTTTTGTTATAAGCCATAGTTTCAGCGAACACTGCCAAATGTACAAATATTTTACTATTTTAAGATATGTAAAACAAGATTTGACTTACCACATATCCAATGATGTGGAATACTCTGTTGAGCCAAGTAAAACATCGGGAGGACGGTACCATAAGGTCACTACTTCATGTGAGTATGTGTGACTAGGAATACTCTTTGCACGGGCCAGACCTAATAGATAGGGAAAGAATTTTTTTCTTTACACAAAATCATTATGAGACAATTTATGACTAATTAATCACATAAAAATTAAGAGCACATTTTAAAAATCTTTCAAGCACTAAGTATTGAATAAATTCTACTTCTAGCACAGACAAAATCTACCAATAGATCTACAAATTTTACTTCTAGAACTGAACAGATCTACAAATTTAATTTCTATCACTGAACAGATCTATAATTCTACTTCTGGCACTAATTACTGAAAAAAAATGTTTTCCTAAAACTGATGACCATATTATTGTTAAAAAACAAGTGACTTTTTAGTCTATTTAAGGTTCTTTGAGAAGTTAACAACTAAAATGAGTGATAATAAATGATAATAACTGTATTTCTTTAATGAGGCTGGATGTTTTTACAGGCATTGTAATAATGTCCACATTTTTAGAAAATCTTTGGCCATGAGAATAGTTTCTAAGTTCCCTTTTTCAGGCCTTGTGAGCTATAGGGCCATCTATTTCTATGGCACACTATTAACAAGGGTGTCATGTGGCCAGCACAAAGACCAACTTCTCCCTAACTAACGTCAGGGTTGGGTGGATTCAGAGGCATCCAAAAATCCTGAAATTCAATATCCCAGTCTTCACCAGGATTTGAACCCGGGACCCTTGGTTCAGAAGCCAAGCGCTATATTGCTCAGCCAAAGCACCCCCAGAGTCATTTCTAAGTTGGACATATTCAGAAAGTTGATGGGGAAATGTGGGAAGCATGGTCAAGAGGCCAAGTATACTTGAACTTGGCTTGGCTACCTATGAAGGGGGCTAGAGGTTCGACACCCGACTCGAGCAGAGTTGTGTTTACTGAGCGCCTAACAAGAGCACGGAAAGCCTTCTCCCAGATACCTCCTCCACCCACTGGTGCACAAATGAGTTTGGACCAAAGCGCTCTGAGCATGCCACAAGTTTGAAAGTAGCGCTATATAAAAGCCATAATTTATTTTTATTTATTTTACTTCTAATCATAAAGATATCAGTATACATCTGTATTGCTTTTTTTTTCAGGACGGAAATGTTCTTAGTAATTTATTTAATGCTTTAAAAAAAAACTTAAAGTACACTGAAAGACAATAGATTAATGCCAAGAAACATACCAAAATCAGCTAGTTTGAGTTCCCCAATTTCACTAATTAAAAGATTCTGTGGCTTCAAATCCCTGGGAACAAAAAAGAGGTAATGAACCTTTACAGAGATTTAAACAAACTTGTATAAATAAAATATAAAACCCATAAAAAACATGTTCGTATTTTTTGCTGTTAACAAGAATGAAACTAGCAACTTGTGACAGCATAGTTTATAGTGTGTAGATTTGGTTTACAATTCATGACACACTATATTATAAACAACTAAAAAAACAATTTACCTGTGCAAAATTCTACGTTGATGGCAAAAGGCAAGTCCTCGTAAAAGCTGGTAAGAAAAAAGCTGGAACAAAATGTTTCAACAAACCATTGTAAGACGAAGCAAATTTTCATAGAAATAAAAGCAGAAAAAAACAACAAAGACAAATAAAAAAGATTTATTGTGAAAGGATATAAAATTCTTCAATGTTGTTTCTATTATTAATTTTTTTTTATTTTTTTTTGTGAAATAATTTTTAAAAAAGAAAGGTTTATAAGAGAATTAGAGGTAGAAAAAAAAAAAGAAGATTAAACATATTCTTGAAATTCAAAATTAGAAGGTAATATATCTAAAATACTTAGAAATCTAAAAATAAGATGAATTGCTCTAAATTTCTGAATTCTTTCTGCTTTTTTTTTTCTTACCTTGACATTAGTAGTATTTAAGCCCCCTGGATGTCTTTCTAGGTACTGACTTAAGTCTGTGTGCTGTTGGAACAAAAGCCATACTTTTATGCAGTTTCATTAAAAAAATGATAAGAATATTATTTTAACACTTAAATAAAGACTTCTAGTATAGGAAAAAAAAAAAAATAAAAATAGGAAAAATCTTATGAATTGCAACGCTATTACTTCAAAATAGAAGATAATTACACCCTACAGATTTCATGTGTCAATCTAGTCATGTATGTTTATCAATGACTTTAACTCTGCTAAAGTTGTTGATTTTCATGGCAACCCACTCCATGCTCTAATGGCACTAGGGAAGAATGAGCATTTTTAGGAATTTGTCCTAGCATACGGAATTTGTAAAATTATGGTTCAGTGTTCCAGTTTCTTTAATGTTTTCTTGAGTGAAGGGGTTCCAAACAGAGGATGCATATTCTATTATTGGCCTAACCAAGGTTAAATAACCTTTTAGTTTTATGTTCTTATTTGATTAATACAAATTTCTTTTAATAAATCCTAATGCGTTATTTAATTTTTTGATAGTTTCATCATGATTCCATGACAGTTTTTCATTTATTAAAACACCTAGGTATTTTGCGTTTTTAGTCTGTGTGTTTACTTATCTAGAAATAAAAATCCAATGAATTGTTACAGTCAATGTTAGGGCCTATTAAAAGAGTGTGTGTCTGTGTGTGTGTGTGTGTATTTGTGGGAGGATTTTTTTGTTTCATATGTTTCATGAGATTAGAGCTATTTTATCTCCATACGCTATAAATAACAGGAAAAAAAAGGTTAAGTATGCGTGCGTCTCAAGATAAAAGACAAACAAGGCAAAACTTTGCTAACAAAAGGAGAACAGGATGCAAGATGGGTAGAGCACTTTAAAGAGACCCTTAACCAACCGTCACCATACCTGATTTACACATTCAAGGACCCCTCTCCGGACTATGATCTCAAGATAAAGACAATAACTGCTGAGGAGGTTACCATGGCCATTGCAGTGCTAAAGAACTACAAAGCACCAGGGCTCGACATGGTGTCAGCAGAATTGCTAAAACATGGGGGACTGTGCATTGTTAACAGAATGACTGATCTCTTAAATCTCTGTTGTTGAACTTCAAAAGCCCCTGAGGACTGGCAAAAAAGAGTGATTGTAAAGCTTCCAAAAAAGGGCAACTTGGCAGACTGCCAAAACTGGAGGGGCATTACTCTCCTCTCTGTCCCAGGCAAGGCTTTCAGCACTGTTTTGTTGAGGCGGCTTTAACAGTATGTGGATGAGAGACTCAGAGAAGAACAAGCAGGCTTCCGAAGAGGCAGATCATGTGCAGAACAGATCTTCGCTCCTTTTCTTCCTAGCCATCGACTACATAATGAGAAGAGCAATGAACCAGACTGCCTTTTGTATTCCATGGCATGAACAAAATGGAATAACGGACTTGGACTTCGCTGATGACGTTGCACTACTCGGGGCTACAAATAAAGGCATACAAGAAATGACAGATAGCCTAGATAGAGAAGCACCCAAAATTGGCCTCCGCATAAACTTAGATAAGACCAAAATTTTGCGAGTGGGATATAAGGCAAAGGCTGCCCCCATCAGACTTGGCGAGTTAAAGCTTGAAGAGCTGGACAAGTTCACTTACCTTGGCAGCATCATAACAAATGATGGGGATGCCTACCATGATGTAGCGTGCCGAAAAGGAAAGGCATGGAGCATTTGCCAAAGGCTGCAGCCTATTTGGACAAGCCAAGCCATTGGGCTCGAGACAAAAATACACCTTCTCAACACAATTGTCATCACAACTGCAACATATGCATGTGAGACATGGAAGTCATCTGTCAAAATTGAGAAAAGGCTAAATGTGGCTCAACAAAAATGGCTGAGACGGATTTTGGGAGTCAGTAACACAAATCAGGTCTTAAACAAGGAAATCCTTTGCCGAACTGGGAGTCAAACACTTAGTGAGGTTGTGACAGAGCGTCGCATGAGGTTTGCGGGACATGTTCTACGACAAAATGAACTACGTATACCAAGAGTTGCGATGACATGGAAGCCAATACAAGGAAAGCGCAAACAGGGACATCCTCGTATTACTTGGCGCCACACCTTCATGGAGGATGTCAGAACAATGGACACCAGGTGGGAGGAGGCTTCAGACATTGCCAACGACAGATCTTTATGGAGACAGCTTGCTGCCCAATGCGCAGAACGGCGCAGGAGGACCTAAGTCTAAGTAAGTTTCAAGGTAAAAGTCTAGATCTTTACCAGACAAAATAAATTAAAAACTCATGGTCTAAATTATGAATAGTGGCGTCCCTTTTCCAGGGGAAATGAATCAAGTGTTGTTGGAGGGAGGGCAGGGGTTGGAAGCAGAGAGAGAAGAAGGAGTGATAAGAGAGAGAAAGAAAGAAAAAGAGAGTGGGTCTTTCCACTTCAATATAAGAGATACTAGAATACAGAGGCTAAAAAGTATGTTAAGGGGATCATGCTGGTTGTTTTATTGGAATGGCAAATGAAAAGAAAGGGAGTTTCTGGACAAAATAAACAATATACATTTACAAGCCTAAAAGTGGCTTTTCCCCTTACGGGGGCCGCTAAAAAAGTAAAGTTTCCCCTTTCAGACATTGCGATTTATGGGGCAGATGATGTTAAGGTCATCTGTTTCCTTGGCTAAAGGTTAATGAGCAGGGTGTTATGTGGCCAGCACAACGACCAACTGCCTTTACTTTCCCAATTAAAGTTGGGTGGACTCAGGGGCGCCCTTAAAAATCCCAAAATTCAAAATCCCAGTCTTCACCAGGATTCGAACCCAGGACCTCAGGTTCGGAAGCCAAGCACTTAACCATTCGACCACCGCGCCCCCAATGAACTTAATACTAATGTTTAAAAAAAACAATTAATAAGTTCAGTTACTCACCACATATTCAAATACAAAAGTCAAAGTTTCCCGGGTGTGGATTATGTCATGGAGGGTAACTATATTGGTATGGCGTAAACCTTTCAGTAGAGATGCTACAGACATAATACGACAAGAGGTCAAACATAATGAAAACAATATAAAAATGAAATATCTTTATAGCTAAATAATTCTTTACAAACATCATGTTTATAATTTTTTTCGTTTAAAAATGGCTTGCCAACTCCACAGTTTTTTTATATAACAAAAATTAATAGCATTAAAAAAGTATTATGCCCCTTTCATTGCTTTTACATAGATTGACAGTTTTTTATTTTACCATAGACGCCATTTCTCAGAATGAACTTTGTTCATTTGCAATTAAATAATGACTTAAAAAGAGTCAATGTAATAATGTTATATAAAAACAATTCTAGCTTAAATTGTTCTTTACTTATTAGTGAGGGTAAAGGTAAGAATTTTGTCGTTCTCTCCTGAAACAAATAGTTTAATGGAGATCTTTTGATTTGCCAGTTTTCTAATGTGAAGATGGACAAGCATGGAATACATTCATGACCATGATAGTAATGAAGTGGTAATATGATTTACATTAATCACTTTTGAAAAGTTTTGTAATATGATATTACGTTAATCTCTTTTGAAAAGTTTTGTAATACGATATTACGTTAATCACTTTTGAAAAGTTTTGTAATATGATATTACATTAATCACTTTTGAAAAGTTTATGTTCTAAAGAAAGTGGTTAAAAAAAAATCTAATTTTTGGGTGAAAATGTATACAAAGTAATATAAGTTTATAGTGTCTGAAATCCAAGAGGTCATAAACACCCCATATATAATTTTTATTCCATGTCATTGTATTTTATTATTGTGAGATCAAACTATAAGAGTCTGATGCAACATAGCAACTTTCAATAAATAAACAATGTGCTGGATGAGAAGTTATTGGTAATAACAATAATAATGATTATAAAAAACCTTCTCTTATGGCAGTGAACGGTGCACCTTCCTCCTCTTGCAGGCGGATTTCTTTAAGAGCGACAACTTGATTTGTTAAACTGCTGAAACCTTTGAAAACTGTAGCATAGGATCCCTCCCCCAGCTGTTCTAATTTACTGTAAGAATCAGCGCGTCCAAATGCAGAAGGACCCTAAAAAAAAAAAAAGCCTTAGCATAATGCAGCCTATACAGGTATGTTAATATATGGCAAGTTCTAAGATTGGCAGATAAATTGTTAAAAACTGGTGGTTTTATGAATTTTTTTGAAGGAAGAATTCTTTTACAGCCAACACTTAATTAAAGCTGAAGCATTTGAAAACTGCAGCGCTTAATACCTCAAATAGCAGTTCATACTTACTCGAAACTCTAAGAATCATAAAGTCCAAATGCTAAATTTCATTAATAATAAACATGATACATATCTATTATCAAATTGTACCAAAAATCACTATGCAAAAATGGAGCATGTCCAAGATAAGAACATAAATTGTTAAAAACTACAGGTTCATAAATGTATAAAACACAGTTGGAATTTTTGTCCTTGTTTTATGTTCAGAAGTTGACAATAATTAATTGTTTTGTTTAAGTCCCTTAATGTCTTAATAAATAAATATATTGAAAATGCATACAAAGTAAAATAAATAAAAGAAAAAAATCTATTAAATTTTTCTAAATTCCATTTCCTAATATTTATCACATAACTATGATAATATTTCTGATTTGCTTTTTAAAAGTTGTATTTTTAGATAGAATATTCATTAATTTTTTTTTTTACAAAAAAAAATATATTTTCAGACTAAAAGGATTGACAACAGATTATTACAGAAAGAGTTGTAAATAATATACCTTAAATAAAGAAAACTCAACTAATGAAGTGAAATCTAACACATGAGTAAAAATTCCACTCATTCAACTTTTGATTTAACTTTGATTATTACCAAAACTTTGTTGCTGCTAAAATTATCTGATAATTCAATAATACTGCTATTCCTAGAGATCTCTCTTTATACTGACCCCAAAACTTACAGCTCTTTTGTAAATGGACTGACGGCTGTAAACATGGCCTTCGGACTTGGGCCGGGGCTGCTTTTCCGAGGCCACAGATTTTGGGGCTGGGGGAAAAACTGCACCACCAAGCATATCCCCGGCTGAGTGGTGCCTCTTTACTGGAGTATGACGGCCGTCTGTGAACATTTTTTATAAATAAAAAAACAACTTGACACTCATATAGCAGTAAAAAAAAATAGCAAAACAGAGCTGAAAATAATCTACATTTTAGTAAACTAGGTCTAAGATTACCTGGATTTCGGGGAACTACCACCTGCTTTGTACCAGCTGTGTGGACAGTGTAAGCATCATATCTGTGGTTGCCATTGGTTACAGTGTGGTTCCCATTGGCAGCTGGTGGAGTATCAGGAGCAGATCTGGTTTTCTGAGGGTAGTAGCCATTGTTTGTAGATACATCAGCCTTAGAGTTAATAGTTAATAGGTTTAATAGTAACATGGTATAAATTTATAAAAACAATTATTTCAATTTTTTTCATTCATTATTGATGTGTTTTATTCTATTCTAAATACAAAAGATTTTTACTAAAAATAATAATTCAATATTTGTTGTTTGGTATATGTATTTTAAGGGACGTAGTGGCTGAGGTAAAGTGCATGAGGTCATGAGTTCAAATCCAAATGACTGATTTTAAACTTCTGATTTTTAAAACATCCCTGAGACCACCAACTCTAATGGGTATGTGACATTACTTGGGGAATGTAAATGCAGTTGGTCAATGTGTAGCCATGTGGCACAATGGTTAAAAACTGTCAGTCGTAGAAACAGAAAAAGATGTACTTAACATCATCTACCACATGGTCAGCTAAGTTTGAAAGAGGAAACTTACTTTTTACTTTTCAATTTAATTTAACACAGGTTATATTTTAACTTTGAACTGACTAAATTTATTCCAAAGAGAATATTTCAGAATAAGCACACGTTATGAAGTTAATTTTTCACAAATCAAGTTACAGCTTTGTAGCCCTTATACTTTTTATTTACTTTATTATAAAATAGCTTGCATTTCAAGGTTTCCCTGTAAAATTTAGACCAAAGACAAACAAGCTTAAAGTGCCCAGTGAAAGAAATAGTATTTATGTTTCAATAGGTGTCAAGTACCCTAGTGATTGCTAAACTCAGGAATAGTCTCAAACCCCCAAGCAAAAATCTAAAAAATCTACCAATACTTTTAAATTGACAACCAAGCACTCTATATATCTTGGCCACAGTGACTCATGAACTCTCACTGTGTTATTAGTTATGAAAAATATCTTGACACTTACAACAAAGAGAATGTAAACCTACTTGAAATACATAGTCAAGCTCATTATCACTTTCATGAATGGTCTCCTCTTTGCTTATTGCTGCAAGGATGGAAGAAGAAAACAAATTTCTCAGCAAGCAAAATATAAAAAAAAAAAATTCTTTTAAAGTAAAACAAATCTTATATCAATTAAGTTTGAATCAGTCAAGTAAATACATTTGGAATAGATATAGACTAAATAATAAATATGTGTGGCTAAAAATATTTTTTTTACTAATTGTTTTTGATTAGCGCATTTTCATGCTTTTAGCTATTACTTGTCTGGACCAGTTGGAAAGGGAAAAAAAGAGTGGGGTACCTGGGTGATCGCTTTTTAAATGTACTTATAAAAAGAGGGAACAACCTGAATTAGAACTTGTGCGCTAAAGCCTTCTCAGGCTTCTCAAGCCAACACGGTAACCACTCTGCTAGTGAAGAGTATAGTTATCTATTGTTTCTATTTCATGCTTTTGTTCACTAAGCCTCAGACAGCAGCCTAATATAAAGGGGACTAATTCAGCTAATACCACCACTTTAGTCACCAACTATTTCTTTTCCTTGTTTGAGATACCAAATAAAGTAATTTATTACTAATAGTTAACTAATTGGTTAATTTTTAAAATTAATTATTGTGTTGTCAGGTAAAAGAAATAATTAAGCAAATTTCAGCTTGATCTGAGATTTGGTGTCAGAGAAATAACTTGCACAGACTTTTGGTCACACAGACAGGTAGGCAAAGTGAGTTGATATAAGCTTTGTAAAAAATAGAAAATGTTAGTTGAGTACACTTTATAGTGAAACTTTAAGTACAAGATATTGTCTTCTGATGTGGAATAATATGCAGGTCAAAACTGGATTCGCATAGCCATGTAAAACACTGCACTCATTCTTAATCTTCAGAATCGAAGAAATCGCCATTATATATATATATATATAATATGTAGGCCACAGCTGGGACTGCGCAGCCACAGGGAATACTGCATTCCTCACTAATCTTCGGACTCGAAGACAACCCTTATTATTTTTTATATATATATGTATATATATAAACACAAAAATACACATTTAATAAAATAAAAAAAAGATTAACTGCTTTAACTTACAAAGTCTTCCAAAGCTGGCAGATATACGTCGCCTTAACTTTTTTAGGCGACTTAATTGAGTTTTTTCTTTACCTGTGGAAAAATGAACAATATATTTATATATATATATAATATATATACTTATATATATATATATATATAATATATATAATATATATATATATATACTTCTTTTATTGACATGACTTCACAAAGGCATTTTTATGTCAACAAGGTCATATTGTGTATGGAAGAACTCTGAATATAAACATAAAAAGGCTTAGAAAAGACTGGAGCATAACTCTAACAAAATGCCCATATGACTTCTTCTTCTTCTAGCTAGCTTTTGCTCCATTGCAGACTGTGCCAAGGAAAAAAGTGTGCTGTTTTCTTCAGTTGTTCAACAGTGCCGTACAGGGTGTTGGTTATGTTGGGCCATATTGGTAGTAGGGTCTGCCTAAGGTGGATTAGGTAGGGGCATTCAAAGATTATGGTTTAAGGTTTCACAAGGGTGGGTGCAGTGTCTACAAAGGAGGAGTTGTGAGGAACTTATTTTGTTCAGATGGTAATTTAACAGGGGTGTGTGTCCTGTTCTTATTTGGAAGATTGTAGATTCCTCTTTGTGGGGGTTAGGGAAGTTAATACTGTCCAGTTTGTTAGGCATAGTCATTTTTTGTACATGGCTCTGCCTGTGTTTCCTGATGCCCATTGGTTGAGCCACTCCTCTTTGTGATTGTTGACTAACATTGACCTTAAGGTGAGGTAGTTAACAGGTCTATCTGATTGTTCCATAAATTATCCTGCCTTTGATAGTTTATCTGCCTTTTCATTTTCTGTGATGCCGATGTGTCCAGGGATCCACTATAGTGAGATATCGATATTTAATTTTGACATCATCTGATGGATTATCACAATTAGTGTTGTCAATTCTCTTAGGCTGTTTGAGGTGCTACTGTTAAGTGCTTGCAGAGTGGAAGGGAGTCTGTAAAGACAACAATATCTGATGATGATTGTAATCATTCAGATAATTTGTTTTCAACTGTCTGTAATGCTATGGTAATTGCCTCAATTTCGGCTAGGAAGTTTGAGCAGTAATTTCACAGTGTTTATTTTTGGGGAAGGTACAAAGACCAACATTGATGGTGGCTATGAAGGCCAATACATCTGTATATATATAGATAGCTGTGTTTGGATAGCTTTCAATTGTTTGGAGCATGCCTCCTTTTGAGTCCATATGACAAAAATGAGCATGAGATCTAGTTTAATGCTTTTAAATTCAAAGAGCTTTTTTAAAAATCATTAAATTATTTTTTTCTTGTTTATAGAAAAAGAGCTTTAAAGTAAAAACAAATTTTAATTTTAAATATGAATTCTAAGCTCAGAGAAAGATTTACAAGATAGATTAAAAAAAGTCACAGCTAATTGTAGAATATTGTTTCTATTATTTATTTTAAAAAATTGACATATATATTATTATACTAAAAAAATTGTAGAAATTGGAAAGACACATGACATGGTATATGTATTAAATTTTATACTTTAAAAATGTGGATTTGTAATATTAATTTTTTTGTAAAGTTCAGAGGCAAAAAAAATATAAAATATTATCAATCTAGTTAAAGCCAAGAGGACAAAGAAAACTGTCCTTCAACATTATCATGTCCAGGAATGCAAGAAAAATATCCCATGACTTGGATAGCATCAGCATTTTTTGGAATGTGTAGCCAAGAGGCATAAAAAAAGCTTGGCTACCTATCAAGGAGGCTCAAGTTCAAATCCTTTTTAAGGCAGCATGGAAACCTCCCAGATGTACCCCAACAACAGAGATTGAACCACTGAACATGGTTGTGTGATAATATAAGAATAATTGATTATATACATTTGTGATGATATAAATACAAATATATATAATCTCTAGGCATAGTTTAACAATCTTGTATTCACAACTCAAAGCAAGAATGTTGCCATATTTGTATAATAATGATGTTTAATGTGCTGTTGTTTCAAACAGCCACACTTTCTTTAATATAAAACATGTTCCACCAAAAAGTAAAGATCCATTCACTTTTCCTGGTAGATTCTACATTCAGAGTATGATTTCATAAACATACAATTTATGTTAAAGATCATGGTACCAATCCATCAGAGAAAAAGTCAAATCCTAACATAGGGAAAGATACATTTTTTCAACTTTTTTTTAATAAGTGATTTTCTACACTTTGTGATGACATTTCAGAAGGATGGATGGAACAATGTTGCAGGCCAGATGTGGCCAGCGGGACGTATTTTGGGCATCATAGGTGATACCAATACCATAGATGATACCTTGAAAAAACTTGATTTGTATCTCTACTACTAGAAAGTAAATAACTAAGATCTATACAGACTAACACAAACTTAAAATAAATCCTTAACAGTACGTAGACTCTAGTTAATTCTAGTAGATATTCTAACAGTAGTAACAGTCACTCACTGAGTCACTAAACAAGTCAACTCACTCTCACTCACTGGTAAGATAATATAAAAATATAATCTAAAATTACAAGTATTTATATAGACAATATAGAATATTAATATAGATTATAGATCTAGAATCTAGATAGCTAGACCTAGATCTAATTCTAACTAATCTAGTTTGAGTTACACTTACACTTCGACTAAAGTAAAGACTCTAATTGACAATTGTGAAAATATAAAAACTTTAAGTTCTAATGTCTAAAGTTAAAGTGGTCTTAAAAGTTTAGATCTAGAATAGCTAGACTAGACATAGACCTAAATCTTCGCTCTTTCAATTAGACTCTCTGTATCAGTGACAATCAGTGTCTTCTTGTGAGTGTCTCTGACTGAACTCTCATTACAATTTACATTTACTCTGAGTCAGTGAGTGTGAGTTACCTTCTCGCATATCAGCTCTGCTCGTAGGTTTGTCTGCGTCAGCAGCCATATCTAATTATACATATCCAAATTTCCCATTAGCGTTTTAGGTATTTGTCGCAATATTATACGAATTATAGCATGTTATTCTAAAATCTATTTGATATAGATCTAGACTCTATGTATCACCCAGTGAATCATTCCTTGGTCGCCATTATTGATGGGACTTTTTTTTTTTTAGTTAAAAAGCCAAGGACACAACTCTAAGAATAAAAAAATACCGAGTTTATACAAAATTTGGATTATTTCCCATTGTGTATTGTTTTTTTTCGTTGAAAGCGAAAGGTCGTTTTTGTAGAAAACGTCCTCTTGTAAAAAGTCTTGTTTATTTTTTAGACATGTCTACTATTCTATATATCTAGATCTATACTAGAGCTAGATATTATAATATCACATAATAATAGGTCTATATAGATCTAGATGTGATTGTATCATTGTACACAGTTAACACACCTATTAATATTATGACGTCTTCTATGAATAATTTGCGAAGCAAGTTTAATGCTTTGTGGCAAAAGCCTTTAACCAAGAAGTTTGTTATAATAGCAGGAACTATCATTGGGACAAGTGCTTTTTATTATCCTATAATACAAAAGTTTTGGAATCCTTATGCGCACATGACGCCAGAGCAACAAGCTTATTTTGAAAAAAATTCTCTTTATCCTAGTATGTAGATCAACAATTAGAACTATATTTTTTATAATCTAACTCTCTGTCTTCTGTATTTTATTAATTTATTGCAGCCATTGGGTCCAAAGGAATAGAAAACAACCGCCAGAATCTAGATATAGTAGGCCTATAGTCAGTATAGTGTGTTTTAAGCTGCCTATCACCAGCTCTGTTTTTGTGCTCAGTGTTGATTCACAGTCTTGAAATCCCATGTTTGGATTAACTCAAGAAATCTATATTAATTAGTGTTAAGTATAATTATTGGTCTTGTAACAAATCTGAATATTAAATGTATCTTGTTTAGTTGTATACGTTCCTTCAGAAATGAAGATACTAACATTATTAAAAATCCTAGATCAAACCTCCTGTAGGGGATGGCACTCAGGACCATCATCATTACTTTGAATTCTAAAGTGTTTATACCAATTAATAAACTAGCCATCTATTTCATTAGTAAGCCATTTCATTAGACTTCTCTGTTACTAATTTAGGTTCCTTTTTTTGATAGCTTTTTATACAAATCATTCAATAAAATAATGAATGTGCCATATTTTTGCACATATAACTCGCAGGTCATACACATTTTTACAAACGAATAGCAGCTATGCAGGGTATACAAAGGTGCAGGGTTTATACAATTTATTTTACTCATAAACATAATGGAAATTATGGACATACCTGTGGGTCTTTATACAACATACTGCAAATGCAATTAAACAACATACTACGGAAAAGACCCTTGGCTCTTAATTCAAACGCAAGTTCCACTCTTATGTACCACTTGTTTGAACAACAAATGAAGCATGATTGCATCTCGAGGGACAGATGTCTGATGAATAAAAAACTAGTATATTATATAACAAGTATTAACATCATGTACCAGTAATTTATGGCTTGTCATGCTTTGCACATGGTGTGTATGCAAGGGTGTAGGTTGTACAATTTTGTTTTTACTTATTGTAATTTGTGCGGGGTATACGCATTTTATGTGCAGATTATACGCAGGGTATATGTGCAAAAAATATGTAACGTTTTTATCTTATTAATCAACTTTTATTGCATTCAAAATGTAAAAAAAAATGTCAATATCTTGACTGTAGTACATTGATCATTTATTAAAGTAATAAGTCTTGATAATACAATTGTAGTAGTTCAGCAATATCATCTTATAATTACTAATAGTTACTTAAACTAAACTTGCATTCACTGCCAACTCTGCCCAGATTACTGGGGCCCAGCATTCAGTCTACACTAAATCACAGTGACTGCCACTTCTGACATCTAGCTTACCATGGATGTTACCTGGCTAATGTAATACTGACCACATGTTGATCATCTCTATCATCTCCTTAACTGTCCATACTTATAAAAGTGAATCTTTGAGCATTTTTTTCTGCCCAGAAAATTATCAGAAGTAAAAAAAAAATAATACAAAAAAAAAAAAAAACAGTTATCTTACATAGGGTTGGCCTGTGATTCAATAGGGGTAAAAAAAAAAATTGGAAAAAAAAGTTTCCTTTTCAGACCTTGTGATCAATGGGGCTAATGATGTTAAGGTCATCTGTTTCTATGGCCAATAGCAGTTAACAAGCAAAGTGTTATGTGGCCAGCACAATAGCCACCTTTCTTTACTTTCCCCAGCTAAAGTCAGGTACCCATAAGAGTTTGGGGGCCCTAAAAAAATCCAGAAATTCAAAATCCAGTCTTTACCAAGATTCAAACCCATGACCCCAGGTTTGAAAGCAGAGTGCTTAACCACTCAGCCACAGTGCCCCCAGAGTTGTTTCTAAGTTGGACATATTCAGAAAGATGGTGGGAAATAGTACTGCTAAACTTAAAGATATCAGTATACATTTAAATTGCTTTTTTTTTTTTTTTTTTTTTTTTTTTCATGAAGAAATGCATCAAAAACTTAACTATAATTACTGGTAACAGAAACACAAAAGTTGATTTAAAATAAGTTTCTCACATTGCACAATTTAACTAATTAGCCTCTATCATCTGTATGAGCTCTGTTTATAGTTTCAGATTTTATATCATAAAATATAATATAAGGATTAATAAACAGTACTCTTTTTAAAGCTCATATCAACTTTCTCTATCTATTTGTCTATATTGGAGGGCTTTTCCTTTTTGTCAGTCTCAAACGTGTTGAAATCTTATCTTATCTTATATAATACAGACGTTACTTCAAAAAAGAAGATGATTACGTCCTACGCGTCATGCATTTAGTCATGCATATTAACCAAAAATGACTTAAATTCTGCCAAGTCACTGGTTTTTCTGGCTAGCTCAGGCAACCCATTCCATGCTCTAATAGCACTAGGGAAGAAGGAGTATTTGTACAAATTTGTCCTAGCATATGGGACGAGGAATGTGCCTTTATTTTTGTGTCTTTCAGAGTATTTTATTAAATTTTGTTTTTGTATTTGAAGATTATGGTTCAGTGTTTTATGTATAATTGCTACTTTAGTTTTGAGTCTTCTGTCCTGAAGGCTTTCTAAATTTAGTGATTTTACTAATGGTGTTACCCTAGTCAAATGTGAATATTCGTTTGTTATGAATCTCACTGCTCTATTTTGTGTTTGTTCCAGTTTCTTAATGTTTTCTTGAGTTGAGGGGTCCCACAAATGGCATCAACAAGTATCAATAGCATAAAAGTTGTCCTTGAAATAGTGTTTTTATCAACAGTCTTGGGTTGAATGTATGCCAAATATTTTATTTTATATTCATATTGATATAATATTTTTTTATTTTTCAGTTCAAGTTCAGAAACAGAGAGAACAAGAGTCAAATCAAACCAAATTAAATATAGGCAAGACATAGTAGAAGAGGAAAAGAAATTCTGATTTCTGACTTTATACAAACAACAGAACTCACTCAAAGTGTTGCAAAAGAATATTTCTAGCAGTTTGATTATGGCATTCTTATATTTGAAATAAATTGTAACAATAAGCATTTCTTTTTAATGTAAGTTGTGGAATGTAAAATAATCCATTGTGTATATAAACATGTAGACCTGCAAGAGATATTATGAACAGGTATTTAAAATGTGAATAAACATATGTTTATCTTGGTTTCTGTTTACTGGACTATTGCTTGAAAATGTTTATACATGCGGATAGACAGCTTACAAATTATTTACCTGAGAAAAAAAAACGAGCCTTTAATTGCCTTTAAAGCAAAGTTTACCATAACACTTAAAATTTCAAAGCAATATGACAATAATATTGAGTCCAAAAATCTAGGAAGACTAGTATTTAAACTTTACGTGGTTAAGAGGATTCAAACTAAAGAATAAACTGTGTTGTAGAAATGTATTTGTATTAAAAAAGCATTCTAACTGGTACAAAATTATAATAGACTTGTCATTGTTGTTATTGAAGAATAAGCCAAAATAGTAAATCGTCGAAGATAAAAGAATTCGCAGCAACCCCACAGGGACTGGCTTAGATAACCCCCTCTTTATATTTTATGAGTGTAGCCGAGTTTTGAGTTTAAAAAAACCCTCCAGAGGGCTTTAGGTTAAAAACACCCTCATCAATCAATATAAAACTAAAGCAAACTACTGTTATATTATCACAATACACTAACAATACTGATGTTTAAGAGTTACACTCCAGTTTTATTAACGTGAAACAAGGAGAGACCAACCAGCAGAGACTAATACACACACAACATGCATAAACATAAATACACATATAAATGTAACATCCTCCGGTGTTTGAGGTTAGTCATATACATAGTCACTAGTTCTTGTGGATTCGACCACTCGGCCTGACCTAGTTGTATATGTTGTCGACCTATGAGACCCGTCTTTTATATGGCTCTCAGGTCTCTGAGCAGTACTTTCATCTGTGCTGGGTGCATCCACAGGTACGGGATTTTGGGCTGGGTCGTACCTGTTGGTGTAGGTGCATTCGTTTCAGCAGGCAGTGGGATTCTTCGTAAGTGAAGTCTATTTCGGCGATAAACTCCTCCGCCCGATTCAACTTCATACGACCGTTGTTGTATCTGACGAGTTATAACTCCCTTTTGCCACGCGACCTTGATTTAAGTCTCACCTCTTCACCCTTAGCAAGGGGAGGTAAATCTTTAGCATGGGAGTTGTAGTAAATCGCTGATCTCCTCTGGTTTTCTTTCAGCGCTTTTCTATGTTTCTGAGGATCCAGAATTTGAGGTTTCAACAGGCTTTTAGCTATAGGCAGCAAGGTTCTGATTCTTCTGTTGAAGAATGCCTGTGATGGGCTAGTACTAGTTTTATTCGGGGTGCTTCTATGATTAAGTAAAGCCATGAACTGATCTTTATTTTTAAGAACTTAGTGAATTAGTGTTCTCTAGGCGATCAACTTCGCAGAAGTTACTGTAGTAGTCCACACACACAAGATAGTCTTTGCCGTCAAGTGTGAATAGATCAACACCAACCTTTTCCCAGGGGTGTGTGGGAACTTCATGATTCATTAAAGTCTCTTTCTGTTGATTGGGTTGGAAAGCTTGACATAGTTCACAAGTTGAAATATAATGCTTTATGTCACCAGTCATTCCTGGCCAGAATAAACTCTCACGAGCTCTCTTTAGACATCCTTCAATGCCTGAGTGTGTAGAATGAACTTCTCTTTTCATTTCTAATCGTAGTGACTTGGGCACTACTACTCTTTCACCTTTGAATATAAGCCCCTCTTGAACTGACATTTCGTCTCTGAAATTATAATAAGGCGTTAGCTGATATGGTAGAAGATGCTTGCCTTCTGGCCAACCTTGATTAATTGTGATTAGAAGTTTTTGAAGCGTCCTATCTTTCTCGGTTTCTTCCCTTAGTTTCTGTAGTCTTTCTTTCCCAATTGCTAGGAAACTGGCCATATTTATGAGCTCAAACTCCCCTTGACTGTTTGCTGATGATTTGATATGAGCTCTTGAAAGTGCATCGGCCAGATACATTTCTTTTCCCTTTTTATAAATAACAGTTATGTCATAGTTTTGTATACGCAACATCATTCCCTGCAATATTCGAGGAGCAGCTGAGAGAGGTTTAGCCATTATTGCTTCAAGATGTTTGTGGTCACTTTCAATGGTTATATGTCGACCTAATGTGTATTGGTGGAACTTATCCAGAGCAAATACAATTGCTAGCATTTCTTTCTCGATCTGTGCGTATCTAGTTTCAGTATCAGTCAAAGATCGACTTGCGTAAGCTATGGGTTTACTTTCCTGCATTAAGACAGCGCCAAGACTATTTTGACTGGAATCACACTGTATGGTCAATTCTTTAAGTGGATTGTATAATGCTAGCACAGGAGCTTGAGTCACCATAGATTGTATGTCACAGAATGTACTGTCATGTTTTCTCGACCATGACCAAGGGATATCTGTATGAAGTAGCTGCCGAATTGTTTCAATGACGTTGGATAGTTTGGGTAGGAATTTAGCAAGTGTGCGTAGAACTAGTAAGTATTCCTCAACGGTTTCTTGTGGCTTCTGCTGTCTGTTGTTGAAAACATATCTTTCATAAGTTTCATTTTTTAAGTGCTCATCAAATGAAAATATTATGTCTTGAACATTGTGCTTTGGTTTAAAAGTGATACTGTTGTATACTGCCAACGCCTTTGGGACGATAGTGTGCAAGAACAGTGCTTTGGCATACTCTTCATCTATATCGTTTATTCTCTCGATAGTGCAATAGTTCAGCCACATTTGCTTGAAAAGCTTCCATTCCTCACACCCTTTCTTCACATTTAAAGGAGGTGGAGGGTTAATTCTTGGTTTAAAGTTATTTTTACTTACAGTTTCCATTTTAGAACTTTTTAGAAAGATGCCACCATGTTATATTATCACAATACACTAACAATATTGATGTTTAAAAGTTACACTCCATTTTTTATTAACGTGAAACAAGGAGAGAACAACCAGCAGAGACTAATACACAGTGAATAAACACACAACATACATAAACATAAATACACATATAAATGTAACAACTACAGTCACCAAACTATATGAGCGTATCCAAGCTTTTTTTTTATTTTACCCCCCTCTCCCCACCCTTCAACAGTCACCAAATTTCATGAGCGTAGCCAAGAGCTGGGTCTTGAAGTTACACCGCCCCCCACCTACACACACCTTCATACAAAAGCAAAGCTACATATGTTAAACTTGTAAATTTCATAAGCGTAGCCAAAAGGGCTTTAGTGGTTTCCCCCCCCCCCCCCAACCACCCCCAAACGTGACTATAGATAGCCTGCTATACGTACTTAAAATAATAAGATTCGATATAGACTGAAGAGAGGAATAGTCAAAGAGAGAAAGAACAAGGTAGATGGAGAAGTAAAGAGGTGTGGAGAGATAGAATAGCGAAAGAGAGGAAAAAGGAATCTGTATAAGAAATTTCATACTAATACGTCTAATAGTTTAAGAGATCTGTTCATGGGCGTAGGCCGGGAAGGGGGTTCACAGCGCTCCCACAAACCCCCTAACTGGGTGGGTGTCATCTATATAGGCCTACAGATGAGTCAAATCATGTTATCATGGGCGCCCGCGGGGGGGGGGGGTGCAAGTTGCTACCTATGGCTCAAAGTCGTAGCTTCAACTTTTTTTTTATTACAGAGAATATTAAAGAAAAGAATTGGTTCCCCCTCGCACCCCCCCCCCATATAATACCCATGTGATATTAAGTTCATTGTAAATACTTGTTTCATGAAATAAATAAATAAAATTAAAAAAACTAACGTGAAAAAACTATTTACAATTCATTCGTTCCGCCAGTGTATCCCGACGGTTGATCAAACAAAAAATGCAAACGCTGCCAAAACTGTCAATAAATTTACTTATGGATTGCGATGGACAAGGCGGCGATGATACGCTTATCTGGCAGTTCTGATATTCTGTACGTTGCTATTCTTGAATCGTTTTAGTATAAAGACAAAACAGGTTGAACTTAGCATTATTATTGCTTGAAAGGCGAGACGTTATAATGAAGAAACTAACGAATCAAGTTACGGAATGTAAAGTCATGTGCTGTAATTATAATCCCAAAAATGCAAACATGTGGTTTTTGCTCGGTGTATCTGTCGACTGCAAAGTTTCGGCAGCACCAACTCATTACCAAGTTTGTCAGCCAGCAGTGTCACCTTACTCTGAGTGCATTCCCTGAAGTGTTCCTCAGCATGGTCAAGTTGGTTTCTTATTATATCATTAATGTGACTGCTAATTCGATGTGGTGTTGAGCGGCCGCTTGTGGTAAGATGGACAGACAGCAACATCACGGAAACTGGTTCAAGAACGGGTGAATAATTGACGACATTTTAAAGACAAATCAGAAACACACGAAAAGCATGCACGGATTACACATATGCAGATTGTTTGGTTTCACTTACAATAATATTTTAAAACAGTCAAAGATCTTCTCAAAGTTGTGATTTAAAGAGCGTATTAATTCGTGTTTCTCTGTCCATCGTGTCTCACACAATTTAGCCCCAACGCTCTCGCTTGTGACTGTTACAGAAGAAATAGATAATTTTCTTGATGACACCAACAGCATTACGTATATCTGAAAAGTCATTCAGGTCAATGATAAGTTTAAGTCTGTGGGACTCGCAACGGACAAGGTCTGCGTTTGGATATTTTTCACGAATCCTAGCCTGAACACAGTTCTGAATGCTACCCATCATGAGGACCGCCATCGTAGCCTTGGCCGAGTAGTTTGTCTATGTCGAGACTGTAATCTACATAATGTATTCACTGACAATGACGTTAGATTGCACTGCGTCTGTCTGAACAATTTTACAGGGACAAAACCAATGAATTCTTCAGGAATACAATCGCCATCAACGAATCCAGCGCTCAAACACATCAATTCAGTGCCAGAGAAATCTACATTTTCGTTACCGAAATACCTAGAAAACAAACGCAGTTAATTCATGCTGTTGCCAGTGCTTCGTCGACACAAATCAACGTTTAGACTCAGCATTGGAAGAACTTTCTTATAGCCTATGAGATCTATCGTAAACTGGTGGACGCGTTAAACCTGCTTTATTTATTAAGCGCAAACAATGACCGAAACTTCGCACAACATAAATACATTTACCAAGATAAATGCACTCCTCAATCTTGTTCAAAGAAACTTTCCCATATATCAAATCGAAAGATAGCTGGCAAGGATATATGTCCTCCAAGACAAAAAAAAATAAAATAAAATTTATCAAATTCTATATAGGCCTTTACTAAATATAATGATAACTATAATAGTGTGCAGGTGAAAACAAATCGTCACGACTAATTAACATGCAATAGAATATTGAAGTGCAATAAGCGCACATTGTCGGACATGGACTACAGATTAGCCTATTCTAGTTTATTAGGCTACAATAATAGCTTATCAATATTAACTTAATTTCAGTGGAAGCACTACATATTAAGTTGCTTCATAGCAGAAATAAATTGATTTGAAAGTATAAAAAGCTGGCTAAAAGTTCGTTACTCGGAATTCAGAGGGGTGCACATATAAGGTCAGCCATCAATTCCTGATAAGTAAGCTAGTCTACTTGTACTTCAGTCACCAGTGGAAGCACTACTTGTTCAGTTACTAATTAGATTTTGATTGATCTGATGATGCAAAAAATAACTAGAATTTGGCTGCCCAGAATCCATGGGGGTGCAATAGCATCCACCTGCGGGCGCCCATGCATTTTATATAGATCTTTTTTTTATTATTGCTGAGAAGAGGTAATAAAATCATGTTTTTCTGTTCTGAATTTACTGTTCAATTAATTCACTTGTAGGCATAACCAGTGCTTTTTTTGTCACGGTAAGCACCGGTACGGCGTAGGCCTACCTAGGCCGTACCTTTTCAAGGTGGGGAAAAGCTATTACTTTTCTTGTATTATAACGTTTATTATTAATTTATTAGTAGTCACAAAAGTTAGGCAATCCATCACTGAATATATACCGGCACCTATATAGGCTATATATATATATTATGGGCGTAGCCAGGGGGGGGGGGGTTCAAATCCCCCTCGCGCAGGGGGAGGGTGTCGGAGTTTAGTGACTGATCTTTTGCTTTAATTTTGTTTATTTTAGGTGAAATTTAAATACTAAACCATCACTTGCCCTAGCACAGCCAAGGGGATTTTGAGTTTAAAACCCCCCTACCAGGGGGTTTGAGGGAATTTGAGTTTGAAACTCAATACCAGGGATTTTTTAGTTTAAAATCCCTATCGGGGGTTTTGAGTTTAAAACCCCTTACCAGGGGGTAATGAGTTTGAAACCCCCCCCCCCCTCTTCTCTAAAACAAAACAAAAATTGCAAATAACAATCCCAAAATTCCAAGAGCACACCTAAGAAAGATTTTGATTTTAAACCCCTAGATTTTGATTTTAAACCCCTCTCGAAAATTTACGATAAACCCCTCTTCATCATACAAAAGCAAATTTCCATTCAGAGCAGTAGGGTTTGATGCTAAAAAATACCTCTTCAATATAAAAAAGAAAAAGCAACTTACACACTAAAATTCTTTGAGCGTAGCCAAGCCAATGAGGTTTTGGAGTTTCAACCCCTCTCCTCCAGATGTTTTTTTTAAAAGCTTAAAACCCCTCAAGATAGTTTTGAGTTTAAAATCCCCCTACAGAGCGTTTTAAGGTTGAAAGCCTCCATCTTCAATATTATTTCTAAAGCAAACTACAGTCACCAAATTCTATGACCGCAGCTAAATGTGGTTTTAAATTTAAAAAAAACCACAATATATAATACATAAATAATATACGATATATTTTAGTTTAAAAACCCCCCACCAGATGATTTTGACGATAAAACTTCCTTTTCGATATAACATGTAAAGCAAAAAAGTCACCTAATTTCAAAATCGTAATCAAGAGAAGTTACACATGTCTACCAGTGGCTACCATTAATAAAGTGCAATGAAATTGAAAAGCACTAAATGTGGCTCTACAAAGATGGCTTAGACGATTTTAGGAGTCAGTTATAGAGATCGGGTCTAAATCAAGGAAATCCTATGACGAAGTCGACCCCTTAGTAAGGTTGTGACATTCTTCCAAAAGAATGAAGGGTCAGAATTAAATAGAGATTAATTATGTAGGCCTACACATACACACACACATCCATACAACCATATATATATATATATATATATATATATATTCGGGGGGGGGGGGAGAACCCCAAAAATCCTGGCTACGCCCATGATATATATATAATTATATATATATATATATAATTATATACATATATATATATATATTTATATATATATATATTATTTACAAATAAAAAGAAAAGCACTGGGCATAGCTAATCTATATGGTTCTCTTCATGGCTCAAGAGTTTGGATGGTTTGGACAAGAAGTAAAGGAAAGATCACTGATCTTTTATATCTGCAAGTCGGACTAGAGTTACCCTACGAAAAAAAACAAAGGGGTGGGGGAGAGAGAGAACAAGTAGTATTAATATTCACCCGTCACCAGGACTAAAATTAACCGTGACCAAGAAGTCATGGAAAATCACTCTTTTTTTTCTCTACCCCACGTAGTTTTAACGGCGAAAAAAAGAGGGTGGGGGAGGAGAACAATTAATCTACTCTGTATTCACCCGTGCTGGACTCAACCGTTGTGGGGCCCCATGCGAAACGGATTTCGGGGGGCTAAGTCTGGGTTGGGATACTGATAATAAGTGAAATTTAAGAGTTTGTATTAGAAATTAAATTTGTCTTTGCATTTTATTCATTCTTTACTAAGTACAGAACTACTTTACGAGCCTTTCGTGTAGCGAAATCATATATAGGCTATAGGCCTATATAATAAAATTGTATTTCCAACATAGATCACGCTAAATCGCAAGAATTAATAAATGTTTCAATCTATCTACGAGAATTGATGAACTCAAGTAATTCTTCATTAGTTTGAGGCGGAGAAGCTTCTTTTAATAGATTCTACAATTACGGGTATTGCATGCAATTTTTTAATCGCGCGTAGGATTGGCGTTTTCCATATTGAATGACACCCCAAAATAGTGTTCCGTGGAGCAAAGGTTAGGAAAACACCGCCCTAGATTAGGCGACGACACGATTATCTCTAGATTTCTTGTCACTCAATTGAATTCGATTATTATTATAGAGTCAACAGAATTAGAAAAAATCGTTCTCTAGATTCATAAATTCTAATTAATATGTTATTTAATTATTATTATATAGTATATAGTATATATATATATATTAGAATAATTGAATTAGAGTATTTACTAGAGCTAATCTTAGACTTAAAGAAATTGAGATAGCGATTGATTCAGATAGTAGATAAAATGTTTGTTTGTAAAATGTTTTACATATTTCGGATGTTCCTTCAGAGTTGAAGATAGTTTACTTCCTAGTCCAAACCTCCCGCAGGACGACGGGAGATGGGAGTGGACAGGGTTTGAACCCTCGACCGTAGATAAATCCGAACGACAGTTCAGCGCGCAAACCGCACGACCAGGCAGCCATCCAAGTTGGTTCCAAAATTTTGAGATTTTAGAATAGCGTATTTATATAAGAAAAAGTAATTTGAAAGTGTACAAAATAACGAGATTTGAAAAACAGCTTCAATGGCCGAAAGCGGAAGTGACGTATTGTAATGGACTGAGAAAATGTAAATAAAAATAGACATGGCTGGATACGTTATTTATAGCGATTCAGAGGATATACTTATCTGAATCTAGCTGTCAAACAATTTTCAATGATACTTATCATGGGATGCACCAAAATGCCCTGAAGATAATTCTTCTACTTTTTCTAAATATATTAAAGAGCAGACTATTTAATTAATATAATTATAGATAGATTAATAGGACTAGAGTAGAGTCTAGTAGTAGTAGTAAGTAGATGATCATGATGTAGAATTTTGTAGATCTACTATTCTACTATCATCTACTATATAGAATAGATATAGGACTAGGTATACTATACTATACTATGTCTAATAGTACTAGTATACTATAAGTCTATTATAATTTTTATTATAACAAAACTAAATGGCTAGAAAAATAGATCTATCTATATCTCTAATAGTAATTCTAGCTAGGCCATCTAACAGTAACACTTGTACTAGTCACTCACTAGATCTAGATAATTTCTAGTGTATTAATACTTGACATGTATTATTGTACTGATTGTAGTAATACTACTAGTAGTACTAGTAATAGTTTATAAACTAGTAGATTTAAGTAGATCTAGTCTAGCCTCTGCCTCTATGTTTAGTCTAAGCCCAGTCACCAACATTATTTAATGCTTGAATTTATTTTATCTCTGTTCTGTAATAGTAAGACCTAGTGAGTAGTGTCCTAGCAATAGCATAAAGATTATTCATAGATATAAATATAATATTATAATAATAATAAGCTAAATCTATTATATAGAATATATTATAATAGATCTAATATAGCCCTTTACTAGCCCTTACTATACTTATTATTAAGGCTAGACTTTAGATCTAAAAAAATAATAAGTCATCATTTATATTGGTAATATTAAATACAGATTTATACTAAACACATGTGACGTTTCTTTAAGTCTTAAACAGGGCCGGTCCTAATGATTGCAGGCTCTATGTGAAACTGATTGCGCGAGGCCTAGTCTGGGTGGGAATAAGGATAATAAGTGGAAATTAAGATTTCCTATTTAAACAAAAATTCGACTTTGAATTTTATTAAATCTTTACTAAGTACAAGATTACGATCAAATTAACTTTACTTTACGAACTTTGCAACCTATGGCACTCTATTAAAGTTAATAAAGTATGGAAACTTCTGATTAAAGTGAAAATTTGGTTGATTATTACATAAAAGCTGACAATGCCTTTTATCGGGCATAGGATTAGCGTTTTCCGGAATGAATGACACCCACAAATGACATTTTTGTCTATTTTTTTAGGAGATTTTTATGAGCTTTCATGAGATTTCCAGGTTTTATATATACCGGTATATATATATATATATATATTGCAATTTAACTATAAATGTTAATAAATAAATTTTAAAAAATCTATTTTACAGAAAATATATATGACATGTGGCATACAGACAAGTTTACTAGATGGATCTTTCATCATTTTGGAAATACAATATTCCCTGTGAAACAAATCACAGAAACATTCTACAATTGTATTTTATATATAATAAATACCAATAAATGTAAATACAAAATAACATTTCTTCATTATACACACAACATTATTTTAGTATGTTCCTTTTCACTTGGTAGGTTTAGACAAAGTTTCGAATCAGGATTTAATATTATTAAGTCATAGCCCAAAACTCCAGCAGGATGTTAGTTAATGGCAGTGGTCAATGTTTGAACCTGAGACCACAGAGAAGACAGTTTGTAGTGCAAACCACACAACTTTCTGCGTTTCGAAACTTATTCAAATTTTGATCATTTTTATGTTAATGCAGATCTGAATGTCCATTGCAATGATGACTTGATCTGTAAAGGGGTTACATTTTTATAAAATAATTAGGATCTCATTCTTCGAATAATGCTATTTATTAGAAATTGCAATGTGAAATACATTTAAGAGGCCAAAAGAAAATCCACTGACAAGGGAAGACATAGACGTCGTAAAGAACATTTAAATTGACCACCAGCTGAATATGGTTATGTCTTCGCTGGAAGCGGCAAAATATCTAGTTTGCACCTAGGGCTGCGTGGTCTGCATAGCCATGGAAAATACTGCATTCCTCAATCTTTCGACTCGACTGCCAGCCTTATTTATTAAATTAAATTATTAATAGCTCTGCATTTTTAAATAACAATAACAAAAATATATATATATTCAGTGATAAACTGGCAATAATTGGGTTACTAAAATTTAATAAAATGAGTTGCATAACTACATCAACAGTAGCCTATATGCATTTCTTAACATTATATTGATACTATAATTTATTTTCCACTTCCCTGACTTCTCAGAGAAAAGAAAAAAAACGACAACTCCTTCTCCAGTAGGATAACCTCTTTCATTTATAGTCTAAACACAATTTAAAACTTTGTTACAGTTACAGATTAACTTGCTAACTTAACTATCTAATAATCTAATGATTCTATTCCAATCAACAAATGAGTCAAGGGTGAGATAAATGAGAATTCTTCGATTTTTACATATAGATTTATAGAATTATTTAAGTATAATAGGCCCGAATATAAAGTACGAATATATTTTTAAGTAAGAGTGAAACAAAATCCATATTTCGTATATTAATAATATTATAGAATTGGTTGATCTAGGTCTAATTTTTGCCTTATAGATTAGTTTTTAGAAATTTAGATCTAGTAGATCTAAATCAGACTACTTTTAAGTCTAAGTTAAGGTTTAAGTTAAAGCTATTTGCTAGTGTTGTACGGGGTTGTGACTCTAGATTCAAGCTAAATATAATCGTGTACTACAATAACTACATTGAATGAGCTCATCATTGTAATAATTTTTTTCCCATATTGGGCCTATTTAGTGACGACTGTAGGTTAATAATCACTATTAAGTGTATAGATAGAGTATATAATTTTAAACTTTGTTTTTCTAGATCTAGGCCCAGCACCTCGATGGGATCAGTCTAGATAGATCTAAATAGATAGGTCTAATCTCTAGATATCCAATACTACTATTACTAGATCTAGACTTCATCTAATTGAATTTAGATCTAAATTTAGGTCTACTTCGTACATCATTAATGATCTGAGAAAAGAACTCTGCTCTTGATCAAAAGCAGTAGAACTATAACTAGAATAAGCCTGAAGCAGTAACATAAGCCATAAATTGCGTAACTTGACTAAAACGAAACATGTGAACTGAGGCTCGCGGTACTGTGTGGGCTGAAACGCTGTTCGCTTGGCTAGATCAAGAATAAGCCGACAAACACGAAACAGTAGATCTAACATGTAAAGCCATAAATTGCGTAATTTGACCTAATTTCCCCAACTCTAACATCCACTTTTTATAAATTGGTGTGTTTTAGTCGCCTTTGTTTTCAGAAACTGGCATTCCTGTAAAAAGGAATACCCTAAGCCATAAACTGAAAAATTTGACCTAATTTCCCTTAATCTACGTCATCGACCTTAGTTGACTGGGTGATACTGATCTCGAATGGCTTCGAGATTGTGAAATTTTATAGTCCCTAAAACGCACATAAAATTGCTTATGTCTGAATAATTACAAAGAATATATGTCTAATATTTCGTATGTATGTTTTTTTAAGCATTATGAAACTAAAAAAAAGTATTACACCGGTTTCCTCGTCTGACCCAAAACCTCTTCAGTTGGTCTTTAAACTGGCTACAACTGTGTGTTAATACTCATTAACACTGTTAAGTGTCAAAGTGTGTTACTGTGTACCGTTAGTGGCGTTCACACGGTTGTGTGTTACTTACACTGTAAGTGTATGGAACTCTAGCTAGGTCTCTTGTATTAATTAGTATTACACTGTATTGTGCAAGTTTAGGCGTTTTGATCTAGAATCTAGATATTAAATCGAATCAACAATTAACATCGTGAGAAAATTGTTACAGCAGCCTAAGCCTAGGCCTAATTTAAGTGCCCTAAGACTAAGTAAGTAAAATAAATTTTTATTAAAAATGAAAAAGCTGAATATTATTATTTATTTTACAGTCCTGAGACAAGATTATTAATTGAAGATGAGCTCTAAATGTGATATATGTGAGAGCAGCACACCTATTTTAAGAACTTGAATCTGTTGGAAGATGCAGTCACTTTTGTCTTTTGTGATTAGCCTACCTATTGCCATCTCGATGAAGTTTGAAGTGTTGATAAGTCATCATGCAAGCTTCATTTTAAACTGATTCCTGTGTAATTTCAGAAAAAAAAACACCTAAAAAAAAAAAGCAAACTATACTGCTCTGTCAGTGAGTATATCAGCCTTTCTGTTTAACATGATGAGACCATGGACAGCTCTTAAAGACGCGATAGTCTGGAATGTTGAGCCATAGGCAAAATGCAGAGGCTCAAATAGAGTGTGTCTCCAGTGTCAGCATATCTTTTTATCTTTTCTCCAGTCACTATAGACAACCATCTGGCTAAGGCCAAAAGCATTTTTAATTGGTTGCCTCTAAATATGATAGTATCATCAAATAGGTCTCTTTGTTTACCAATGTCTAAAAGCAGTGGTTCTTGCAACACTTTTGTATGGCTCTGACAGGGCCGACCTTAGGGCACTGCAACCTATGCGGCCGTAGTGGGCCCCACACTAACTCTATTTGTAAATTATTAAATTAAACCATTTAAGCTTAGCAGAGTTTCCGCTACCTCCTGATTTTCCAGGAGCTCCTGGAAATCTGAGATTATTAAAATATCCTGAAAACTCATAAAAATGTCCTGATAAATAGAAAAAATTGTCATTTTGGGTTGTCATTCAATTGTCTAACACCTATTAGATCGTACTCGCCAGTAAAAAAAATGGCAATGTCAGCTTTCATTTAATAAAAATACTAAGGCGAATTTTAAGCAAAACAAGAAGTTCCAATACTTAATTTACTGTAATAGTCACTGGCATATAAATATAGATCTAAATCTATCTAGATCTCTTTAAAAATCTAGTAAATCTAAAAGGCAGTATGTGAAGGTTCTATTATTGGCTTTTTGTTGGAAAATTATCTTCTATTGTAGATGGCTTGTAAAGTTAATTTGACCGTGATTTTTTACTTTAGTAAAATGCATAGATGATTATTTATTTTTTTTTAAAAATCTTAATTTTCACTTATTATCCTTATCCCTATTCAGACTAGGCCCTGCGCAATCCGTTTAGCTTAGGGCCCCGTAATCTGTTGGACCGGCCCTGGACTCTTACACTTGGGTGTTCTAAGGCTCTTGTTAGGCCCCTCCACACTGTAACTTGGGCAGATAAGTCTAAATGGAGGTAACAGTCAATTAACCAAATCAGATAACACAGGCGAAAGGTCAACAATGCAGAAAATACTCAATAACGATGTCGAATAAGGCGTTTAATATGTAATGAATGGAACCGTCTAATGTTGCTTAGCCAAAACGTTCCCTTTTGATGAAACAACTTTTCGCGCCAAATTCCTATTATAATAGTGTCCTAACATTCCTTAAACCATATTATTCCATCAAAGCTCCATAATGGACATACATTGACAACACTACCATACAAATGTCCATATGTTCTGTTGGAAGCACTATTTACTATTGGATAGCTGGTCAGACACCAATCCTGCATGGTGCAAGACCACATTCCGATGCAATTTTTTTTTTGGCAAGTTTAAAATAAGATGTTGTGACGGAAGTATCCTTATGAGCACTATAAAGAAAAGATCAGTTCAGGTACGTTTTGCCCTCACTAGTATATAGGCCCTATTGGGGTAAGCAGTTGGCAGCAGATGGTCTCTGAAATAATATGAAACTCCAAAATATAAATTTATATTTCTTTCTTTAGAAATACAAACAAGGAGCATCTTTTTTTTTTGTTTACTCACGAGGCGGCCACATCCCTGTTGTCACTTTGAGTTGACTATAAATAGACTATAGACTAGATCCAGATCTAGAGAGGTACTTAAACTAAAGATAAAGACTATTATTATTCTTTAAGATTACAAAATATGTGCTTTGTAATTTCTCCAGATGATGTCACTTTCTACTTAGATGTAACCTGCGTCTAACTCATACTAATAAATGGAGGAAGAAATTAGGCTTGCTACTACAATAATACAGTCTCAAGAGAGACTGTTATTGTTCATTGATTCCTCTGTCTCAGAAGCAAATGGAATAACTAAACAAGATCTTGATCTAGGTACCCAGACATATTTGAAAGACTTATGTACTTATGGCTAGATCTAGAAGCCACAATTACTTCTGTTCATTTTTTTTTTATTTCAAGGATTGAAACGGAATAGCATAACAAATTGCTTATTTAATATGAAGAGACAGGGATAGTAAAGAAAAAGAGTTCTTCTTCTGAGATCTATTTTAATTAATCTAAATTTTGAGGTAACTGGTACTTGACTCACTAGGATTTGGAATTGAATGTTAATGGCGTTGGTGAAAAGTTTTTTTTAATGAATAGAACAAAATGGATACATGTTGGCTATATCATGTGTTGATTTTGTTTTGTCTGCATCCATGTCATCATCATATCCTGGTTGTTGCCTAATTTGTAATTGTCCTAAAAGTTGATTCTAGGAATTTTAAAACTCTAAAGCAATGGAAGCTCCTCTGTGACAGCCTGTTTGAACTATTGTTCTGTCTAGGAGAGATACCAGTAGCAGATGTATATTTTACATTCTTATTACTGATGGTTCGTATCCTAAGTCACCCAAAACTAGAAGCAAGGTCGAAGGCTGTGCACACTGGGAAAAACTCCATTGTTCTTTTCTATGTAACAGCAGCCATAGGAGTGTCTGGCATAATTCATCTTGTTTAGCTTTCCTATCGGCCTAAATCGCCTTCTCTAATGGACTGTTTTCACCAAGCGCAACTTTTGAGTTTGAGAAGCATTTTCTTGGATAAAATCCACTATTATCACCTAGAATTAGACATAATGGAGCAATTTTTTTTGGTCATTTTTTACTTAATTTGTATATTCTTTGAAACTTTGTGCTGACTCAATGCCCACTTCTCTCTTGGCTATCATGCCGGATATCAAACTGTTCCAGTGTGTGTGCTTAATACTTTTTTTTACAGTACAGTTGCATTATAACTTACATAACTCAGTAACATTAAGGAATATCCTTTCTAAAAAAAACAATTAAAAAAAAAACAAAAAAAAGCTGAATGTCCTACTTCATTATCTGTTTTTTCCTTGCATCAACATAAATAAGAGGAGAATCTAATTTTCATATCAAGTGATGGTTCAACATGCTGACCAACTTTTACCAACATAATGACTTACTTGACTTAATCCTGTGACTGTGACTGCAACCAGACCTCTCCACCAAACTTTGTTCTGAGCAGCTTTCTTCATCTGCTCCCATGTCATTCCAGTATCCTCAGCTTCACTGATGACTGACCTCTTCCAGGTATGGTTGGGCCTGCCCTCTTTCCACTTTCTTTGCATATTCCAAAAAAAGTGCCTGCCTTGTTGTATATTGAATTATAAAGTTATGAATTGTCCCATCATGTCTGGCCAGAGAATTAGCTACTACTTGAATAAATGTGTCAAAGTAGAACATACACTGGCTGCAATGCTGTAACTTAATCTAACTTTGGCCATATCTCTTGACCAATATGAAATGGCTGACAAATTAGTGAATGGGTCAGACTTAGAACTTGGCCAATAACAAACATACATAGCCCTATATGTTTGTATTTATTTATTGAATTGATTTTTTGAACTAATGATTTGTTTAGGTAAAGAGCAAGCTTCTAAATGTCTTAATGCACTCAGAGAACAGAAGTCTTTTCTAGAGAAGAGTGATGTTGATTTCAGCCCTTTGTGTCTGCGCACTGATGACTTAGTAGAGCTCAAGCAGCTAGTATTGATGCACATACCATCCTCACTGAATGCAGACACATGCACAAAAATAACTCATCTAGTTCAATCAGCTTTTAATGGTAATAATATTTACTTATTGTCAAGATTAGCAACAAAGAATGGAGACTTGTATTTAACAGCATTATCAAGAAACTATTTTTTTACCTAACACCATTGACAAAATTAAACTTTTCTAGCAAGTGTAAGATACCAAACTATGTTCTGATTTCCAAAAACAGCTTATGGTCTTAAATACTAGTAACATTACCTTGAATAGTACTAGATATTGTTTTTATGTATAGAGGAAGCTACGGATCTAGGACAAAAAAGCATTTGCTACATTTAGATTTATCTCATAACTTTGATAGACATTTAGCTCAGGCAGTTGTAGAAATTAGTGACATGGAACCTTTGTGGTTAGTTTTTATGCTCTTATGACTGTCTAGTAAAAAAAATAAAATATTTACATTATTGTAAGTTTCATGTTTAACAACATAGAAATAAAACGATGGATATTAAAGCTACTAAATCACTGAATCATGTTTATGATATTCTAAGCTAAAAATGTTCTTCATGGAAATTGATTTATTTTAACTGTTGTTCGTGTGTTTTTAAGTACAGAATAATACTGTAAATTATTTGATATAAATTTAAAACTTGGCTCCTCTATTTATTTTCAGGTCAGTGCAAAACTATACTTTCCATCACCTTACTGACCTGCCCTTGGTATGAGCTTTCAAAGAGAGAAAGGGGGGAGCAAGCTAAACACAACATCCTTTACATTATTTTCACATCTGCTGATGAGCATTTCTTTGCTCCTGCCAACTCTCAGATCAGAGAAGAAGCTAGTGTTATTGATTTGGTTTGTATTTACCTTTATTTATTTTTCCCAGGGAGTTTTGGGATTTAGCAGTTCTAAACCAGGAATGTTGGCATTAATAAATAACCCAGTCTGTTTTCTTGACAACAAAGACATTCATTCAACCTTATGTAGTATTCTAGAGCCCTTTGTTTATTCATCTAACTATTTTTGTCAAACTAGTTTTAAATTTTGTTGTTATTTTAAGCACTTAAGTTTTGACGAATAAAAACAAATAAATATTCTTTTCCACAGAATTATTAAAAATCTAAAACAGATCACATAGATATATGCATTTTTTATTCTTTTTTAGGGATGGTTGTGTGCAATAGAACTAACCCACTTTGGTCGGGCTCTGGCTAGAGGGTTAACACGAAGTGTACAGGCTCTGCACTGTAGTAAAGCGGCAGAGATTTTTTCAACACAAGAATGGAATAATTTGAAACAAAATTTAACTTTTCTCAAAATTGCTGGTTAGTTTGATCAAAACCCCAACTTATTTTTGTTTTATTTCATATTGTCTACAAAAAATATTCCTTTACTAACTTAGTTGAATTCAGAGGTTTCCAAAGATTAACTACCTGTAGCATTGTCCCTTCACCTTCTGCTAATTGAAAAAAAATATATAAAAAAAAAACAGCACTCACACACTAAAAAATTAATGGTTAAAAAATTGAAAATGATTAATAAATGATAATCAAAGCTTCGGGTGTGATTTCACTTTAACTCATTCTATGTATGTGTGTGTGTACAGTTTTGTTTTTGATAATTTAAAGTACTGTACAATAAATTGTTATTAACTCTTTATAGTCACTTCAACTTTGATAAAATACTTATTACCGGCACTGTTTCTCTATTTCCAAATGTGTTTTATTATTATATTCTATAATGTTCCAGGAACAAAAACTTTTAAACAAGCATGTTTAGGTCAAGCACTAGGTGTTGGAAAGAAGAAGAAGCAAGGTGCTTTTAAGTTACGCCCTGGAACCTCTATCTTTAAACTTTGTCAATCATTTAGGTGGATCATTTTTGGTTGTTTTCAATCATTTATTAACTATTAGTACCGTAAATCATTCTTCTTAATTACAGTGTGTGATATATAAATTTTCCATGACTACATTGCTTAAACTGACTTTGATAGTTAATTTATGTCCTTGATAAAAGCTAAATCAACATTTTTTTAAATATTGACCTAGTCTTACTTGTATCTATTAGAATTTATGCTTAGACTATTTATTATAATAACATAGGTATTTATTTTTCAAGTGTTACTATTGCTGGTACAGAGAAAGTAAACATGGCCTAAAAAATTTTTTTTAAACATGATGTTTCAACATTATCTTAAAATTACTCTGAAGTAACAAGAATTGTGAAATAAAACGTACCGTTTTGTGCAGTTGATGTAAAGCTAACCAGTTTCTGTGGCTATTAATGAGGGTGTCATGTGGCCAGTACAAGGACCAACTTTAAATCCCCAACATATGTTTAGTGTCCATTAGAGTTGGGCTTAAGGGTATCCTACTGCTTCCAAATCGCGGTGCCATGTATTCCTGGGCTGTCCCTCCTTCCTCTTTCCTTGGCCGTTCCAGGTTAGGGCTTGCCTTGTTATGTTGGATGCAGGCTTGCGAAGGGTGTGACCTATCCATCTCCAGTGTCTCTGAAGGACATCTACTTTAATGGGCTGCTGCTTTGTTCTTCGGAAGCAGATGGGCAATACGTGAGGACAGTTGGAGAAACTTGCAAAGAAACGAGATGCCTGGAGGAAGCTGGTTTGTGGCCTATGCCCCAGAAGGGGCCACAGACAGAGATGAAGAGATGAGATTAAGGGTATCCTAAAAATAGCACACAAAAAAAATCCTAGCTCTCATTGGAATTGGTAGCCAAGACCCATCAGTTTTAGCCAAGCACTGACCACAATGCCCCTTTGTGAAATGACCTTAAATTTTTACTTTTATGCAATCAAAAAAATAGATCTATGCTTAATTTAATAAAAGTTTAAAAAAATAGCGTCAATAAAAATGGAAAAAAAAGTTTAATGTGTAGTCTTATATTCAATACTAGTCTATGCATTATTTCTATATAAAATATTTAGGGACCTTTCAGTATTATCATTCACAGGCTTTGTCATCTTGTTGAGCAAGCACTGAAACAAAATGATGACATTTCTACTGTGGATAAAAGTCAACTTTCATTTGTTGCTTCAAAGGCTGTGGACCTGATTTGTCATTTCTATGATCATCCGGACTCTGTGAAGTGCAAGCATGAGCTATTTGATTTATTATGTCAATGGGTTAATGAATTGAAGGTACATTTCTATGTATTTCTAGTTACCGGTACATTAAAGTTATATTACGCTATTAAATTTGTTATTATTTTTTAAAATATAATTTTTAACTTATATGCTGGTAGCAAGTTGCAAAGAATAATTGACTTTTGTGGGCAAAATATTCATTACTGGTGCTTTATATTCACATTCATAATACAGTTAAATTTTGTTTATGATCTTTTCACCAAAGGCAGATCATCGTGTCATTGAGATGGACTCGGACAAAAAAATTCAGACCTTCATTAGCACAACATTAGGTTCATGGTTAATGTCAACCAGACTTCAGGGAAAGAAAATTAAACCTTTTGCTGGTAGGTTTTAAACCTTGAATATATAGGTTTAAAAACACAATCTTGCAATTTTTCCTATCTAATGCTAGTAAAACAGGTTTAAAAAAACTACATTAAACATGGTAGCACCCTGAATGTCATTACTAATACTAGGACTCAGAATCCACTTTGAATTATATGGCTGCTCAGAAAAATGTAAATTAGAAAATGTTTACAATGTTTATGGATACACAGCATTTACTTGACTTGGAATGAAAGACAGTTTTGATATTTCTTGTTGCTTTTATGTTTTTACAAAAGAACACTGCTACACCACTGCTAATTAACTGCCGTTTCAGTTAATGTATACATTCTGCCGTTGAACTTATCCCTTAAATGATCAGTACCTAACTGTAAACTTCAAATGTTTGTTGTTACGATATGATCAATGTTTTATCACATTATGGCAGGCAATTGTTAACCTTAAATCTAAACTGACTGTGTTGGCAAGTAGCCATTAAAAAAAAAACTTGACCATTGTTGTTTCCTGTCTGTCCAAATGGTAAATTCTTTTTTTACACTGCGCAAAAAAAAAAAAGATTTGAACTTCAACATGTATCGGTAGCATAGTTTAAGCTATTCTATTTTTTCCCCTTTTTTACACTTATGAGCTCTCATGCAACTATTTGAAGTGTTAAAGATGTTTGATTTGCTTTGCTTTAACTTCATAAATATATATTTTTTTTAAAGCCTTACCTGATGACCATTCTCAACTGTTAAAAATAATGCAGGAAATAGGGGGTCCAATGGCTAAAATAAAACCAGAACAGATTTTACTGGTTAGCATTGCTGGTAGTGCTCTGTACAATTTGAAGGTTCCAGACTCTGATGTAGATTACCTTGTGGTGTATGCCTTGCCAACTGAAGTAAGGATGACTTGTTGCTTCATTTATGATTTAGTTTTTATATGTTTTTTTAGGCCTTTTGACAAATTCCGTTTACAGTCTTGTCCTTGAACTCACCATTGAATTAAATAAATTAGTCTGATTTCATTCAAGCATATGATTATCCTTTGGCATTTAAATTGTACTCCTATGGATTCTAGCAGTGGACCCTGGTCCAATCTTTTTTTTTTATCTTATATAATACAGTAATATAATACAATAATGATCTTCAAAAAAGAAGATGATTACGTCCTACGCGTCATGCATTCAGTCATGCATATTAACCAATGACTTAAATTCTGCTAAGTCACTGGTTTTCCTGGCTAGCTCAGGGAAATTTTTTTGGGAAACAAGTGGTAATTTAAGGGTATCAGGAGAAACTTTTTTAATGCAGTTTTTAGGCATTCAAATAAGATAAACTCATGAGTTAAATCTTGACATATTTTTAGTCTTACGATTTAAACTCAAACCCGTCCTTTTTTAAAAATTAGATACCTTAATAGTTTACACCACTTAGCCATTTGTCCCACAACCAAGTGACTATGAAAACAAGATAAAAGCTTAAAGTTAAATAAATCCCCAAAATAATAATTACAACAACAAAATCATTTGCAAATTAATCTATTGTTAGAAAGATATATTTGTCATTCTATGCTAACCACTAGAGCTGTTATGATATAGATATTTTAAGATGTAGCTTATTGTTTATTGGAAGAACATGTCTTTGATAGTATGGCTATTTTAATTGATAGACTTTACTGTCTGCAACAAGTAAGGTTCAAGAATGCTATGAATGTAGAGGTCAGCATCAAGTCATTGAGTATGGTGCCTATGAAGCCAGAACATTTTGCGAGATGCTTCTCAAATGTAGTGTGATATTGCTGGAGGTAAATATTTCTTCCATATTGCGACATGAGACATGTGTGTGCACATTCTTTTGACATAAACTTGAATTTCACAAAAAACCTTCCCATTGAGTCTTGAGGATAAGATAGTTATCTGTCTGTCCTGATGATCAAGTGGAGTTGTCTTTCTTGTTAACTCATTTTGTTTGTTGCACTAAATGCTTGGTGCCCATTTAAATTGTGTGGATTTATATAAATTCTCAGTATCTCTCACAATTCAAACTTTTCTTTATACTACTTTTATTAGTTAGGGAACATTCAGATATTACATAACGACTAAGTTGGAGAGTGAAGTTATAAAAATTTGTTACAAGGATGTTAAGGAGTGTGTGTTTTTTCTATGGTAGTGGTGGGAAGTGATAAGCAATTGGTTGTGAATGATGCAAGATAGGTGGCATTGTCATTGGTTTTAATTAGATTGAGACGACTCCAGAACACAGACTGTGTTATTGTTAAGATTGTATTATTTTAGTTAGTTTGATTTTGTTAAAAAATATTATTACGGTACTAAAATCTAGTACATTTATTTCATCTCATATTAACTTGATTTTGTCTATAATATAATAAAAGTTCTATTTAGTATTGTTCTCAATGAAGTTATTTAAGTTATTTGAAGTTTTATCAGTTAAGATCTATTACGTTTACAGCAGTTTACGTCTACCAGCAGTTTGGTGCTACCAGTCAACGACTGTCAACAACAAAGAGAGAGGGGGGTCTGAAGATTTGCTACTTAACAAAAAAATAAAACATTCAACTGAAATAACTAAACTTTTAAAAATGTTATCTCTTCTGTTTATGTTATTCATATTAATATCACAGTGCCTTGAGCCTACATTATGTTTCTCAACAGTGCTTAAAATTGAATTATTATTAACAGGTAAAGTGGTCCCTTGACTTTCATTTGTAAATTTAAAATTTAAATCTAACCTTTTTTTCGTTCCCATTTTTATCAAAGCTTTCACATTGTGCTGCTCCATCACCAATATATAGTTCAACCATTGTGAAATTATGATGAGCACTTTTTTCATCCAGGTGACTAAGGGCTTTGCATTGTGGTTTTGTGCCTCCTCGTATTACTGTTGTGTCATTCACCATGTTGTTTTTTCTCTGACGCTTTTTCTTCTGTCAACGCTGTTTTTTCTTCTCTCTGTTATTTTCTTGCCAGTTTTCACAGCATGTCGACACAAAGCTCTATCATGTTCTTCCATCTTACATTTGCCAGGGTTAATGTTGAAAGCTTTCAGAGACATTTTTCTTTGTTCACGTTGTGTTCCTGTTTCTGGCCATAAAGGAGTCTTTTTGGGAGGCTAGATGTCCATTCTGCTTTGCAGACCCACTTTTTGTCTTGACACTTAACAGTGGCGCATTACAGGAAAATGTTGTTTTTTTTTTTTTTGCATGTCTTTACCAAATCAAATCACCAAAAACTTCTCAATCAAAATACTGTATGCTTTTTTTTTCCTTCAATTTTAACTGTTTATGTCAAGTGCATTCTTTTTTTTAACTAGATTTATTTTTACTGGGTACTGTTGTTTTTCAGATATTGTACACTGATGAGCATGTATACTCCAATTATCTCTGGCAGGTTGGTCAAGAAGATTATTATCAAAATTTGTAATAAAATAATTTAGTGCTTAACCATTATATTTGGTATATCATGGTTTGACAATACATTCATGAAAAACAACTGGTATTACAAAACAACATGTTAGTTAAAGGTAAAGCTCATTCATTTTTGTACAGTACAGATGGCTTTGGAGTTTAGTCCTTGTTATTTTCAATCTGCTTTTTGAAGTTCGGTATGTACTGCCATATGATAATGAAAAAAAAAGTTGAACAATATTTGGCCTCTTGAATTGAATCAGCTTTTTTTTCTTTATCTTTTGATTTATTTCAAGAGATTTTTTTCATCCTACTGTAGTGTTATTACAATATCATAGTCTTTTTCTCTGCTTGTGAGATGCCATTACATATTCTCCAATAAAGCACTGGTTTGGTATCATTGTTATAAACCAGGATGTTAACTTAACATTTTTGGCATATTCTAACAGACTTTTTTTTTTTCTTTTCTAAATAGGAACTTTCCAAACATAAGAAAGAGTTTGTCACTGAAAAAGCCATACTTCAGTATTTAGGATTAATAAAAAATAACATGAAGTCTATAGCGACAGGAAAACTGGTGCATTCTGTCAAAAGGGACAGAAAGCTTTTCTATCAGGTACGGTAACATTATTATCTGACTTTTTCTACACATTTTGAGAGTTACCTGTACACTCTATCTAATGGAATGCAGATGCTTTTCAACTTAATATCTGCATTTTAAAGATTAATATGGTCAACTTTGCTAGTTCAGACAATTTATTTCAAGTTTCCCAATGGAAAGAATTAGTGTGTGTGTGTAAAGTTACTGTTCTTTTGAACAAAATAGCTAGTTGAAAGAATAACTTAGATTGCATTTTTGGCACAAAGCCAAGTTGCAAGCAATGATAGAATTCAACAAATAATAATATTGTCAATGTTATTTGTTTCACCTCAGAATCATTGAAGTAGAACTGAACATACATTCTCTCTGTTCTGTTTAACATATTCCTAGAGTGTATCATGATGCACATAATTGAGGGACTTAATTAATAGGGACCTGTGTCCAATGATATGTTCTCAGATGATATAGACCTTACTAACACACTGAATGCTGCTGGGATTTAAAAACCAGCTTCTAAAACTGCAAAACTATCAGCCTGGCAGAATACAAGATGTTCCATAAAGCTTGACAGACAAACTCTTGATGATGAAGTCAACTTATCTATCTACTTTTTAAAGGCTTACACTTTATAAACATATATAATAAGGAATTTGAATATTGTTTAAAAAATTATTTTTTTTTAACCTTGCCTCTTTTATGAAGTGGGGAAATTAAGAGTAACATTTTTAATGAGATTAACATTGCTCTTGATAAAAAATTTTATTCCATACTATTTTTGATTATGAGAGATGGACACTGAATCTTTTAGCTGAAAGACAAATTGAAGCCTTTAAGAATAAATTTTGCAGAAGATTTCTAGGTTTATGATAAGTGGAACATTGCTTGGTATCAGTATATGGTAACAGAATTTAAAAAGTTTGACATGCAACTAGTCCAAAGCTAACAGGCAAACAGAATGGACTGGGCTGTGCTTTGAGAGGACAAAATCTTATACCTAGACCTTGGAAACACTGTAAGAGGTCATTCTTTGGCCAATATTATCCTTTAGGGCACAATGGAGAAAGTACAAAAAAATTGTAGTCAGACCAAAATCTGGTTTTAAGAGATTGAAAAGAGTTTAGCTGCTTTTCTGATGATAGACTAATGCAGATATCTACTGACTGTGAGGATTGAAGAACATTAGTTTCTCATAGAATAGCAGCACTCTTTCATGTTGCAAGTCAACAGTTTAAAAAAAATGTGTTGCTGAAAAACTATAAATTGGTAAAAGCATGTTTGCATCCAAAAATGCTTAATGATTTAATTATTTATCATGTTTATTAGTTGGCAACAAACTTGTAGCTAACAGTTTATTATTAATAACTTTATTGTTAACAATAGGCAAAGATTTTTCTCATTTGATTATCCTCAGAATTTTCATAAGCTTCATTGCATGCAGTACATGATGACTGGGGAGGTGCCACCTGTCAGGTTAAATGGCCCAATAAGGGACTTTGTAATGAATGTTAGAACACAACATGAAGGGGTAAGAACAAATTGTTAGTGGAATTCATACAATTATGGTGCAAGGTACTGGTACATAAAAAAAAAGGATATTGAGGATTGATTATTAAATAAATGGTTTATAGGGCCCTGTTGTACTCTACCCTGCTGATCTTGCCATTTGCATGGCTATATAGATCTGCTTTGAAAGAAGCTTGGTTTATTCAAAATCTAATCATCAAAGTCTGAACAATTTCTGGGTCCTAGCATAGGAAAAAAAAGTAGGTCTACCCTTCACTACATTTACAGAATCACTTGCCAATTATTATAGAGGCCTTATCTCATACTGGTGATTTTTTTCAGGGCAACCTGTACAGATGAACCAAATACTTTTTCTTGAACACTCCATTTTTTAAATTAAATTTTTAGAGACATTACTTTTTTATTTAAATATCTTTTATTGACACTCTAAATTTTAGTATCACTGTTTTGGCTATAGTCATTTTGGTTGACAGAAGTTCTGACAATAACTTAAGAAAAAAATAACAACATTTTATGCTAAACATTTTTCTTTTAATTACTGCTGTCTTCATTTCTATCAACACATTAAGACTGAGAGAAAAAGGGAGAGATATCCATACAACCAACAGAATGCTTTGACCTCCTCACAATTATACAAAGATGTCTGGCCCTCCCATCTTCACTTTAGAGGATTCCTCAGCTACACACTCTGTCACTCAATACCCTTGACCTTAAAGTGACCATCATTCCTACACCTTCTTGATCCCACTGACCTTCTCTATTGACAGGACCATTTTTACAGGTTATTTAAAAATTACTTTATCTCTATTTCACTCTCTTCACCTCACTCATCTAAAGATATCTAAGATCTACTGCAAGGTAACATTGGACAATGACACCAACATATGTAGTATGACAAATCTCTTATTCTTAAATCTCATGGAAAAAAAAGCTACTGTTTTATACATAAAAAGAAATACATAATTTGAGCACACATATGCAATACTTAAAAGTGTATCAATCTTTTCAAAGACATAATTGCTTGAACGTATATTGTTTGTCTCAGTCAATTAGTGCCAAAAAAGTCTGGTTCAAAATGGAGAAGCCAAAATCTTCTGTCTATTTAACAACTGGTGATTTTAAATTTAGCTTTTAATCTTTTTCCTTAGGAGTGGAGTAGAGAGAGTATTTTGAAACAGTTACATGATCAGTACAGAGATGTGAAAGAAAAATTGGCTCAGAGAGAGATCAGGTTAAAGGAGAATCCTGATTATAACCTGTGTATGCAATGGCTCATGACATGTAGAGGTTTATGATTGCTACTTATTGGTTTATGTCATTTTTTCTTTTTCGAAATGTTCAAATATTTAAGTATGTCTACCTTTTGGCATCTTCCAAAATTTCTAAAACATTTTGTATTATTAATGTTCATTTCTTTTTATTTACCATATTGTGAAAACTAGGAGCCCATACTTGCGATAATTACATGTTTAACTAAAAATTATATTTTATTTATATTTTTTTTGTGTTTCATTTGTGTAATAATCTAATAATCGTATATATTTAATCAAATATAGCAATTTTAGGTAAAGAAAAAATAATGATCAAAAGCTTTCAAATTTAGAGTTAATATTCATTGAGTTGTCAACCAGTTTAGTGTAAGATTATTAATACATTTTGTGAATTATATTTCATTTCACCTAATGTACCGTACGAATGTATGTTCCTGAATTTGTAGTTTTCAGGGAGGGAACATGGAGGCTGAGTGAACACTACATATTTGCATAAGTGTTGCATTTATCTACTTGCAGAGTTGTGCATGTTTGTTCTTGGTGAATCAAATTTTAATAATTACTATTTTCATTTTTTTGTGATTCTAGATCTTATTTGTAAGCATTCCTCTGTACATTTTTGTACACAATACTACATAATTTAATGTGCCTCTCTATTTCTATTCATTCCCATCAGCAAACTAATTATACATTTTTGTTTATCAAAATGAAATCTAAATTATAAACAATGCTATACATGTTCCAGAATTTTTATGATGCCAATAAAACAATAAAATCTTGCTTTTTGTTTGCAGCCTTGCTAGAGAACAGCTTCTATTTGTGTTGCTCCGTCTGTGTTAAGAGCTCAGTAACTAAAACTATTGTCGATATTGTGGTCCAAATAGATTAAACTGCTTTAAAATGAAATATGCATATCCCATGCACATACAAGTAAAATATCAGTATAACAAGGTGTGTTACACTGTCTAATTTGTTTGATGATTATTGTTAGTTAAGATTATTTATTTTGTAATTGAGTTTCAAACCTGTTGCATGACAGCAGGGTATAACACTGCAGGATTCAAACTCAGAACCATCATAATGACTGTGAACAGCACATACCATGCATCCAACCTTTTTTACTTCATTTTTTCTTTTTTGTATTAAAAAAAAAGGGGCAACCTACTCTTGGTCTTCTAAAAGTGTATCATTTCGTTATTTTATGTATATACTTCTAAGTAAGGTGACAATGTCAGTTTATTTTACACACTTTCTTTCTTGAAATAGGTTTGGCTATTGAAACTATAACTTCATTTTTATATATTATATAAATTCATTATTATTTATTTATTGGACCAAAAATAAATGCTACCTACTTTTTGGTCTTCTCATAGCAGACCCTGCTTATTGTATGCACATTGTAAAATATAATAGTATAATTCAACCTTTTTTTTTTTATCAACCAAGAGTTTCTATCATTTCCTCTTACAAACTATGTTAATGATAATGTAGTCTCATAATGGTTCATTTTGTGGTCATGAATTGTTTTGAATGCAATTTAAGTAGTGATGGGCAAAAGTTAACTAAAAAGTTAGAAACTTTTAGTTTAACTAAAAAAAATTAGTTAAGGCCATTGTTTAACTAGCAAAAAAAAGTTTAGTTTAAATCGTAGTTTAATTATTTTTAGTTACTAACTAAAAAGTTTAATTAAAATTTGTACAACTTTTCAACATGTGGTCAGGGTTGAAACGCACTCCGTTTTCTGGTCATGTGATATCAATAACTTTGATTATCAAAAAAAATGATGCAGTTAACTACTATTTAGACAGCAGTCTGCATTTGAAGAGGGTAAAGTAAGATCCTGGGAGTAAATATTTGCACTTGAAAGTAGCAGTATTATAAAATGTTAAACATTTTTTGCCAAAAGCTTCTATGCAGTATTATGAATGAGGTTGTTCCGATTTTTTTTTGTGAGCCACGTGCAGGTGTTTAACTTCTGTTTCTAGTGGGAATCTGATTAGTGAGTTAGGTCAATATTTAGTGGTTTTAATCAATTCATTTGCGGCAAACAATATTTTTTAACTGCAGGAACATCAAGTACACCCTTTTATAGTCTAAAGACTTATTATTGAGATCTATTAAGTCTAAATCAACAGCTAGGCCTATATAAATCTAAAAGCATTAGGGTATCCAACTCTAGAAAAAAATCTTAATCCACACCCTCTCTGACCATGAAGTAAATAGACTGATTTTAACAACCTGGTCTGCTAGACATACACATGACCACATGTAGGCCTAGTGTTCTGTACGTGTGTAGTCGATAATACTGTAAGACTACCCTGCATTAAGCGTTATGCAATAGTGTTTGCTTAATGTGGAGAGGTCAGACAAGAAAATAACACACTGGTATGGCTAGTCAAGCATATGTTCGTAGATATATCTTTACACTAAAATAGTTATACACCCTCCCTGCCCAGAAAGTAAATAGACAGTGTGTTCGACTGATTTTAACAACCTGGCCAGATAGACGTACACGTGTATGTCTATATAGTATACTGAGTGTGCAGTCCATAATAACAAGAGCACCCTTTTTTTTCCCCTTGCGCGTTTAACGGTTATGCAATAGTGTTAGTTGTATCTTTAGTGGTCAGAAAAGAAAATAGCACATCGGCATGGTTAGTCAAGCATGTATTTTACACTATAAAATAGTTCTACAGGTCAAATGTTTTAAAAAACTCCAAAGATTTCGTTTCTATTTCTTTGGATGCTAGATCTAAATTTTAAATCCTAAATCTATGTTATTTAATGAGATTTTAAACTTTACCAGTATAAGTAAGATTTTCCGTTATATAATAAGTTAATATATTTTAAAAAAAAAGAGTACCATTATTTTCTAAAGGTTTTAGTTCAAGGCAAAACTACAAGCACACATCTTTATTTAGACATTTTATTTTATTGTGCATTAACGTTTATGTAAGAAACATATTCCTTAATACTGATTTTATTATAGATTAATATTACTAGAATGTTAAAAGAATAAGATCGAACCGTAGCCATACAGTCGGATGATTCTATATAGGTCTAGTTCAACACCGCCCCTCCCCCCCCCCCCCCCCCCCCCCCAAAAAAAGGTTGTTATAGTTTGATTAACTTTATTTAGTTTAGTTTAACTATCTTTTGAAATTCATGATAAACTATTAGTTTAACTACTTTATTTTAGTTGAAAACTAGTTTTAGTTTAACTTTTAAAAGTTAGCTTAGTTCCCATCACTAAATTTAAGTCAGTAGAACTGACATACAGGAGCTGCCTATATAGATCAGTTATACATGTTTTCCTGTAGATGCTAAATGCTAAAATTGAAAATTATTGCATCCTACACAATGACCTGAGATTTTGATAATATATAGATCTATCATTTGGTATACAACTTGTGGGCCGGATCATATAGAATAAATGCCCTGGCTGATGTTGCCACCCATTCCTCCCCAGGATACAATAAATTAATCAAGAAAACATTAAGGAACTGGAACAGACACATAATAGAGCAGTGTAAAATGTTTGTTATACGTTTGTAAAATGTTTTACATGTTTCGGATGTTCCTTCAGAGTTGAAGATAGTTTACTTCCTAGTCCAAACCTCCCGCAGGACGATGGGGGATGGGAGCGGGCAGGGTTTGAACCCTCGACCGTCGATAAATCCGAACGACAGTCCAGCGCTCAAACCGCACGACGAGGCAGCCATCCGAGATTCATAACAAATGAATATTTACATTTGACTAGAGTAACACCTTTAGTAATATCACTAAATTTAGAAAGCCTTCAGGATAGAAGACTTAAAAGTAAAGTAGCAATTATACATAAAACACTGAACCATATTATAATCTTCAAATACAAAAACAAAATTTAATAAAATACTCAGACACAAAGAAGAAAGCACATTCCTCGTTCCATATGCTAGGACAAATTTGTACAAAAGCTCCTTCTTCCCTAACGCTATTATTGCATGGAATGGGTTGCCTGAGCTAGCCAGGAAAACCTGTGACTAGGCGGAGTTTAGGTCATTGGTTAATATGCATGACTAAATATGCATGACTCGTATGACGTAATCATCTTTTTTGAAGTAACGTCTGTATCATAAAGATAAGATGACACATTACTTGACGTGCATCAAGGCTAGACCATGTTTCACTTCCGTACAGCAAGGTGCTCAACACACAGGTCCGGTAGACTAGGGCTTTAGTACTGTTAGTCAGCAATATGTTGTCCCAGACTCTTTTCTGCAGCCCTGACATGGCGGTCATTGCCTTGGCTATCCTGTTGTTTATGTCTTTATCCAGTAGAGTGTTGTTGGATATGATGGAGCCAAGGTAACCTACTCATGGCAGGAAAAAAAGCTGAATGTTTTCCACCTCCGATGCCTAAGGCGGATCTTTAAAATAAGGTGGCAAGATAAGATAACCAATGAGGAAGTGCTACAAAGAGCAGGGTGCCAGGACATCCACTCTGTTATCAGCAGCAGACGCCTTGGCTGGCTTGGCCACGTTCTTAGAATGCCAGAAGGTCGACTTCCACAGGACATCCTGTATGGCGATCTAATAGAAGGCAGGAGAGCCGCTGGTCGCCCACTTTTACGTTATACGGATGTATGCAAACGCGACATAAAGCTCTTCAAAATCAACACTGGCAACTGGGAAGAGGTGGCACTGGACAGATCCTCATGGAGAGAGAGCATAAAGGAAGGGCCAAAGGTTGCAGATGTCATACACAACAGAAGCAGAAAGAAGGGTGAAATTGCAACGGAGCCTGGTGATTATATATGCCCAACCTGCGATCGCAGCTGTGTATCAAGGATTGGCCTCTTTAGTCACACAAGAAGTTGCAAAGGAAAAGATCGTCTCTCGAGACGTAAAATGCCACAGATCAAGGCTAGACTAATGTTCCGTAAGGTCCTATTTTTAGAATATAATTAATACCAAGTTTTCTCCCCATAGAAGAGTTCATGGTTATTATTGATCGATTTTGAACTTTTAAACTTTCAACCCAAATAAACAACAATAAACTCGGTGACGTAGTACACATTTCGTGTTGGCAATCGTGCACATTGTACTTTAAACAAAGTTAGTTGGGTTTTTATCCCCAGAATTTAGTGTTTTTTTCTAAAGCTATCTCATCGGGCAGCCGGCTTTCCTATTGCTCGAATCTCGGCGAGGTTTGTACCAGACACAGTAAACAAAGTTTGCCTCCATGCTGTCCGATCCTGCACAATTTCCTCACATATTCTTTAATTGTTGCTTGTCCTCAGATCTCGCTTGCAGACATCTCTGTGAGTTAGTCTTGGGCGTCTCTTATTGAGTCTGACTCCCTCAACAATCACGCACAGAAGAGTAGGCCTTAGCTATGTTATTTGGAGTTCTTCCATTTGGGCATGCGGGGATGGCCAGAGAACAGGAACAAAGATTGTTCACCTGCAAAACCAAAAGTCAGACCACGAGTACGGTGGCTAGATGACGTAGAGGCAGATCTACAACAGCTGAAAGTCCGGGCATGGACACGTAAAGCACATAATAATAGATCAGAATGGAGAGATGTGCTAAAGCAAGCCAGGTCTCTCCATGGGTTGTAGCACCACTGGGATGTATGACGGCATGCGGGAACGTGTCCGAGCTAACGTAGTCTTCTCTGTGTTAAAAGAGAATATAGGCTCACTGTACGTGTGTACTGGCCAATTGCACATCTTGATTGGTTGACACGATCTCCCCAGGAGATGCTCATTAGTATATGTGTCTCAGGCAATACAAGTGAAATCTTAAATCTTTGCTCTTGATACATATATGTTGACCAGCTCTCACTACCTTAGAGAAACGCTCTCACCATGCAGGCGTTGTACACTACACATTGCCGTGGTCAGTTTTAATGATGTCGATTAAAAGTAGGCCTACTTTGTGTGCCAGAAGATAACAGACATTTTTATCCTTTATTTAAAAAATTATTTTAGACATTAAAACTGTGATTTCCTTGGCACAAACATAACTATAAGAATATCATCTCCACGCCTTTGTTTAGGTTTTTTTTCTTTGCGAACTTTAAACATCTGGGTTTTTTTAAAAGACTAACTGTAAACATTGCAGACATTACTTTTTATTATCTGAATATTCTGAAGCTTTTAGACCTTCTATATACTTGCATCTTGTTTGAGCAATTGTTTTTAAACTATTTAAAGCAATAACAATGTCCGAAGAATCAACAGTAGATCTTAAGGCAGGGCACCCTCCTGCAAGTATGTACATCACTATATCTAGAGTAATCTAGACTCTTTAAATACTACACATCTTAGACCTGCCTGGCCTAGGCTAGTGGGCCTAGACTAGGTCCTACCCTACTGCTAGTGTTAGATTACAATTAGATCTATTAGATATGTAACATTCTGTTTGTTACAGTTTGTAGATCTAGTAGGAACAAATTGAAGTTCAGCAACAATTTATTAGACCTGCCTAGTGTGACCTGCTGTGTGTATAAAGAGTCAGCCAGTCCAGTACTGCCAGTAGAGATCATCATCAAACTCCATTTGAATGAGGGCTTGAGAGGCTCTCTCTTGCAAAAGCCCTGGACAGAAACACTGCTGTCTTACGTAGTGTACATAGACGATAAAGTCTTCAACAAACTTCATGTCATCATACAGGTTGAGAATTTTCGGTTTCTCAGATCTGTTAAGACAGAGATAGCAAGTCTGGGGGAGTGAAAATGAATATAAGACACGGTTTCCTCTTCTAGGTACTTCGATAAAAATTTCAAAATGATCACAATGCAATGGAACCTACTTAGTTAGACAGAGCTTGAGAAATGCTTTCCAATGCTACCAATTTTATATTGCTGAGTTAATTGTGAGGGAAGTTATTAAATTTTTAGTAGCCAAAAATTAGCCTTTGTAAAGCAAACAAAAATCTGTGACAGAAACAACTGACAGTTGAACTTAAATTAACTGTATTATAAAAAGTCTTAAAGATATGGGGTTGAAACTTCACACTCTTTTACATTAACCAGTATTCTGTTAAAATAAATTTAAAAAATAAGACCAAGCAATAAAATCTTTGAAAAAAAAGTGAATTAATATATAAAAAAAAAGCCTTTGACAAAAAAAATAAATAATATATGTGATTTTGTCATCATATGAGCCCAAAAATCACAAATAAAACAAATCAGAGATCTGTATTGTGTTTAATTTTGTTTAATTTTAATTCTACTGTATTTAAATTGTTATTTATGTGTATCAGATAGATAATTCTTATAAATTATAAATGAAAATAGCACCACGCAGAAAAATATTTCCTAAAATTTAATGACTATATGTTTCATAAACTTCATAAAAAAACAGTTTTAACCTTTTTCTATAGAACTGGCAATTAATCATTTTAAAGTGCCTGAATTTAAATGCTTTAAAAATTAGATGTAAATGAAAACTTTCTTGCATGGGACAATAAAATAAAAAAGAAACCTTGCGATTTTTTTAGAAGTTATTAAAAGACTTTTTACTTGAATTTTTGTACAGTAATAGCTCATCATTTTAAAAATATAATGTACTCATTTATTAACTAGTAATTTACATGTATACTACTAGAAAAAAACAACACACGGAAAAAAAAATTAATTAATAGTTCGCTGAGCTAAAAATATGAACATTTTTTTAAAAATATTTAATATTATTATTTTAAAATATTTATTTTTACTTTAAAATTTGCAGATTACAAAGTCATTATAATAAAGACACATTCCCTCTCCATAATCTAGCATTCAAACACTATAAAGTTAATCTAAATGAAAAATTCCTATGTGTGCTTCTAAAAATAGCACGGGTTAGACAGAAATTGACCATTTCCAGTAAATCACAGTGTTGGTTGTTACTAAAAATAGATTTTAACCATCAACTTTGAAAATTAATATCTAAAGAGTGCGCCAAGCTACAAAGTTCAAACTTAGCACACAGATATATATTAACATGCTAAATTCAACAGAATTAGTGAGATTGTTGTAACTATAAACACTTTTATTTTAATTAAAAAAGAAAATTTTACCCTTCTTTGTCTTTGTTAATTTTAATATCAAATATCTTTAAAGTGCGCCAAGAGAATTTAATGAAATTTGAAATATACACATTTCATAATATGATAAATTATTGTAGCAAATAGCATTGTTGTAACTTTTATAGGAAAAAAGTTGTAAAAATGTCAACTTTTATATAAACTTTTGTTAAGAAAAATTTAACAGATTGGCTTCAAAAGCAAATAAAAATGATCTCTGATATCTTATGTTTACAAAAAGTAATCATAATTAGTCCTCAAACCAAATACAATGTGCTAAAACTTTTATGGAAATGACCACCCCTAAAAAAAATGGTAAAATGTGCTGACACGCTTTTCAGCCATTTTTTGGGAGTAGCACTGTGAATCAAAATTTGGCCATAGCTGTGAGAAGTATGAATATGAGCCAACAGGACAATGATGTCACAATGGCCTGTCCTGCACTGTGCTTTAACAGCCTCCACCACGGAGAAGTGCGGTCAGGGTTGCGCCAGCAGAGATAGATCTAGATAGTTTAGTCACTAGTGTCTGTGTGTGATTTTGTGAACAACACAAATCAAGTCTTACTAATCACTTAGATCTACTAAACCTAATAATAGATTTATGTATGTCACTTCCCTTGCAATCCTTTTTTTAAATATTTTTTTAGTGAGAATAGTTTGCACGCAGCACCACGAAAAGTGTGTAAAAGTAATTTCGGTCATAAAAGCCCAGGAAATTGTAAAAGAAATTGTGCTTAAAAGAAAATATGGTAATAGGTTTAATCCCCCCCTCCCGAAAAGCCATTATTTAGTATGCAATTATGTCAAATTCATTCTCCACTTATTTTTTGCTTTATCTTTTAGCATGAAGTCTTGCAGTCCAATCCACCTCCAGGACTTCAATAGTTTGCACCTCCAAAACGTTATAGGTCTAGGCCTTCATTCCAAGTTAATGCAAGATCTAGATTTAGCACTAGAAGGAACTGTAGTTTTCTTTTTTTAGTCTGTTACCCATCATTTTGTCTAAAGAAAATCCTTTTTTTTTGGGGGGGGGGGGGGGAGGAGAAAGATTAATACAGCTTTTATTTCTTCTTCATCGTTCTCATTGTTATGTTGGAGTGTTCATATGACTAGACCAATACATGAGATGAACTGCGCAGTGGTTTACAAATCAGAGAGCTCTCCATATAGTTTTCTTTCTATTGGGGTGATTTGAGGCCAATGTCTTATACAGGCCTCTTGGTAGAGAGAGCAGTTTTGGAGGACGTGGTCGGCATTTTCTGGTGATACTCCACATGGGCAGATTTCACTAGTTCCAATTTTGAGCTTCCGGTACATGTGTTGTCGCATTCTGTTGTGTCCGGTCCTGAGTCGAAAGATTAGACGTTGGTCTTGTCGGGATAGCTTATAGTAAGCGTCATCTTTATTGTGTTTTGGATGGGAGCTCGTCCATTTCTCATTTATTTTATCTACAATTAATTTCTTCATTTCTTCTCGATAGAGTGCAGAATTTACTTGTGAGTTTGTTCTCCCACTCTTGGCGAGTGTCAGCCTTCTCATTTCCTGCTAGTTGTATGTGAGCTGGTATCCATTGAATAACAGTTTTTTGGCTGTTGTTGTTAAGCTTTGTAAGTGCTGTTCTGAGGTTTTTAATATAAGGGGAATCAGAGTTTTGCAAGCTTTGGAGGGTTGTTTTCGCGTCTGTTAGAAAGACAATCTGACTGTGAGGGGAACTTGGATGATTTGCTAGCATGGTAGCAGCTAGTGCTTGTGCTTCCCTTTCTGCTCTGTGACTGTCAGAGAGCTCTCCAGTTGCAATGGATTTTTCTAGTTTTCCTCCATCTGGCCATTCGATAAGTATTCCAGCTCCTCCATTTGTGGTGGCTTTATGGGATGAGCCATCCGTGTAAACTCTGATCCACTGATTGCTAGGGTAATTGGTATGTAGAAAATAGTTCACTATTTCCTTGAGCTCTGTTGGTCTGTAATCACATTTTCTTTTTATGTTTTCAATATGGTCCCTTATAGTAGGAAGAGGGCTTTCGTCCCAGGGTGGAGATTCATTATAGTGTATCGAGGATTCCAGAGTAATTTTTTCAAGTTGGTGTTTCTTTTTTAGGTTTAGAGATTCCTGTATGAAATTGGTCCTTTTGAGACGGTTTTTTGTGCCAGTTTTGTGGATTTTTGTCCTGAGTGGGTGCCTCTCCAAGATTTCCAATTTAGTGAATTGGGAAAGGATTTTTATTTCTCTTCTTTCATCCAGAGAGATCAGGGCAGCGGTTTCCTCCATAGCTCTTATGGGTGTTGTTTTGATTGCTCCCGTCATTATCCTTAGACCAATATTTTGAACCTTGTCTATTTTTCTTAGGTTGGTTTGGGCTGCTGAGCCCCATGCTGTGGCACCATATTCTAGTACAGGTCTTACATAACTGGTATAGGTCTTTTTCAGGATGTTGTGATTAGCTCCCCAATCTGTGCCAGCTAATTTTTTCAAAAGGTATAGTCTCTGGATGCCTTTACTCTGTGTTTTATCTATTTGGTTTTTCCAGGTTAGTCTCGGGTTTTAGGTGACTCTAAGATAAGTAGGGCTGTCAATTTTTTTTAAAGCTTCCTTATCTAATGTTAATTTTATTGTTTGTTGTTTTGTTGACAGTGAGAATATGGTATATGTTGTCTTTTTTGTGTTGATGGACATGCCCCAGTCTTTGGACCAATTATTGAGTTTGTCAATGCATCTTGAAATCGAAATTTCGATGTTCCTACATTTTCTTCTGTGCTAATTAAGGCAAGGTCATCTGCATACATGCTGCTTTTAACTTTTCTTGGTAGGTTTTGATTTAGATCGTTTATGAATATTAGGAAAAGTGTTGGGGATAGGACTCCTCCTTGGGGGACGCCATTTTTTATACCGTGTGGCTTCTTTGTCCTTGCATGCAAACTAAGGCTTTTCTATTATTTAGGTATTCCTTTATCCAGTTGTACATTCTGTGGTATATGTGATGCTGGATTAGCTTGAGCAAGAGACCTTGTTCCCAGACTTTGTCAAATGCTTTTTCTAAGTCAACCCACACAATTGTTGTTGGTTTCTTTTCTTGAAAGCCGTCTTCTATTTCTTGTGTGATGAAGGCAATTTGATCTTCTATTGATCTGCCTTTTCTAAAGCCAGCCTGGGCTTCAGTGAGTAGGTTATTTGACTCAAGGATCCATGTCAGGCTTCTATTTATCACTCTTTCCAACAGTTTGCAAGTACAGCTACTGAGGCTGATGGGATGGTAGCTATCCAGTTTATTTCTTGGTTTGCTGTGCTTTAGTATAGGGATCATAATGGCTTTTTTCCAGATGTTTGGAATTCTGCCAGATTTCCAGCTAGCATTGAATATTTGTAGCAGTTTTCTTTTGGCTAGAGGACCCAAGTGAAGAAGCATGTCATTTGATATTTTGTCTAGGCCCGGGGCTTGATTTGGTTTGAGGACTTTTAGGATTCATATAGTTCCTTCATTTTAAGATTAGTGGTCATTCCCAAGGAGTAAGCTGGATTGTTTTCTTTAATTTTATCTTGGATTTCTGAGTTTACATCTTTATTTCTACTTTCATTAATTTGTATTTGTCCTACGCTTTGGAAAAACTTAATGAATTCATTTGCTGCTTCTTGGCCTTTCAGGGGTTTGTTGTCCATTTCTATTACTATGGGAGTTGTTCTGTTTTCTTCCTGGTCGAGACATTTGGCTATACGCCAGAGTTTGTGGCCATCTCTATCTACGTTTAGTTGTTCTGTTTTTTCATGCCAACTTTTCCTCATGGCAGAAAGGTAATTTTTCCTGAAAACTGCGTTAGCTGCTTTTAGATTTATGTTATTTTCTATACAAGGGTTATTTTCTACTGTGTTTCTGGCTTCAATAGTGGCATTTTGGAGTTGCTGAAGGTGATCAGACCAGTTGGGGATATAATCTTTTCTTGCTCCTCTAGGAATTGATTCCTTAGCTGCTAGGAGGATTGCTTTGGAGAAAGCTGAGAATGACCTATTAACCTGATTTGATTTGCAGTTTATTGAAGTTGTGTATAGGTCTGTGAGCTTTGAGAATAGGTACCAGTTGGCTTTTTTGTAGTTCCATCTGGGGATGGTGGAGTTTTCTGATATTTTGAAGGAGGTATTGATACTGATCAATATGGGTCTGTGGTCACTGGTGGCTAGCTGATTAATATTTCCATCTGGGAGAATTAGCTTAGTTCCCATTATTTCTGATTCTGTGGAGTTGGGCATAGTTATGTCTGGGGTAGGGATGTCATTTTTAATGAGGGTGAGGATTCCTCCTTTGGGTCTGATTTCTCTATTTTGTCTGATGCAGGTGTAGCCTCTAATGGAGAAACGAAGATTACTGTTCATACGAGTTTCTTGGATGCAAGCTACATCAATTTCTTTCTCATGCAGAAATATTTTTAGAGCTTCTTTTTTCTTTTGGATGCCCTCTGCGTTCCATTGTTAGATTTTTAGACTTTTGGTCTTGGAGTGTTGGCCAGTAGTATTTACTTTCTTGTCCCTGCTCCTGGCTCCACAGGCAGAGATAGAAGAACCACCAGCTCGCTTGTGTGGGCTCCTTCGAGGCGGAGATCCCGGCCCCCTACCTGCACGGCGGGATTCCACAGGCAGGACGCCACATTTATTAGAATCCTTACTGAACTCCAACATAGATGAAGTTGCGTGTCAATGTGTTATGCGCCAGGAGGCCCATTGACTCCGACTTCAGCCTGCTTTTCTTTCTGGGTGTGCTCCCATTGCCTTTGATCATCCAAGATCATCTGCAAGGCAGCAGGTGTTTATTTTCGGAGTTTTCTCTCCTAGATGAACAGCTATCCCTAGCTAACGGGTTTCATCTACCCGGGTTTAGAGTTAGAGCGCCCTATACTCGCTTATTGCAATCATTTCCCTGGATTTCTGAGATGTTTTTAGTAAATATTCTAACCACTGGAATACTTCACCTCATCCTCCATGACTGCAAACCAGATGGTCTGCGGCTGTTTATTTACTATTCACAGCAACCTGGGGACGCGCTTGGTAAAAGGTGGTAGCTCCCCCAAGTACAGCTTTTAAAATATCTTATTTTTAAAAAAAGTCAGTGATAACTTTTCTGGATCTATTAAGTGTTACCCAGTATTAAAAATAAGTATATTTATTTAGCACTGTCTACAAATACAGTTCAAAATAAAAATAGGCCTATATATTACAGGCTCTGTTAATGGGAAGGATTTAAGCACAGTTACTAAAAATGCCTCAAATACACACCATGTCTCCTGTTTTTATAAGATACACAAAGAATTTAATATACATTATGAGGGCATCTCTAAGAATGTTTCTTATTGAAAAACAAAAATGGAATAGCAACCATTTGTAATGTTCTTTAACAAATCTTGGGAAAAAATGGTTTTTAGAGGTTTTGGGATGACTGTCAAGTTGTTACTTGATTATAAGATAATTTTCATTACATTTTTTTGTGAACATACCACATTGTTTCTGTTCTGGGTGGGATGTTGGCAAGATATTTATGATCTATACATTCAAGTACTAAGAATTGATTTAAAAAATGCTTCATTATCATCAAACTCCATTTGAGTGAGGGCTTCAGATCTCAAATCCTCTCTTGCAAAAGCCTGGACAGAAAGCCTGCTGTTTTGCGTAGTGCATACATGTCACCATACAGGTAGATAATTTTGGTTTTCCAGACCTGTCAAGACTGAGATCAGCAAGTCTGGGGCAGCCTTCTTCCATGCAGCGGGGAACCGTGAGTCAAAATTTGGCCATAGCCATGAGAGTATTAGCCAACAGGACAGTGGCCTATCCTGCACTGTGCTATAATAGCTTGCTCAGCACTCAAACCACTTTTCCATTTCTATTTTTTTTTATTATAGCAAGAGCATGATGAAAACTCATTGCCTGCTCGTTTGGTGGTGTGCCATGAGTCTGTGATGATATTGCCAGTCACACCTATTTGACTGTACCCACTGCATTATTACAGGGGTGCCATATCATTGCTTTATGTTGTGTGAAGCCATGATGACAGTGTCAATATTTGGGGGCCATGTTTCAAGGCTTTGCAAAACCTGAAGTACAGGTTTTGAGTCAGTGACCACAACAATCTGTTGCCCTCAAATGTCTCTTGTAGAGTTGAGAGTCAATGACTTTTAAGGCTTCACAGACAACCATGGCCTACGCATCAAAATTACAAACGCTACAATAATGGTCCAAAGATTTTGACTAAGTCCTACCCAAGAAACTTGATTTAGGTTCCATAGCCTGCTCTACAATTAAAAAATAAAGCATTCAGGTTTATTAATTTTTTTTTTTACAAATCTAACAAGAACTAAATTAAAACTAAAATGTTATTGAACTTTCATGAGGATCAATATGTGCCCTCTGTTTGGGACTCCTCAACTGACCTCAACTCAACATAAAGAAACCAGACCCAAAGTAGACCTGGAAGATTATAACAAACAAATATTCACATTCAAGTAGATCACTAATATGTATGCATTTGAGGAGAACAATGTACTACTAAAATACTTAATAAAATTTTCAGTTGTTAAGAGCTAAAAATTGTAGAGTTGCCCCAACGCTATACAAAAGTGTATTTTATATAATATATTGTTTAAAATTTGTAACATTACAACACACTTATCATTAATGGATGTTTATATTGTTTTCTTGATTAACTCAACAGCTAAGGTTGGCGGCATGCGTGTGGTGCAGCACAAAAAAGAGGGAGAAAAAAATGAACCCCCTGCAATGACCCCTGAAGAAGAAGCTGAATTCGGCTCATCTAGGTTAGTCATTCACATACTTTTTGGATTGATAACTAATATATTAGAGACTCATTGCAGATGACTAGAGACTACCTATAAAATCCACAGTGTAGTTTAGAGCCAAACGCTTCTTATAGCACTCTCCACATCTTGTCTTGGGGTCTCTATAGTTGGTCTTAATGAGGCTAAGTGTTGACCTCTTCAATATGCCTAGTGAGGTAAATGATTATGTGACTGATTAATGGACTACTAGAAGCTTATGACTTTTTTTTAAAAGGCAAGCTTTCTTTCTTTGTGAATATACTTAAGAGGTAGCTATAATTTTTCTCATAAATATATATTCTTTGCATTCCTCTTTCAAGGTATGCACAAATCACTCTCTATAAGGTCTTTTGACTTATTTCTAAATTACTTCTTAACTCTTTCCTACTTATTAAGCTTCTACCAACAGAATGCATGTTAGTGTTTTTTTCTCCCATCTTTCTTTGTAGGTCACTTAGAGTTTCTCCACTGTCTATACCATTCCCAGCTCATCTTTTCTTGTTCTATTTTTTTCTGCCCACATATTTTACACAACTTAAGCTTGGAACAGAGAGATGAAGTAGTTGAGAAAAGATGATTCATGGCTATTATCAAAATAAAACACAAACAAAAAGTTTTTTTTATATTTAATTGGTTTAGTTAATGTTTAATTAATGCTGATGGAAATTTCTGTTTCTGTAATAATTCCAGTCCTCCCAAGACGGACAAGCACCATCAAGCACTTCTAGTATCTGGTGTTGTTACCAAGGTTAGTGTCATTACTTGAAGTATTTTGCAGAAACTCAATTCATAGCACCAAGTTGGTGACATGTCTCTGTGGCGCTCTACTGGGCCTGATTTTATTGAGACTTTTTAGCATTAAGCAGACCTAATGGGTATACCGATATGTAAACTAGTTTTTAAAAAGACATATAATACTTTTGATGATCATATTGCTATGAGGGAAATTTCTATCACTAACAGCTTGCTCTATATTTGAATATTTTTTAGCATTCTTTTGAGTGTTCAATAATTAATACAATTGACATAGTTCTGACCATAGTTAAGCCAAGGCATTCATCTCATCGCTTCATAACTGAACGACGCCATTGCAGTAGCTAGAAAATTTGATTGTTCTCACAGAGCATGTTTCTTTTAGTAACTTAACAATCTCTCATCTAATTAGTCCATTGACTTTTGTTGTAGGTTGGCTGTGACTGTTCATATTACCAAGCCCTCCACTTTTCCCAGTCAGCAGTCGTTCTTAGCATTCCATTCTTTTACGTTGTCCAGCCAGTTTTTTTTTTAGGATGACCCTTTCTTCGTACTTCCTCTAGTGTACCTGAATGTATAATTTTTGGCAGTGAGTCATGTCATACAGTATGACTGAACCAGCTCAGCTTTAGTCTTTTCACAGTATTGAGGAGTTTCTCCTTTTTGACTGGTAAAAAGGAGAAACTTCTGAGAAAACTCATGTAATGCAATCAAAAATGTGAAAATGCTACAGGCAGTTTTTGTTCAAAAACAAGCCTCACTCAGTCCAGCTATAAACCTGCTCTATACATTTTTGATTGGTATCTATACAATAACACGATCAAGATCATTTCATCCTACTTGATAGTAACAGCTTTTATTTGAAAACAGAACACAATGGACACAAAAAAAAAAGTGTTTACATAATGAGCTCTTGTGACAGTTGAAACTGAATATTTTGATCAAGAGTTTAGCTGTTTTCAGTCTCTTTATTTTTTTTTTATTTCCATTGAACAAAAAAAATTGGACCAAACATTTAAATAAGATAATTTATCTTTACAATGTAATAGTGAGTTGTTTTTTTTGTTCTGTTGGTCACAGTAACAACTTCCCCATAAAATTCTAAACCTTTAAACTTTTGCCTTGAGTCATTCTATTAGTTTTATCATGTCTTACTGTATCGGTAATACACAACAGGGTGACAAGGACTTCACTGTTCAGGCTGTTAAAAGTTTCCATGAAAAACCCCTACCTCAGCATGACAGCAGACCTCGCCCTTCCCAGATCACCCAAAAAATTCAACAGCCCAAGTGAAAGGGTTCCAGGTTCAACATGAATCGGTTTGACTGAATGGATCTTCCACTGAATCTGAATTTTCATCAATGGGCAGTTTCTTTGATTCAGATGTTTTCCTTTCAACTAGTGTTAATGCTTTTATTTTGTAATCTTTAACTGTGAATGTGTTGGTGTCATAATATATTTTGTTTGAATCTATACTCAGATACTTCAAAAGCTTGTTTCACATGTTTTTATGTGATTGAGCAATACTTATAAATGTGTTATTGTTATTGTCTTAACGAGGCCAGAAGCTCTATGTTCAATTTTAGTCTTTTTTTTTGCTAAGTTGCAATACCGAAACAATGGAGAAAAATGTTTTTTGTTTCTGTTGAGATAGTTTCTGTTGAAGATTGTGTCTTTTAAAACTCGCTGCATTTGGTGAAGGAACTGTAGTAGTTAGAAATGTTGATTTGTCTCTGCCTTAGCTGATTTTTATGTTGATATATTATATCAATGTTCTTAATGTTGATGTGCATTTAGATTGCTTTTATTTGTAACAAATTTAAAAATGTCAAATTGTTTTTGATAGTTTTCTGTTTTTGATTGAAAATTGAGATCTAAATAAATATTTTTTCTGAGTCAAAATTAATAAACAACGGTATAAAAAGGAAATGAGTTCAGTTTAAAAAACTTACATGCATTACTGACTAGCAAGATAAACTACCTGTACAATTAAATCTATTGCAAAACACCATTACTGTTCTTCACTAGGTGAAGTTTAAAATACATATGTATCAATTTAAAGCATTATAATGTATTTTGTTTGGTTGATTAAAATGTAAAACCTTATTCTTTTGTTGTTTTGTTTATTTTACCGAGTTCTTACCAAGTTTCTCAGCTTGTCTGGTCACCTTGTACATGTTTATTTCAACCATTTCCCATCCTCGGATCAAGTTGAAACTTTGCACAATTATTTATTGTCAATGACAAACACATTAATCAATCAAAAGAAAAAAAAATTAACCAATTAGTTAATCAGTTAGTTGTAATTTTCTTTTTAATATGGAAAGTATATCTAATCAGTGATGTGTGACCTGTGACAATAACCTTAATAATGGAGAGAAAAATTTAAGTGACTAATAAAACTTATTTTTAAAGCACTTGAATTCATTGGTGGAAAAACATGTAGGTCATTCATAATGGAGGCTCTAGTTGGAATTCAGATGTGAAATATTTTTTTTTCAAATTGCTTTTGAAAAGGCAGCACAGAAACCTTCTTCCAGAACACCCCCCCCGCCCTTCCAAAAGTGATTGGACCCTAGTGCACTGAGCAAGCTATAAGCATGAAAGTTGCATAAAGCATTTAATAAAAATATGCATGAAAGTTGTGTTAAACAAAAGCAATTAATAAAAATATTTCCAATCACATTTATTATCTATTTGTGATTTATTCAAAATTAATTACATGATTGATTAAAAATAATTGATACAATGTCACTTAATATAAGTGAGGTTTTTAAAAAAAAATACTTTTTAGATTTAATTTAACTATTTTATTTTCGTCTTTATTATTTCAAAAAAAAAATTAGTTTATGGAGATGGAGGTTTTAAAAGGCTTAAAAATCCTTTGAACTAGAGGCAACATTTGATTTATTATCTGTGTATCTGCAATAATGTTTTTGTGTGTTTTAAGACATATCAATATGGAATAAAACTCAAAGCATGTTAAAAGCAAAGATTTCAGGCACTTTATTCATACACCAGAAACAACACACCTTGTAAATATAAAGCAGTACAATCGCTCTACTATTAAAAAAAGATATCAATACTATACAGTATTTCTTTCATCTTGTAAAACGTATCTTATCAATACTATAAAGTATTTCTTTCATTTTGTATAACTTTTACTGGTAGCCATTGACCAAATAAGGCAGCACACATTTTTAGATTTTTTGAATTCATTTGTATTTTAATGAAAATAATAAAGCTGCCTTCTCTAATAAAAGAAATATGTATAATTAATTCTGACATAACTGTACACTATATGAAACATTATCTTATTTAATACATTTTTTAAAAAAGATGTTTTTTTCTTAAAAATTTGCTATACATTTTAGAATTCAAAGTTGAAATTTTTTAATACAAATAGAAAAAATTGTGGGACATGGAGAATTGAGACATTAACTTAGCAAGAGCTACAAAAAGAATAAATGTTTATCACAATGTCATCTAATAATGAAACTAAAAATCAGATCTCAAGCAGAAGATAAAAGTCTATTTGAAAAATAATTGTTTACAATAACAAAATAGCATTCTGAGATTACTAATGATGTCCAGACATGTACACAGTAACAAATAGTGTAGATAAAGTAATATATACATTTACACATAATGCAGATCCTAAAGTTGCAAATAATATGTCACAATTCAAAGATTGACATTCAAATGAGTTCCTAAAACAACAAATTTTAGAAATAGCACCATTGGTTGAAAAACAAAAACTTTAATGGACAACACTTGGAATAAAACATTCACCCACCATTTTCAAAACATTTAAGAAAAACAATCTCTTTGGAAATCATAGATATTTCAAAATATTTGCTGGGTCAGTTTAAGGATCCTGTTTATCTGAACCTAGTTCTAAAATAAAAATAAATCATAACTTTGAAATTTAAATACAAATTAAGGGTCAAGTCTTCATAAATAATTTAGAGGTAACATCTTGGTATGTTTTGATTTACATTTATTTTAAAAGCAGATGTCCAGTATATCCTAATTGAAAAGGAAAAATATAAATGTTTCTTTTTTTTTTTTTTAGAGTAAGCTGAAAACATGGGAGCTATTAGTCAAATGTATTATTCAAATGTATAAACATCTCACTGTGCTTTCACTTTACCTTGAATACACACACATACACAAATATTTTTGTAGATATAAGATAAAAAAGCTATTTGCTGTTACACACACTTTATAACACTATGTGAAGACCACAAAAAAAAAAAAAAAAGAATCTCAGACATCCCCAACAGAAAAGTCATAATGTTGATCAATGAGAGAGCAGTAACATTCACTCCGATATAATTGTACATATGATTAAAAGCATGACAATGTATACAATTGCTAAAATAATTTAGTAAATTACTATACCAAAATCAGTATATAAGTGTATATTTATAATATTCCAAGTAAATTTATACATTTATTTATTACAAATTTTGTTCAGAAATTTGTAAATATTACAAAATTGACAAATCTTCAGTTTTAAAAATAACTTTACATGGCTCAAACTATAGCCTACCTATGTTTGAGTTATTGTATGTCTGTTGTACAATATTTTCACTTTTTTTATTCAAACTAGGATAGCATTAATGAGTTTCTCTTACCAAAGGCTGAAGAATTATTTTATGTTATTTGTTTCAATGTTCTTAGTGTCTAGGAGTTGTTATTGGCTACTATTGTAGTAACAGTGGTTTAGGCCAGGACCTGGCGCTTGACCTTAGAGCGAACAACCTGAAGCATGATTAGCTTCCTGGCACCGAATTTGTCACCAAGGGCAACAATGGTTCCCTTGTCTTGGCTCATGGTAATGTAGAAGACATCCACACCAGCATTAAAGGCACAGATTTCCTGGCCAGACTTAAGGCGCCACAACCGGATAGTTCCATCCCTGGATCCAGACACCACAATTTCATTGTCAGAGGAAATGCAGGCACACCATACCTAGTAAAAGCAAGATGTTACAGATAATAAATAAATATGAATAACTTTTTCGTTTGTTATCAGAAAATGTTTTATTGGGTATTGAATTAAAGGGGAAAGCATGTTCTTTTTATATAAGACAAAGTAATGTTAATAAAATCAAACATTAATTTTATTTAATAAATTCAAATCAATGATGGAAACATCGATTAGGAAGAAAGAGTTAATACCTCGTCATTGTGTCCAGACAATGTATTCATGTGTCTCTCAGTTTCCAGGTCAAAAACTTTCAGGGTTCCATCAGCAGAAGCAGACACCAAGTATTTATTGTCCTGTGATCTGGCTACAGCCTTCACCTCACGTGTGTGTGCATGTTTACCATTGTTTGAAAACAGCTGACGTATGGGCTGACCTAATTACACAAGTTAAAACATTAAATCTGACTATTTAAAGAAAAATAACATTAAGTTTTATCTTATCTTTTCAATACAGACACTACTGTAAAAAAGAAGATGATTATGTCCCACAATAATATACATACGGGTAAAATATCTTTAGAAACAATTCTTAGATAAAAATAATTAAATTAATTAATAATCTTACAAAATACAGATAATAAAACTAATTAAACATTCTTTTTTTTTTAAGTTTAAAAAAAGACATGAAGAAAAAACTATTAATCTAAAATAGAAATGAATATGAACTTTTTATTAATTAAATTATCAAAACAGACATAGATGCCATACAATTTACTTTTCGTTTTTTTCAAGTTAATGATACAATAACTTTTGAATTTCTTTATTAGCAAATTTAAATGTATTAGATAAAACAACAGTTCAAAATAGTGTTGGTTTCTTACCAGTGCGTAGACTCCAAACCACCAAATCTCCATTTCTCAATCCAGTAACAGCTTCATCATGGGGCAGGATGGCAGTACATTCAGGAGTTGCATTGAGGCGGAGAATGTTGGGATCGGAAATGTTGTAAGAGGTCAAGGTCATGTCAAAGATGACAAATTCTGCATAGTTGTCAAATGTGTTGTTGAAGCCAGCTACCACATATCTATCATTCTGAAAAAGTGAGTCACATATATTATGCTTATGAGTAGGTATATATGTACCAAATTATGTTAAGAGTTTTGTAAGAGTTTTCTTTTTGTTTCTTTTAGAAGCAGTTGCAACCATCTGAACAAGCGTTTAAAGCCCATCATGGGGGACCACTGTTTATTTCACTGTCATCTTTGGAGCTCACCAAAAAATATTTTCTTTGGCATGTTGTCTTCTGCAATGTATGTTCCTACACAAAAACCCAGTTGTAAAACAAAAAGCATCATCAGTTTACAGTGTCCATATTGGAATTCATGAGATGTGTCATTTGTATTTGTATTTGCAAAGTATTCTCTTACACAGATACCCATACTTCTTGTGGGCCACACTGCAGATTCCACCCCACTGACACTTCTGCCCACACAACATAATAAAACTACACAGGCTCGTTCCAATTTGATGCTGCCCATGACATGTTGAAAATATAGCCCCTAGGCTAAAAAAGGTAGGGCATCACTGGTCAACTACATTATGAAAATCACTATTTACACTCCTATGTGAGGTCAAGTAGATCCCATATTGAAGGAATTCTGTAACATTTGTTTCTTAGATTAATAGACATTCATTTGTCTTCTTAACATTTCATATAGAAACATACAAGTTTTTTTGTTTTTTTTTATAAAAATTATTTTAATCAGTGGATATTAAACTTAAAGTTTTCATAACCTACTTTAAAAGCCATTTCAAAATAAAGCTTGTTGTTTAAATTTATCAAATATGGTCATATTTAAAAACTATAGCCCATTTAGTGACATAAAGAACACTTAAATTCAATAGCCCATAAATGTATGAAGCATGACATAAAGACAGAATACAAACCTGTGATAAGCTAATGTAGCTGATGTAGTCATTGTTGCCTACAGGAGCATCATATCTCATTTCTTTGATTGCCTGGTTACCCATCAAATCCCAGACAACAATGTTGGTGCCACCTCCAAATTTGTCAGAGCGGCCAAAGACAACTTTATCATTATCACTCATAACAGTAAGTGCAGAGCAGGTTTCTTGCTGAGCCATTTCTAGAGGACGTCCTGAGGCAAAGTCCCAGATCTAATCAAGAAAGAATAGATTGAAGAGTCTAACATAAATACTAATGAATTTTTAACCTACAACTATAACATACTGGTACTTTCATTAAATATATTCAGTCTAGAATGTACAATCAAATTCTAGAGCTAATTAATTCAAAAAAAGAGAAAGAAGATTGTTTAAACTATAATATGATATGATATATGATATGATATATCACTTTACCATTCTCGTTAACAAAAAGTCCACAATAGAATGGGCTAAGTAGCCCTCATTTTTTAACATTTGTATAGTGTAGACACCACAAATCATTTGTAGATAGAACAATTGTAAGCATTAGTTTGACTTTTACTAAGTATAGTTTCAACATTTATCTAGAATACACTTTTCAAATTTTACTTCAGTTTTACAAATCAATTGCTTTTAAAATTCAAATAAAAAAAGTTGTTTTTTTTTAAATTAATAACCAGTTAATATGTTCTAGTAAAGAAACACAATACAATGGAAGTTATCTTACTTGGAATTGATAATTGTGGACCCCTTTAGGTGTAGAATATTGATTGATTTCTAGGTCAGTGTTAATGGCACCAACTAATAATTTATCATTGCACACAAGATGAAGGTTGGTGGAGCCTATAGTTTCTCCAAGCATTATTCTCAGGAGCTCTCCTGTCTGGAAAACAGCAGATTAATAATCATCATTTAGATAAATAACAAGTATCAAGTATGCAAATACCTGTGAGCAGTGCTGGATTTACCTATAGGCAACATAAGCTATGGCTTAGGGCCCCCACTTGCTAGGAGGCCCCCAGCAGAGATAGTTGCAATCATTTAGAAGAGAGAGAAAAGAAAATGGGCCTTATTTTTATTACAAGGAGCCCTACATCTCAAAAAGGTAATGGCCTTATCAAGTCTAAATCTGTTCCTGCCTGTGAGACTAGATCTATATCATCATAATGAATATAACTTCATAATTTGACATTCTTCTGTATTAAACTAACAAATAAAGATTCTACATTACTAGTGAACATTTTATCAAAAGCTTATTGTAATTTAATGTATGCTTTTTGAGAATTAAAGGTTGATGCATTTACATTCTTCAGCCATAAAAAAAGGATAAAATTTACACAATAAACTCAATAATATTTGAGTATTTCATCAGCAATTAAATTCTGGACTACTCGGTGCCAATATATTTATGTTATATCAGAATATTACCAATTACGTCATGATAATTTACCTTAACCACTTAAAGTGTTCAAACTGGTCATTTTATTTGATAAGTAAAGTTTATATTTCCATTTGATACCTAGCAGTTTTAGGGCCATTAACTCTGTTTATATGAGATCTGGTTGATGAGGGTAGCCAGCACTAAGACAAATCCACCTTTACTTTCCCCACTATACTAAAGTTGACCCAAGTAGATTCCAGAATACAAAATCTCAATCTTTATTGGGACTCCAGCGTACGCTGGTTAGGAAGTCAAGTAATTTACCATTTCATAGTCATTACCCTCATTACCTTTGATACCAGTCACAATATCTGAAAGCTAAAGAAGAGTTGCTTGTTCATGCCTTTAGCATTCTTTTGCTAATTATGCTTCTATTATTCTAATACTGGCTGTTATCTTTCTTTTATTTTAATCCATGGAAAAAACAAAAGATAAACAACTTACTGACATATTCCAGACTTGAGGTGGACCCAGACTTGAGCCTGTGACAACACTGTGTCCATCCCCAGTCATAAGACAACAGTCTACACGGATCTCTTCGCCCATTGCACCTGGAGTGACTATTACATTAGACAAGCTTCCAGCAGCATATCTAGAGGAGTAAATGAAATATAATGAAGCTCTTCCCCAACAAGAAACCTCTGATGTTTTACAGATAAAAAAGTCAAATACTAATGTGTACAAAAATGAATGCAGTAACAGTTTAGAGAATTACATTGTACATTGTTCAAGTTCATAATAAACAGAGAAGTATATAAGTACCAAACAATAAAAACGTAAAAAATAATAAAAAAAAACAACAAAGCTTACATTATGTGTAGTATCAATTAGTTTGGATCAGCCATGTAATTTAATTTTTAATAGATCTTGACTGATAATATAAATCTGTGCGATTAGAAATATTTTTACCAATTGTTTTTTGTTGAGCGCAATTTTATGCTGTTAGCTTTCTCGATACACTTTGTTCCTATCACTTGTCTGGACCAATTGGAAAGGGGTAGGGGGAGAAAGAAGGGTGTATCCAGGTGATTGCTTTTAAAGTGTATTTATATAAAAATAAAAGGTGAATGACCTGAATTCAAACTCAAGGGCTAAAGCCTCCTGAAGACAATACACTAACCACTATGCCAGCGAATTGCTAATGAAAATAGAAAGTTTTATAGTTATCAAACTTTAAAGTGGCAACCTATAAAACTAATTCAACTTATGCCACCACATCAGTCAAGAACAATTTCTTTCCCTTGTTTGAGATACCAAACATAATAATTAATTACCAATAGTTAATTAACTAACTGGTTAATTTTTTAAATTGATTCTTGTTTTGTCAGGTAAAAAAAATATTTGTGCAAAATTGCAGCTTAATCCGAAGATTGGGTGTGGGAGAAATAACGTGTACAAACTTTTTACCAGACAGATATTCAGACTGAATGAGTTGATATAATCTTTGTAAAAACATAAGGAAAGAAAAAAAACAACAAATGTATAACATTATCTAACTAATTTTTAGATACAAACACCTAACAGGAACTATTAACACGATAAAAACTAAAAGAACACAAACATGTATTAGATTAATAATTACATGTAAGACAGTTCTCAGCAAGTCAACACTAACAATAAATACAAAAGTAAGAGTTAGTTCCTAACTGAATACAATATTAAAATAAAAACAGTGCAAAGTTAAATGATATTCCATTGCACTTATACAAATCTACAACACTAAGCACCACAGTGAACATTAGTTTAAACACTGACTGTTAGTATTTAACATTAAATATAAAAGTAAATATCCATTTATGTTCAATTATGAAATATTGTATTAATTCAAAACATGTCTGTTTTCTTCTGGCCAAATATGTTAAGTGTACCTACCCCATGGCAGCTTGCTGTCCACCGACGTTTCGTATTGTTTTCACAGTATAATTATAGTTGGAAGACATTGTAGATGTGGAGTAGCCGCCACCACCACCAGAGGTCAATGTGTTACCTTGGTAACCAGAATGTACACCTGTATGAGAAAACAATTAATTATAGCTTTTATATAGCGCTTACTTTCACACTTATAGCATGCTTAGACTGCTATGGTCCAATCTCATTTTTATATGACTGTGGAGCCCTATTTTGCTTCCAAAGATTTTAGTTTCACACAAATTAACAGGGTCCTGGTTAAGTGAAACTATCAACTATGATGTAATAAATAAAGTATATACAGCAGGAAATTTTAAGACTGAAGGAATAAAAACACAAAATATTAACTTGGAATGTACTTATCAATATATTATACCAGGGGGTGCAAAAGTATGTATTGTTGTTGACCTCCTTCAGTCATAGAATGACTATGGTTCATCTCGTTGAACAATTTTTTTATGTGACTGTGGAGTCCTATTTTGAACAGACACTCCTGTCCACATATAATGCAGGTTAACCCTTTCCGGTTCAATGTCCTACCCAGTGGGCCATAATAATTAGGATCGAATTTAAGTTGAATATCAAACATTTTGTTCCAATTTCTGATTCCTAAATTTTAAATTACTATTTTATAGAGCAGAAAGCAAATGATAATCATGAAATTACCCTAAAAAATAAATAAAATAGCTTGACCAAGATCATTTTTCACAGCATCAGAGGCGGTGCAGAGGGGGGTGTAAAGGGGGGGGGGGGGAATGTAATCAGAGACTAAACAAAAGACAGCTTTTCATAGCTATCTTTCCAAACAGAAAGACTAAAGACTGCAAATTTTGCAGTAACAGAAAAACACCTGGCAGTGGGTATAAGACAATATTCTACTGTGAAACTTACAATGTTAGTCAGTTACGTCGCCCTGGATTGCAACCTTGCAAGTGCTTCAAAAAGTATCATACACTAATAAATATTTAGAACATTTTTCATTGATATAAATAAAATATTACATACAAATTAACTGGATGTCGGTTTTATTTGATTTTTCTACTTTCTTGTAAAATACTATGAATCAGCTAGAATGTATTTCAGACCTTGCTGCCAACTCCTAAAAAAATATTAAAGACTGGTTGGTAAGGGTTAAGGTGGCTTTCACTTTGCAGGTAGAGGAGCTGACCATTTTTCGTATGGCACGCTTTTCTTCCAGAGCTGAGACCCATGTTTTTTCACTATCCAAAACATTCTTGGTCACCACTCCAACTAGTGCGGTCTAGGGCTAAGTCTTCCAAATGGTCAGTATCGATGTTCACTGCTTTGAGATCCTGTTTTATTAAATCCACGTAACAGAGGTGGGGGCGACCAGTTAGTGTTTTCTCTGTTTATCACTGTTTACCTGCTTTTGCATCCCCCTGTATATCATTACTTATCAATATATTATACATTATGTACTTAAAACATGTATATGTATATGCACTAGTCTTGAGGTACCAACCTGAAGCCACATCATAATCAGCAGTACTGTTTCCTCCTTCAAAGTGGTAAGACTGAAGAGAAGCTGGGGTAATGGCTACATTGCTCTCAGTGTAGCTGGCAGAGGTTGATCCCATCTGGTGGCGGCCCATTCTTGGTGTGCCTATAGCTGTGCCTAGAAAAACACCAGGAAAATAATCTACATGTAGTAAACCATAAGATTGTTTTATACATGCATCAGCTTATGATATCACTTGTTGGTTGTTATATGCAATGTCACTTTAATAAATGAGCAATTTAGAAGGTAAATGAAATAAAAAAAACATGTCAAATCTGTAACTCTTTAACCACTAGTCAAAGGTATTGAAATTGTTTCAACTATGCCTTTGAGGTAGTTGAAGAGTTAAATGTTAATTCAAACACAGCAAAGCAATTGTAGCCAATAGCATAAGAACTTCCTCTGGTTTCATCCTCTGTTTCAAACATAACAAAGTGTGTCAAGTGTTAAAGTCAAGAATGATGTTTATTTATTTAAATTTTAAAATATTCTTACACTTTGTTTAAATAGAATTTGTTCAGAAAATACTTTGTCTATCAACATGAAAGTACTCATGCATCTTTATGTACTTGGATGACCTGTTATATCTATGTCTTCAGGAGGACTTTAATTGCCATAAAATAAATGAAGTGATTCTAAATAGAATTTCATAACCTTACAAATAAATGAGGATGAATTCTAAAGAATGTTTCATGTTTAGAAAAAAAAACTTTAAAAAATAATAAATAAATGAAGACAAAAAATAGTATTAAAAAAAATGAATGGAATGTCATTTTCAAAGAACTGAAAGAGAGGGGAAATATTTAAAAAATTAAAATTGGTTGAAATTGTATTTCTATTTCTTAAAGGAAAGTTTTCAAAAAAATGTTAAAAGGAACTCATTCAGGGGGTAGACAAAAAGCAGCATTCCAAAGAAAATAGTCAAAACTAAACTTTCATTTTCAATCAAGTTTGAGAACATTTTTCAAAGTAAGTATTTTTTTTTTGTTAACTTCGGTGACTACATCTCTCTTTCCATTCCTGGTTTGGTGGTTGAATGATGATGGACTTAAACAATGGTCATGAGTAAATGTCCAGACTCAGCCAGTGGCTGACCAATACCTTTATTAGTAAACGTGCCAGTGGCTCTCAGAGTGGCCGAGTCATAGCTATCACTTCTCTGGTGGACATTGGTTGAGCTCTGCTGATAGTAGCTGCTGTTGGACTGCATAGTGCCTCCTGCCACTCCTCCACTGATGCCGACAGCTCTGGCAGTACCTATGGTAACAGCATCCACCACATCAGCATCTTCTCAGCATTCATTGAAGGTGGAGTAAGTGTATCAAAGGGAGGGAACAAACAGCATGCATGTTAATGTTAAGGCTGCATACACATACATTAAATGTTAAGGATTTGTTAAGAACATCTAACACTACCTGTAGCTAATTATTAAGATTAAAAATTGGAAGATAGCTTAGAACTTTTATTGTCAATGTTGGCCAATAAATCCTATTTATCCCATTGTTAGAACAGTGATAATTTTCTTTAAAAAAGATAATAGACCTTTAAAGTCATAAAGGTAATATGGTTAGCAGAACTTATTTGAACATGAAAAGATGGATTTTCTGGTTTTTTTTCCCTAATTTTTCCCCCCATAAATTTTAATAATCCTATAGTTTATATTCAATTTCTTCCACTGATTCAAAAATACTGAAAGAAAAATAATTTTCAGTAAAAACATGCTTTTAGTAAGTAAATTGACTATGCACTAACTATTTCCAAAAGATAACTAGATCAAAGTAGATGTGGCATAAAAAGTTTAGTTACTTTTATAATAACTGTTATAGTGCCAAGTTAAAAAAAAGCACACACTGATACTATTACAAGGGAAAAGAAGATACGATAAGATCAATAAACTTTTATTAAACATATATTGCTTGCTGAGAATAGTGAAATATATTGATTGAAATAAAATTGCAGTTGTTATTAATAACTACAACTTTAATGAACAGCATGCAGTGGCTGATAATAATAATTGATGAATTCATGGGAACACTTATTATACCACTCTAAATGATTACATTAATTAATGAACGTGAAGTTTATTTACAAAAAAAACACTATATTTGCTACCCACAATTAAATTAATTAGATCTCACTATTAGCTAAAAATTTACTAGCAGAATCTAGACCAAGACAATTAATTATACTTTCCCCATTATAGATTTTGTCTTGTTTCAATTAGCAAGCCTTTTTTCACACACTCAGCTACAACATACAGCCTGCCACCCAATGCACCAAACGGTGCGGGAGGATCTAAGTAAATAAGTCAGATGCAACATCCAAAACGCACATCCAAGAGTCAAAATTTGATACTGATTCATTCTTTTGAGGTAAGCTAGACATATTTTTTTTTTAAATTGTTGGCTTCCCACTGTCTTAGAAATGCATGGTTCATCCCATAGATAGTGAGATGATAGCCTGGGCATCAGCTAAGGTCAGAATGATGACCCTGCATAGCAGTTCCAACCCTCTTCTGCTAGTAAAATTTTTTTCACAAAAAATAATATATTTAGGTCACAGATTAATTACACAATGTACTAGTAGTGACAGACTCTAATACTTGCTCTACTGGTTTCAAATACACAACTAATAATTAAACATTCGTCAAACTAAGCTAATTAATAATATCCAATTATTCATTGCAATACTGGATGATGCTCAAAACAATCTTAAAATGTTATGTTTATAAAATAACCTTCATCTAAATAAAATAACTTTCATCCAACATAAATATATATTATGAGTAATCCGTGTAACTTCATCAATAGATCTAGCATTGAATTTGTAATTCTTACCATAAAACCTGGTTCATGGCTACATTAGGCCACATTTTTATTTGATAAAAATGAATTTCATTTCATGATATTAGTATCACAATTTCCCCCCTCTTTTTAAGGATATAAAAATGTAAAAAAGAATAAACTTTAAACAATTGTATTGTCTTATGACTTAATTAAAAAAAAAAACACACTGTGTTTGCAATTTATTATTGCACAATCCCATAGAATGTTTGCAAAAACTTTAGGTTTTATTGGCTCTATAGTAGAGAGTAGTTGCTTACCTCCTCCAGCTCCTGATCCAGACCCTGCTCCTCCAGCACCTGTTGCAGAGCCAACAGCTGCTTGTTGCTTCAATAGAGGTATGTTAGATCGAGGAGGAGAAATGCTAAGAGGTGTCTCCGCTGGTTTGAGGCCAGCACACCAACCTGGCTTGCACCTGAAATGAACAAGAATTTAAGAATTTTTAAGAATAGAGAATGATGTTATTGTCATACTGCTTGTATTGACATAGATATACATGTTTCAAACATCCAGATCATTTCAGACCAAATTTGTTGATCAAATGCACTTTTATTGCTGACAAAAGATTTTTTGAATGATTTCATTTTTATTGTTGTTGCTACTTTGGCATTGTAGATCATCATGAAATGAACTTAGGTCTTTCACCTTGATATTCAATGAGTTTTCCAAGTCTTATTAAATATAAAATGAAATAAGTACTACAGTTTCTCCTAAACACTTTTTCTGGCCACTAATGTGTACATAGATTAACAAGGATTTAACTTTCACATTACCATTAATTAGTTAATACTTTAACAATACTTCTGCTGTTATTAAATAATTGAATAATGAGCATTTAAAAAATTATGTTAATAAAAATAATAATCAATTTCATTCATCCTAGACATACCAGTCTAGTTTAGCTGTCTATTCTTCTGGACCTATAACCAATAAAGTGATCATATAAAAATACTTCTTTAGCCCTAATACATTAGAACAATAATATTGTTAAAATTAAAGAAAACTGATGCAATCTTTAAAACACTATAACAATTTTACCTATAAAAAAACCTTCACAAAAAAAAAAAATTGTTTTTCCCATAAAAAGTCCAGATTGACAGCTGTTATTACCTGTAAAAAGCCCACATAAGACTGCTTGCAAGAGCAGCAAGACCCAAGATAGTTCCCATCACTGCACCAGCTCTGGGACCAACTGCAGGAAGACTTGGTATGACAGATATCTGAGCGGCTGCAACTGGATCCCCTGTTATTTAAACAAGATAAATGAAGTCTAGGAAATGGAACAAAATAAGACATTAAAGTACTTAAAAGCAGTTTGAATAAAATTTCCCTTTGAAACCTGAAGGTGAATTGTTTTGACCTAACATAGGTCAGGGATATATTAGAGATTGTAAACTCAGGAATATTATCCTTATTGTATTTGAGTAACAAAAAAGAAATTCAACCTGTACTTTTTGGAATAGATAGTCAATTTTTTTCTACCAGGAGGAATTATACTGCTATATTGTGATTGCTTTTTCTGCTATACAGGTAATCCAAAACCAAAGCTTTAATAAAAAAAGGCAAAACTCAAAATACTATTTCTTTAAAATATAGTTAAATATTCATCATCTGTGTGATAGTCTACTAGATTAAAGAGACCAAGAATATTGTTTTTATGTGGATCAAATTGAATGTAGAAAGATAAGGGTTAGATCAACATGATCTGAACAACACTAATTGAAATGGTTAATCAGTAAAAATTTACTTGGAACCAAATGAGAGCTTTACATGGAGTAACAAGTAACAAATGACTCTTAATAATAATAAGACTTGTCTTCAAGTGCGGGGGGGTGCAGTGGCTGAGTGGTAAAGGGCTTAGCTTCAGAACCTGGGGGTCCACGGTTCGAATCTCGGTGGAGACTGGGATTTTGAATTTCGTGATTTTAAGGGCATCCCTGAGTCCACCCGACTTTGATGGGTAACTGACTTTAGTTGGGGAAAGTAAAGAGGGTTAGAGCTGTGCTGGATACATGAAACTCTTCTCGTTAACCATAGGCAGAAGAAACAGATAACCTTAACATCATCTGCCTCATAGATAACAAGGTCTGAAAGAAAAAACTTATTTACTTAACTTGTCTTTGAGTCCGTAGATAATTTTCCATGTTTAAAAAAAGAAAAAAAAGTAGGAACTTGCCTATTGGTCCAAGATTGGTGAGATCATCTGCTGATCCTCCACTCAGATCAGGAAATACCACAACATCAGGACCAAATCCAGCAATGCCACCACCACCTATGTTAGGTGGTATCACTGGAATCAATGCAGGAGGCGGTGTTGTAATCACAGCTGGGGGATATAAATAATAGATTGGTTGAAATAATTGAAGACCACATGATCAAGAAAAAACTGAATGAAAACTACAGCTTTAATTACACTTTCACTGTTTAGAAAAAATTCTTCTACAATGGTTTTGTTTGACATTTTTTGGACATTACTTCTGAACTGAAGATTGTCATGTCCTGGCCAAAACTCCCTGCAGGATGGCAGGGAATAATAGCACGTGGGTTTGATCTCTAAGGTTATCATGACAACAGTCCAAAGTGCATACCAGGCAACCAGGCTTTTTAGTGGCTTTTATTCTATTGCAATATCTTCTTTTAAATGATATTGTGTGACTACTGTTTTTTTTTTAATGATATTGAAAGGAAAGGAACTTTTTAAAAAAAATTAATATTATCAAGTGCAGATATTGTTTTTTTAGTTATAAATTCCAGAAAAAAAAAGAAAGTAGTGCATTTGAACATAGTCAAAAGGACATTATCAGATTAAAAAAAAAGAAAGGAATGGAAAACTGATTTTTTTAGTCTAGTCTAAATAATTATGCAAAAAATGGTAAGTCAAATAAATTGAATTTTGGCAATTTAAACAATGATATGGCAAGTCAAATAAATTGAATTTTGTCAAGTTAAACAATAGCATAGTAAAAAATTAAATGTAAATGAATAAAAGACTTACGAGGTGGAGATGATGTAATCCACCCTGGAGTGCTGTGTTGTTCACTGAAAAAAGGAGAAAAAGTTGGAAGAAATATGATACTTCATATGGATCAAATACATATTATCTAATTATAAAAAGAGTTTAAAAAACACACACACAAAAAATGATATACAGTGGTCCCTTAACTTTTGTGAATCTTACTTTCCCAAAAGGGCTATACCTTGGGTTTTCAAAAAATATGAATGGAAATAAAAATTTTAATCTAAGGATATACGTTTAGACATAAGACAAAGATTTAGAAAAGCTAAAATTTTAAAACAGTATGAAAAATGTTTAAAAAAGATTTGATCAGCATATGAAGACCATACAATCAACTCTACAGTTAAGAAATTTTTGTATATTAGAAAACAAAAAAGATAAAATTTGATCAGCATGGCTTTTATTCTGTTGTAACAATTTATTTTAAAATGAAGATAATGATTCTCATCTAATTTTCAATATAAAGATGGCAACTGTTGTTTTTTTCTTTTGAAAATAAAAATATATTAGATTTTTAAATTTTTTTTTACATTTATATCTCAAAATAGAGGCGCACATAAGCAAAATTGGCAACATCATCTTTTCTTTTAAAAAATAAATTGTGACAACAAAATTATGCAACAATGCAACACAAACTAACTTACATTTTGCCAATGATGAATGGATGCGTAGCCTGTACAACATCATTCTGGAATTCCAACTTCTCATTAAAGATTAGCTTATCATTAACAAACAAACCTGCAATAGACAGAGGCAAGTCATAGTACATTAAGTTAAACACAGTAATAAGTACCTTGTATATCAACAATTTTCTATAATACTATGTAGGTTAGAATTACCTGCAATTATTCCATGATAGCCGTCAAGTATTTTTTTGCCTTGGTAGACTCCACCAATGAAGATTTTTTCTAAAGCATTGAAATTACCATGTGTGCCTGTAACCATAGAAACAAGTTAACTATATACTAAAGAAAAGCATGAATCAATGTTGTCAATGGGATTACATAAGATTTTAATAATTAAAGATGTCCTGCCCAACAGGGAGGTTGAAAAAATTAGGATCCACCTGGATTTGAGCATTTTCTTTAATTATCAAACTATTGATACCAATAAACTGAGTGTAGCTCTCATGTAGCAAAACTATTAAGCAGTTCTCAAAAGTTTTAGTTTAGATAACTCCTTGATTTTACAAAGTATCTCAATATACACTGGCTTACACTAAAATTTAAAATATGCATAAAAAAAAAATTCTTTACAAGAAATCTCTACAGGACTGACATTTATGTATACAGGAGTTTGCACAGACTATGAAAATCAATTAGCAAGATAAATAGATTGAAATAAGTGCACCAATATTAGCCCTATTATGTTCAGAAAAGATTTATTTTTCCAAGACCAAGACAAAATATTAATAGCTAACATATAAGCATTATAAACTGACAAAAATGTTTTGTACATTTGTAGTCTCATTTAAGGAAATGTACCAAATATACTCATTCATCAATAAGGCAAAAAAAAAACAAAAAACACAAACAAACTGTTACTGACTAGCATGGGTGTTTGTTGTGGAGACTGTATCCACTGTGAGCACTCCCTTATCCTTGGTCCTTAACAACTTGATGATGTGGTACTGTTTATCACTGACCATCACATCAGTATTGGTTATTGTGGTTTGGGCACCACCCTTGCCATCAGTGTCATATGTTGCTACCACATAGCCATCCACCTGTAGTTTATGATAATCATTTTATTTTTATTTTTTTTAATAAAAAGGAATTAAAAACAAGGAAATAAAAAAAAATACTTAAAAAAAACAAAGCGTACTTGTATCAATTTATTTGGATCAGTGGTAATTAAATATGTAATAGATCTAGACTAACAATTAAAAGCATTTTTTTTAATTAAAAAAAAAGGGGGAATGACCTGAATTCGAACTCATGGCTTAAGCCTTCACAGGCTTTTCAAGTCAACATGGTAACTACTCTGCTAGTGTAGAGGTTATGAACATGGAAAATTATATAGTTATCTATTGTTTTTATAGTCTCATCCTATTTTTCAGGTTGGTGTCCACTGAGACTCAGACGACAACCTATAAAGGGGACTAATTCAGCTTCAGTCAATTACAATTTCTTTTCCTTATTCGCGATAACAAACAAAATATTTTATTACCAATAGTTAATTTACTAATTGTTTTTTTTTTTTTTAATTGATTCTTGTGTTGTGTTCGATGCTCCTTAACAATTGAAAATTATTACATCATTGCCCAAACTTCCTACAGGATGGCAGGTGGGTGGACCATCAAGTTCAGAGTCCTACCACATGACTAGGCAGCCATTCAGACATGATGACATTGTCCTACATTCTGCCCAATCAGGGAAAAGAAATCTTATTGGACTCTAAATAGTGCATCGTTAAAAAAAAAAGAATTTTCTGAATGTTTCTTTTTTGGACATTCAATTTTTTATAACTATTTGATGAGCACTATGCTTTTGTTGTCTTGGATAAAGAGAAATCTGGGTCCGAAGCAAAGCTTGATTTCTAACAAATCAATCCTGCCTTTATTTCTTCTTTTACTTTTCTTCCTCACAATAGATGTATTATTAATATTAGTTTATACATTGATATACAACTAAAAATCTAATAAATACTTGGGAACAAAAATTGTTAGGAAAGTCTATGGTGCTATACAAGATGAAATGGGATGGAGAACATGCACTGACCATAATATATATCAATTATATGAAGACCCATCGATAGTGACAGAAATGAAAAAGAACAGGATATGTTGGGCAGGTCACCTTGAGATAATGTCAGAAAACAGAGGAGTGAGAATAAATTGTATATTGGCAAAAAATTCAAAAGACAGGCGACCCAATGGCAGACCTTGAATGTGATGGAATTACGATGTGGAGGCAGATCTATAACAGCATGAAGTTTGGGCATGGAGATGAAAGGCTCAGAGAGATCTGATTGGAAGGATGTGTCGAGGCAGACAAGAACCCTCCACTGACTTTAGCGCCACTGGGATGGATGGACACATTAATACAGTGTTGAGCAAAATAAATTTGGCCCATTTAATTCTTAGTAATATACTTAGTAATTAAAATTGAAATTGACAGGAAATAAAAAAAAATCTTTAAGTCTGTTTTTAATTAAAATATGCATTTTGATAGTGATGATGACTCACTAATTTGATTTCCACAAAGTCATCAAAAATATTAGAGATGAGTTTGACAAGGACAGCATTCTTCTCATCAGTCATGAGTCCAAAAACAATTTCATCTTGCTCATGTTCACTTTTCAAAGCTGTGCGGTGGATCAACATTCCATACAAGTCTATCTTACGTTCATTACGGAAGTAATATCCCAAAGGTTCTAAGATTAGCAAAAAAAATCTATGAAAAATATCATCATTTTATGTGTTATCAAGAAAAATTTTTTTTAATCCTTTTTTTTTTAAAGCAAAGCTTAATTTAAAGGGGAAGAACTGTGCCCTTAAAACTATATCAATAAAGCACAAGTTATTTCTGTTATTCAATATCAAACAAAATAATTAATTACCAATACTTAATTGACTAATTGAGTATTTTATTTTATTCATCTTTTGTTAGCTACAATGAATAATTGTTTAAAGTATCAACTTGACCGGAGAATGCATGAGGGAGAAGTACCACTAACAATTAGTTAAGGGGACTAAACCCAACAAATTTAGCCAGCTAAATAATTAATTACCAGTAATTAATTGATTAATTTTTAAAATTGATTCATGTCATATCTATGCTAATGAATAATAATGTGAAACAAAAATCAAACAACAAAATCATCCATTAAATTTGCACTCAAAATAGGCAAATGTTTCACCAGTGATCTAGTATGTCCACGGGAAAAAACAAAAGCTAGGTTGAAATCACAGTTTTAAAAATTGTCTAGTAACAATTGGCTTTAAAACTACAACTATATGTATAACTTAAATGCCTGGGTTGGGAGGCTTCACTCAAAGAGTTATTCACAAAGCATCTAGCTTTGATCCTATATATGAACTGCACTATTGGAATGAAAGGGAATCTTTATAATAATTATATGTTACAGTGATAATGCTTTAAATTGGATACATAAATCAGATGAAGAAACAAGCATCTTGGTCCTAACTAAATTTCTTAATAAATTAAAGGAAATAAGTACCATCTTCACAAAGTGGTCCACCGTAGCCTGTCCTTGAGCAGTCACACCATGTGGTCCCATTGTTAAGGTGGTCATGACACACACCGCCATTTTTACAGGTAGTCTTAGTACATTGGCTAACAATATCTGGAGAGATTTTAATTTAAAATGTTATATTTCTTTTAAAAGAAAAAAATGTTAGAAACTAGTTTATTGCTTAAAAATTATAGAAAGATTGCATATTTTTGTAGGATAATAAAATATTGTGCAGCAAGCCATTACAATTTTACATGATGATTTGGACACACTATGGACGTGAAATTTGAATAAAATTATCTATTGATTACAGTTAAAGGTTCTTGAAGAAAGGTTGTACAAAGAAAAGAAGTCTTGGATGATTAAATAGTATAGTACTGTCATGATGCATGCAAGTCAATATCATAGCGAGTGACAATGTGTGCTTATCTGGGGAAAAAAAAGAGTGGGTTGATAAGATTGATGACAAAAATGAGTTAATGTGTGTGGAATTTAAGATGCCAAAATTGTCTACATCTGTGAGCAGGTGTCAGTGATACATTGTACAGATCAAGGGATTTACTGACCTTGACAGGAGTTGAGGACATTGACCTTCTGCCCCTGAGCAACCTCCAAAAGATTTGGGAGCCCCGTTCCAAGATACACAGAGGCCAAACAACCTCGGTATCCAGTCTTGGATGAGAGGAATGCTTTAACATTTGCTTTCTGGCTGACAGATTCAGAAATACCACCTGAAAAGTACAGAGAATACAAGGTAACTATTGGTTAATAGGAAACAGAATTTAGCAAAAAAGTACCAAAAGTTCAAGGCAGAATTTTGAAAGGGATAGTATTTAAGATAAAGTGTTGTTTTTTTTAAAAAAGAAAAACAAATACAAAAAAAAAAAGAACTCTACTTTCAATTTATATGTTAAGTTTTGGCTACTCAACATATAAAAAAGAAAGCTAAAAAATTCAAAGCAATGAATTCAGTAAAAATATGTAAACTAATTGGATTTCTAACTTACCAATATACAATGGACCTTGCAGAACAATTTGGTCAATAAGAGAGTAAGAATTAGAGGACTGCAGTTCATCAGCGGTCATGAACAATTGCTTCTGACCATTCACAGTCTGCCCCACAATGGAGACTGAATGCCAGTTGCCATCGTTAAACCTGCGATTTTCAGGAGTTGAAATACGCAGTGGAGGCTTGCCTGGAATGTCAATCTATGAAAAGAATTACATTAAGCCTGTAAAACACACAGTTTTTGTGGGGGTAGGAGAGAATGCTAGGCTGAAAGGACAAATCTAATCTAGGCTTGGGAATAAATATTAAAATTTACATGATAAAAAACAAACAAACAGGAGTTATCATTTGACTAAACTGATTAATATAGACCTAGAGCATAAAATAGCACAGACTTCCTCGCTAACATCCAACGTAAGTAGAGTAAAGTAAAATTTAAAGGTAGGGAGATCTATAATGGCAGATGATGTTAAGGTCATCTGTTTCTATGGTCAATGGATAAAGAGAGTGTCATGTGGCCAGCACAATGACCAATCGCAATATCTTTTCACAAATAATGTCAGGTATCCATTACATTTGGGTAGACTCAGGGGCATCCTTAAAAATCACAAAACTATAGCTCATTTCCACATCATACAGGCCTATGATGTGGCAATGAGGTATTTGGTCTAAACTGCTCACAGGTTGTGACAAATTCAGGTCATTGTTCAGGCCTTGTACAACAATTGTCTTGGCATCCTTGATGGCCAGGCAGCAATGAAGAACCTACCTTTACATGAATTTTGCCATCAAACAGTTCCACAGCAAACAGCTCACTGTTCCTTCCCTCACTGAAGAGAATCACACCATTGGGGTCATTGGTTTTGAACAAGAAATGAATATTGAGCTTGGGAGAAAAACTCAGAGTGGGAAGCTGAAGAAAACTCTGGTAGTTGGGGAAGGTGACTCCATTGAAGATCAGTGGTGGAAGCTGGTTGGAACGTGGGAGAGGTCCGTAATTAACATTGAGATCATGGAATACATCAATGTTCTCTATGAAAAAGTTCTGCAGGTAACCAATATAGTTTTTAAAAGAGCTGTCCCCTGTGCCACCACCAACATAGAGTTCATCAATGTTCAGTTTGAAGTCAACCGCAGGCAATATTTCTGAATAGAATAAAAAAAGGTTCAAAAGTCATACAACTCAACTTTATTAGTTGTAAAATAAGTTTTTAAAAATATTCTGCTCATATTCTGCTCAATCTTCATTTACTTAAAAAAAAGTAAAGAATCCCTTTCAGACCTTGTGATCTATAAGTCAGTTGATGAAAAGGTCATCTGATTCTGTGGCTAATGGTTAACGATTGTGTCACATGGCCAGCACAATAATCAACTGCCTTTACTTTCCCAAATTAATGCTTAAGAGTTGGGTGGACTTAGGGCGGTACGTGACGTTTTGGCGTGAGCCGTTTTGGTGCGAGATATCATTTGATGATAATTTAATAAGCACGTAGCTTTTTTTTATGAACCCCTAGAATTCCAGCGACTTAGGCAAATAAACATGGTGTCTATGTATACTTAACTTAAAGTATTTTGAGAAACATGGTACATGTATTATATTTTTACTTATTATTAGCAAGTGTTTGGTATGTATAGCTGGAGATACCATACAGTCATTAAATAAACCAATGTTAATGTAAACAAATAATTGCATCAATTTTTAGTTTATCATCGTTTCATTTTGTTTTTAATTTTAAAGTAATATCTTAAAAAATTTTTTTGAAAATAAAAGTGTGCTTCTTAATGAACACACCACATACACAAGCCAAAATGTTTATTAAAGAAAATGATGTGAAAAACAAACACACATTGACCTTTACTACGTGAAAAATATGTCTTAACACAAACACTCATGCAAAACAGATATGAATAATTCTTTTAAAAGAAATAATACAATAAACGTACATAATGTATTTCGCGTCAAAACGTCCCGTCACCAAAACGGCTCGCGCAAAAACGACCTTCGCGCCAAAACGGCGGCGCCAAAATGACCTGCTTCGGACTTAGGGGTTTCTGAAAAATCCTGGAATTCGAAATCCCAGTCCTTACCAAGATTTGAACCAGAGACCACCTCGATTTGGAAACCAAGAAGCCACTATGCCCCCATCTTTATCATGCGCATCTGGAGTTGCTCCTGTGCTTGATGTTTTTCTTTTGTGCACCATAATGGTTTGTGCGCTAGTTTCCAAGGACGTGCTATGTTGGCATCATTGCTGTTTGTTTTTGCTAGATAGCAGTCCTTTAGATGGAACATTCTGTTATTGTTGAGTGTTGAGTGAAACTTAGTTTATTTTACTTTCTTCTTCGTGTTGTAGTTCTAAAATTGTTGGAAATATAATCTTGTGATTGGCGGTCTCAAAGAATGCATATTTTTCTTGTTTAGGGACACAGGCTTGGGACTTTGCTAGTCAAGCCTGATCTGTAGGTTTTGGTATGGTATGGACCCTACTTGGCTATCATCCATGGCATTGGGTTGTAGGCTTTGCGAGCCCTGATTGAACTGTGGCACTGAGCTTAAGGTGTGCTATATTTATTTTGAATAATTTGCATAACTTGTACTTGACCTTGTAAATACTATTGGTGCTTTTTCATCATTTATGTTATATTACATCATCTATTTATTAAACTGTTGTACTTAAACTATGGTTGTTAACTGATATAGGTTAGGTAAAGGTGGGGAACCTGGTAGAGCATATCATAAACTTAGATAGACCTGTGTACCCACCTTGACGATCTTCACTTACTTAAATGTTATAGACTTGACGTTAAAAAAAGTTTTTAAATAACTGAGTTAAAAGTCTTGTTTTAAGTGAATAAAGAAGAAAACTACAAATTACCTTTGCGATGTGGCTTGTCGTCAACCCAAAATTCCAAATGATTGCCTCGACGTTGAACAAATATAGTGTGCCACTGTAAATCATTTAAGTTTTCATCTCCAACAAAAAATGACTGAAATGGATTAATAGTTATTTGATATATTATATGTAAACAAAACAAAAACATTCAGAAGTGAAATAAAATGTAAAAAAAAAACACAAAAAGAAAATAACAAAAGACTGAATCGTGTGTTGTTTTTTTTTTAAAATGTGTCCACTTCTTTACTAACCATTTTCCTACTGTGAAAAAATAATAACTTCAGTTACACTGTAACATCATTTTATGAAAGAATGCAAGAAAAGTAGAAGCCACTATTTCAAACACAATATATCTCCTAGAATAGAAAAATGAGAATTTTTTTCTTCAGTGTTCCATGCTTCCTTTTTCAATAAAATATTGCAAAGACAAAAAAAAAATGTGATTACCATGTAATAAAATAGTTACACCTTCCAGACCTGTTTCTATGACTGATGGTTAACAAGGATGTAATATGGCCAGCACAGTGACCAACTGCCTTAACTTCCCAAACATATATCAGGCCACCCTGACAGATGTGTGAGCTAAAGGCATCCTAACAATTAATATATCAGGCCACCCTTACAGATGTGTAAGCTACAGGCATCCTAACAATTAATATATCAGACCACCCTTACAGATTTGTGCACTAAAGGCATCCTAAAAATTAATATATCAGATCACCCTCACAGATGTGTGAGCTAAAGGTATCCTAACAATTAATATATCAGACCACCCTTACAGATGTGTGCGCTAAAGGCATCCTATCAATGAATATATCAAGAATATCTAAATTGAAGTCTCCCCCCCCCCCCCCCCCCCCCATTAGGATTTGAACTTGAGACTCTTCAGTTTGAAAGTCACATGCTTTTCTACTTTTCCCCAGTAATAAAAATGAATGAGTAGAATTTAAATATAAATGTAATTTTGAATAATTAGCACATGTTATCCTGTTAAATAAAAAAAAAAAAGTAATGCTATTAAAACTTAGTAATTATTGAACAAAACAAAAGAAAAAATCCTCACAAATAATTTCACGATACAGAAAAAAGGTCTTTTAAAAAAAAAGAGCAATAACTTAAAAAGTAAATTCAAAAAATACTAACATTGGTTTTTCCATCAAAGAATGTGGTTATTCTGACACGGCCTCCAACCAACTCAGCACGAATGAAACTTTTATCACTCCTGTCCCTGGTTTGGAAAATCAAACCATCGGGCGATAATGTTTTAAACCTGAATGAGATATCATTAACATGATACTGCCTCGATGGCTGGAACCTGACAATGTTGTAGGTGCTACCATTGTACACTCCAGTTAATGCATCTGTTGCGGATGGGAGACAAGATAAAATGATTATAGACTGAGACTAAAATTGCCTTCATCATGGGCTTACAGAGTTTGAAATATCTTTATTGGTTATTTTTAATTTGTATTTTTAACACTTCTGTCTGTTTTGTTTTTCATTTTCAGGGTTTTACTTTATATACAAAGATATTTTAGGAGTTAAATCAGGTGTTCAAGGAGGAAAATAGTAGCTTTAATTGGGTTTGAATTAATGAGAAACAAGGCTTTATTAAACTAGAACAACACATGAACTGACAAAAAGAAACTTAGTTGGTAACACACTGAATCAATGTTGTGAACACATTCTCATGACGTTACACAAATATAAAAAAGTATCAACTCTTTCAATCTAATAATATGACTAGCAATGTTTGTAAAATGTTTTGTTTGTAAAATGTTTTACATGTTTCGGATGTTCCTTCAGAGTTGAAGATAATTACTTCCTAGTCCAAACCTCCCTCAGGACGACGGGGGGATGGGAGCGGGCAGGTTTTTGAACCCGGGACCTTCGATAAATCTGTATGACAGTCCAGCGTGCAAACCGCACGACCAGGCAGCAATCTTAAAAGCACTCACATTCTCCACATTGTAGCCCAGCAAACTCAGTGGCTCTGCAGTCACAGTAGTAGCCTCCCCATTGGTTTAAGCAGTAGCCATTTGTACAGGGACGAGATGAACACTCTTGAGGCATTGCAACACAGATGCTTTCAACTTGCTTGGCTGGCTGGTAGACAAATAGAGTTTAGAAAGCACAAAGGAAACAGGTTGAAGTTGAAACATGCCTGTTTAACGCTAGAAAGAAACAACACAAAAAAAGGATACCAAAAAAAAATTTCAAGATTTAATTTAACTCTTTCTGTCCGTAATTATTTTCGCGGTCGAAAGGAACTCTTTATTTTGCTAAGTAGTATTTAACTTCGCTTTTTTAAAAATTTAGCTTCAATAACTTGTTCGTTTGTTACCAGAAATGTTTTATTGGTTATAGAATAAAAGAGAAATGCATATGCTTATTTTATATAAGACAAAGTAAAGTTTATAAAATTAAACATTAATTTAATTTAATAAGTTCAAAGCAACGATGGTATCATCGATTAGGAGAGAAAGAGTAGCAGGATAAACAAAAAGCTATATCTGAGAAATATTAAGTGTGATGTTCTCTTGTATGTATACAAGTGTGGTTGGGGTTATCTGAAGCTGCCAAATTAGGTATATCTAAGGATCAAATGAAAAATATTTACTAATTTACTTATTTTGACGTATCCAACTCAACTCACCAGATTTTGTACTAAAGATTTAAAATCAACTGTTTGAGAATTCATCTTAAAGTCTTCCAGGCAGCCCTGATAGTTACTTCTGGCCCAGGTGTGCCATGGGAGTAGATCATAAGATATGTAGCCACCTACATGTACTTTGGCTGCAGAGAGGAAAGATGTATTTTTATTTGTATGTCATGAGTGTTGTAAGTCATTCACCTTTAACTTTGTGACCACCAAACTCTGCAAAGAATCATTTAACAAGACAATGCCTATGATGTGTATAAATACAGTTACTGACCCTTATACCTGTTGACTGAATGTGTTAATTGATCTTTTTTTTGTAGAGATTCTATGTAGTTCCTATTTTTTTTAAAATATTGAATGTATTTTTTTTTCTGTTTCGAAATTCCTAATTAATCTTTCAAAGTAGTAAAAGTTCCACTTTCAGACCATGCAGTCCATAGGGCAGATGATGTAAAATTCATCTATTTCTGTGAATCATGGTTTAAGAGGGTGTAATGTGGCCAGCACAATAACAGCCTTTACTTGACCTCAACTAATATCAGGCACCCATTAGAGCTGGGTGAACTCAGAGGCACCCTAAAGATTCCGAAATAAAAAAATCCCAACCTTCAACAGGTTTCAAACCCAAGACCCTCTTGTACAAAAGTCAAGCGCTTTACGATTCAGCCACCACACCTCAATCTTTCAAAAACTTAAATGAAACATTGAGAAAGTGCAAGTTCCCAAATAAGTATGGCTACTTCTACTTTCACTTCCCCATCCAATCCCAGCTCTTCCAAGTCATAAAAGCAAACTAATTAGTAAAATATATACTTGGAGTTGTTGGCAGTTGTTCATTTTGTTCCAGGGGAATCCTGACGGAACTTCCATCTAAATTGATAATTATCTGATTGGGTTGAAATCTAATAGACAGCTGAAAAAAAAAACGGACGTAAGTTGGATGATTTCATAGCATGGTGTGTGTTTTGGGAAGTAAAGGAAAGAATGGCAGACAAATCAGATGGTATACAAAAATAAAGTCTGACTTTTTGTTATCAGCTGCAGATTTCAAGTTAGTAATTGAAAATTGAACTCTTCAGACATGGTTATAAATGCTAAGACAGGAAAAGGAAATTTACAGACTTTGTATAAAAAAAAAAGTAATTTTGTGATCTATAAAAAAAATTTCTCAAGCTATAAATGTTTACATCATTTAATTATTTATTATAATAGCAACTAGCTATCAATCAACGAGTCTATAAATTATAAAATAATTAGAAAAAATATCATTTCTTTAATAAATTTTAAATGAATTAGTCCAATATGTATATGCTATATGCACTGATTATTTTTTTAAATTAAATAATTTTTCTGATTGATTACATATTTTTTCCCTTCAATAAATTATCTCAATTATTTCCCCTAGCTATCCTACAATACCTCATGAGACTGGCCATCAGATACTTCAGAGTTAGAGATGAGCTTCCTTTTGGTGGTGCCTCCAAAGTTGTACACAAAGTACAACAGACCATCATAGATCTCAAACTCAAAGAAATTTTTTCCAGCAATATTGCTCATTGCATACAGGAGTAGAGCCTTGTTCTTGATGGTTTGGAACTTAAAGGACAAACTGTTGCCAGAGGAGGGTATGAAGGACTGCAAAAAAAATAAAAATAATTAAAAAAAAAATAAAGTCAATATGTTAACTTTTATCTGAAATATCATCTGTTATCTGGCATGTTTGTAATGGTTGCTTTGCAGTAGTAGAGATGTGTCTGACTTTGACATTTACTCAGGATATGTTTGAGTGTCTTGTAAGAGCCTATTTTGAACAGCGCAAGTTTGATGCAAAGACAAAACCATCACAACAGAACAGATGGAGAACTCATTCCAGACTGTTCAACAATTCGAACTATGTTTAACACAAAATGGGCCTCATTTGTGTCTTTGTCAAGTGACAGATGTTGTCACCTTAAAATCCCAATACCAACTTTATAAAATACCATATAAATTTAAACTCACTATCCGTCACCAGCTGTCCCATCCAAAGTCTATCAACTATGGTGCGTCGCTGCACTAATGAAGTGTCTAACAATGTGATCTCTTATTTCACATGTTCTCTCTAAACTCACATGGTTTCTCTTCTCTCATTTCTTATCTCTTATATCACATTCTCTCTCTCTCTTATCTCACACAAACACATAAAATAAATCCATTTTGAGCATGAAATGGTTGTCTGAGACATCTAAACTAAAGAAAAGATTCATGGAAAAGCCTAGAAATAGATTCTTTTAAATGGCCCATTATATCTGGGTGATGATGGAAAAATATTGACAAAAAGTTTAATGATCTAATCTAATCTAATTAATCATTAAAAAAATGTAAATGTAATTAGATTATGAAAAGTGTTGATTTCAATGGAGAAGTCACAAAGATTGTGTATCTACTCTACTTGAATGCAGTAGAGCTTTGTACTTTAGCTTGGGACCACTAGAAAGCATTCAAAACTGCTCTATTTAGTCTCTGAGAATTCATGTTTTGTACTAACCATTTAATCCCCTAAGTAATCTATGTAACATGAAAAGGATATATCTCAGAATTTTAAGTAACTAACAGAACATAAATCTAATGTAAATTTAGACAAGTTCAGCTCTGAACAAAGAAATTAATCTAATCAATCTTCCCATTTTAATTCTAACTATAGACAATACATTTTAAAGTTTACCTCCTGAATAATGAAGTAAGTTGTTTTATCCTTGATGGTGACTTGTGTCAATGGTGGCAGTGGTGGAGTAGTAGGACGAGGTGTGGGTCGGGGGGTTCTAGTGGCCACTGTGGGTACAGTGATCTCAGGGCCAGGATCAGGCCAAGAAGGACGCACTGGGGGTCGGGGTGCCCTAGTAACCACTGGATCAGGGGAAGATGTAACCGTGTCATACCAAGTCTGATTAACAATTCTGATTCCTTCTCCAAAATTATCTCCAAACTGAGTTATAAGGTTAACTTCCTGTATATATGGTTGGGACCCTTCCATACGCTCACCTTGATATAATACCTGCAAATAAAATATATATTTGAACAGAACAAAAACAAATTATTTTTTTTTATAACTATAAAATTTCTGTTGAGATTTCAGTTTAAATAATGTTAAAAATACTGATATATAAAAAGAACTTGTACATCTCTAGATCAAAGGATAGTTATGAAATTTTATTCACTTCATCTGTTCAAAAAGTGTCATTGAATAGAATCCTAAAAATGCATAAGCAGTGATTTTAAATTGTTTTTTTAAAAGTAAGGGAGGGAACCTAAAATTTAGGGAAAAATAGTAATTTATGGATTGTGTATCTTACACTGTGTGAGGCATACATTAATTTCAAGTGTAAGAAATAGCCTGCTTGTATACAAATACATCTGTAAATATGTGTTGATTTGTGTTGTTAGCATGGTAGTGGAAAAACTTCCCCCATTATGGAGAAAAAGAAAATAGATTTACTCATAAAGCTGCAGTATTTGGTAATTTTATTACATAATAGAGCAATGTTTTGAATATGTAATAGATAATTTGACTAACTTGTTTATTAAAATAAATTTTAGGTTTACAATGAAGATAAATGGGTAACTCTGTTCTGAGACAGGATAAAGGGTCAATGTTGGACATCTTACCTGGGCCATACCACCATTGAAGTTTCTTACAATATTGCCATTAGTGGATCTGTAGGTGTTTTCTGTGCCAGCAAGATAGACATAGCCAGGAGATAGGAGCTGCATGTTTCTCGAGAACATGAATGTCTCTGGGTACTTATCATCAACAGTCATTGTGATCTAGTCAGGTCAGAAAAAAAAATTATAATGTTAATTTTACACATTACTTACACGTTTCATTTCTGGTTTCTTATTAGAATTCATGATAAAAAAAGGTTAGTGATAAATAAAAATTCTTTATTTCTGACAATCTTCAACTGTTTTTCCCATCATTATGTATGTCTCTCATAGGCCATTTCATCTGACTTAGTGTGTCTTTGTTATTTTCATACAATCAGAAGATTAAAAAATATTTTTTTTAAGGAATCTCAATTCAAAAATTTAGCTAGTTAGCTCAATATTAGCTCAATATCAAAGTTTGAAAAAATAGAAAATGTAAGTTTAACAAAAATTTTGAGCCCATCTATGTAAAAAAAAAAGCAAATAAAGGTCCATTAACATTCACTGATATAAGCTTGAAAAAAAAACAGGATCTATTTATTTACTCGCAAAGACCATCCTTCAGGAAGAAGAAGAGGAAGACAGAGAAAGCGATTGGAAGACAATACCAAAGAATGGACAGGTCTGTCATTGAGGGAAATTCAATTCAAGGCAAAGGACAGAGAGGAATGGAGAAAGACGATTGACAGTTCTTGTGTGGTGCCCCAATGGTCCAACAGACTAAGGGAGGGAAGAAGTATTGTATATGGGTACACAGGGAAATATGAAGAATTCTGGTGTAAAAATTCAAGTCAGGTATAAAAATATTCTGCTTACAGTTCTTCCATCCCTATGCATCTTGAACAAGTACCATCTACTATCATCAAATCGAACACCATCTCGCTGGCCAATGTTAATAACACGAGGCTGCCCTGTGTAGTCATCAATGACAAAGATTAGGTAACCATCCTGGTAGAAACAAAAATCCGTATGTAAATTATTTATAATTAGACTCTTCCCTCTCTTAAAACAAAGTTAAATAACAATCACATTGTCAAAAGCAGTCTGAGTTCTAATGGGACACGTTCAATGCATTGGAGTAGGTCCAAGTTTCAATGATTTAAACCCTTGCTTCTACCTATTTAAGAAAATAGCAGCCTGACATGAAGAGACGGGCAAATAGCAGCACTATTAGAGAAGTAATAACACACTTAAGTGATATGAGCAGCCTATACTTTACCACCTCTGGGCAGTGGTAAAGTAGCAGCTTTGCTCACTCAAGTGTGTGGATGTTTGATGTCAACCATGCTGGTAGGAGGGAGAATAAAAGCCTCTATCACTAGGGCAGCTATGAGCGGCCTTTGCCGTTAAAGAGACTTAAGACATTTTTTTGAAAACTTCTTCACAGTTGATCACACTAGGTCTGGGAAAATGTAAATGTATGAAATGAGATCTCAAGATTCAAACTCTGGATCTCGAAGACCACTGTATTAATCAAGAGATTTTAAATTCAATCTAGCTTAATTAGGACAAAAAAAAACAAAAACAAGTTGAATGGCATTGTAGTGTGGACCACTACAATTCCCTTAATTCAGAGGTTCTAAAACATTTTTGACCGGGGGACCCTTTTAATATAGACAAAATTTGCCCATGGATCCCTCAGTGAAAAAGCTAAATAAATGCATTGTATATTAAATTTATTGAAATTCAAACATTAAAACTTTTGAAAAAATAAAATTTAAAAAAACAAAAAACAAACTTGGATAAACGTGATGAGAATTTATTAGTGTGTTTAGTTAATGTCTGGCTCAACTTCTAAATAGCAACTGCAAATCTCAACGAGCACAAATTTCTAGTTGATTATTATTCAAATTATCCGATGTTATTAAATAGCTCTTAGTCAAAAAATTATTTTAATTGTATTCAATTTTCATGTTAATTTGAACTTCCTACAGTCATCTCATGGATCCTGACAGTTTCAGAACTACTCAACTAATTGACACATGTTTGGGAAACTCTATTTCCCTTTAGTATAGTGAGTGTATTTAATTACATCATTGAATTAGCTGATTCTCTAACCTTTAATGCAATGTACATCTTGCGCTCAGTGTCTTCATGCAACCACAGAAGTCCATCAGCTCGGCCACGAGAGTAGAAATAGAACTGGAAGTCCTCCTTTTGCATCCTTTTCAGGTAATCAGGTGGGAGCTCATGGAAGTTAAACTTGACCATGGCAGCGCCATTGAAGTCAATGATCTTAACTCGCCTCTGCTGAGAAGGCCGAGGAGTCCTTTGTTCAGTGCTTATGTCTGTAGATACAATCAAAAGAACAAATTATAGTCTTCACAAACTTTTAGAGATATCACAGCTAGATTTGGATACTTCTATAAGCTTGTAAAAAAAATATTTTTAAGAAGCATTTACAAAGTAACAAATTAAACTCTAATTTCACAAATGGACATATCTTTGATCTCTTGGGTTTCAGGTAACTAAGAGAGGTGGTGGTCAAAATGAAAATAGAACTTAAATAAGAGAGCGGGAGAAAATAAGTAAAAAAAATGTGCAGCAGTTCAAAATGTCAAAAAAAAATTTCCCAACTTGTAAAAATCTCTTATTAGAAGCAGAGTTATAAATTGACTGACACATCACAACTCAATCAGAACAAATGGGAAAGTCCTTGCAATATTTATTATATAATTTACAAAATTCTCAACATATAAATGATAAAATTATCATAATATGCACAAAATATTGTTAGCAACAAATTTAGCTTTGCCTATATGAAAATACCCATTAAAATTTTTTAAAAAAAAGTTACCAATGTCAAGTGGCAGACAGAGAAAGTGATAAAAGAATAGAAGGGCCTGCCATTGAAAGAGATTCTATCCAAGACAAAAGAACAGAGAAGAATGCAGAAAGACTGTCAAAAAATCTTGTGCGGTGAAGAATGTCAGTCACATCAAATAAAGTATAGGTAGTGATGGAGGAAAGAAAAAGAGAAGAAAGAGAGTGGGAGAGAGAGAATGAGAGAATTAATTGATTAATTTTTAGTTGATTCATGTTTTGCTAGGAACAATAATTGTGCAAATTTTCAGCTTGATCTGAGATTGTAACAAGGGAGAAATAACTAGTACAAAATTTGCACCAGACAGACAGCGTGAGTTGATGTATGCTTTGTAACAAGTAAAATATAAAAAGTACTCTTTAAAAAAAAGGAAGCTTTTATTTAGGGGGAAGAACTGTATATTTATAGCTATATATACCTAGAACATACTATAAGATTTATTTCACTTAACATAAACTGATTTTAATTAATTAGCACTATTAATTAATTAATTGGTTGTTCTTTTTTTTTTTATTAATTCACATTTTGTGAGAAACAATGAATAATTGTGCAAAGTTTCAGCTTGATTCGAGAATGGGAAGTGGGAGAAATAAGATGTACAAAAAATGTACCAGACAGAGTGAGTTGATATAGGCTTTGTAAAAAAAAAATTGGTCATCTTCTGTTCATTTTTACTTTCTCTCCAAATAAATGAGTGGAATGAGAAGGAGAAATATCTGCACCCCAGCAGGTGGAGATCATCTTTCACATTCATCCCTTTTTTTTTTAAGCACACACAGTCACACACACAAACTTAAAAGATTAAATGCACACACACAAGATAGAAACATGACTCATTTATTTGAGGCAGTAAGCTTCTAGTTGTCAGCGAGAGCTGTAGTAGGTGAGAGTCAGCAAATGACGTCATTGACAGTAAAATTGAAACAGGAAGTGAAACTTTTTGTTTCATTCAAGCACAATTCTTACAGATACCACGTGATAAAAATATAATGTTGACTACTGACACCAACAAGATACGAGCATATAAAACAGAAATGCAGAAAAGGTTTCAGGCAAGCAAAGTATTTACTGGCTTATATAAGGTCATACATCTAAATTTATTGGACCCTTCTTGACAAAGTCATTTTTGGACAGAAAGATTGCCACAAGGGCGGCCTTACGAATCGCGGGGCCCAATTTACAAAAACAATATTAGGCCTACTACTATTAATTAGATCAATAAGCCTATACCAACATTTATTATGCAACATGCATAGGAAGCAACTTTAGCGCAATAGGCGCCACGTGGGTTAATAGAAGTACGATAGGCCTACACTAAATATGATAACTCTACATCTTTAAAAGCCTGTGACAAGAGCCATAACTGATAGTGATATGCTTAATGGAAACACTGCCAGGCGCGGGGCCCTATTGAAGCAATTGGACAAAGGCCAGCCCTGGATTGCCAAGTAAGATTGCTTGTAATTTTATTAACTAGGGGAGTTGTTTCATACCTGTGACAAACGAAACAGCCTTCGCCTTTATTAATATAAATAATAACTAAATAACGGCAGATACAGCATTCAAAAAAATTATATACTTTTTACTAAGCAAATCTAAAAAAATGTAATAGAATCTCCATACACTCTACAATTCTGCCGCCAAGCCCTTTGGTAAGGATTTAAAGAGCTCATTGACACTATTTAAAAGCGTTTGACTAAGGCCTCGTACTTCTAGAAAATATCAACTACTTGACTATGATGCAAAAAGTCGTACAGCTAAACTATAACTGAATTTGTAAAATTTCACCGTCCATCTGGTCAATAATGACTTTACGTTATAGAAACCTCGTTGGTATGCTGTGAGCCTGATCACATGAAGGGTCTTGGACAGAGAATCTGTGCACATTTCTTATTCCTTATGCTAGAACAAATTGTGTTCCTTTTTCCATAGCGCCATTAGAAAATGGAATGGGTTGCCTGAATCAGCCAGGAAAGTTATGATAATCTCTGCTACAGATAATTCTCTAAACATACTGCATGCAGGTGAAGAACAGATAAATGAAACTCACCCAAGAGAACGAACAAGAGAAGCCAAACCAGGGCACAGCCCGGCTTGAGGCGGGATGGTAATCCAGGCATTGTTATAACATATCTTGATAGATTAGATCCGTGGAATTATATATCTCTTAGAACGTGACTGTATCTATGTGGTCGCTAGAGTGTTACAAGGAATTCTCCTGCACTATAACAGTGGTACATATAAGTAAGGCCAACAACTCTAGAAGCAAACAGACACACAAAACAGACAGACGTAAATAAAATTTGGGAAAAGGGGGGGGGGGCAGAACGTACTCACGACATCAGGAAATACAACTTTTTTAACAGTGTAGGTACATTGGCGTGGATGTGTGTAATCAAACTAATTATTACGTGAGTCAGCTCCTGCCTTGATGGGAGGCCGGCTTTTAACCATTAGGGATGTTAAGTGATTAACGCCCTTGTTTGCAAGACAGAAGCTAAATAACGAAAATCCAATTAAGAAATACTTCACGATATTGTTTCTTTGAACTATTACAGAAGAATAGAAGCTTTAAGAATGGATCTTTATTTGCAAGCTGCATATTACCGATTAAACCTAAACCCACTAGATCTTTGACTCTATTCAGCTAGTATACGTGAGAGCCAGTTCACAATAACAATATAAGCTGTTAATAACAATTTAGGCCGTATTCCACTGTTACTAAAGTGTTATCACAAGTTCCCGCAGTTGGTTGGCCAACAGGTTGTATTCAGTGGCTACTTCATGGCAATGTAGATGCATACAAAGCAATGTTATAGGCTTATTTCTCATTCAAGTACAGAACAAGTACTTAGTTATGCAGTCAGTAGGTTACTAGAAAAAAAAGTAGCCTACATCTATATCTTCAGTACACGAATAGCTTTATAAAACGTATACATCACAGATTAAAAGTCTACGCAGAGTGTCTGTTTAGAATATTTTACAGTAAGTCTATTTTCGCGAGATGCCAACTCGCTGAGATTACGAAATCTCTTGAACCACTAAACGAATTCACGTGAAATTTTGTACACAGGTTCGTCTTATCTCTTAGATGCTAATTAAAAACGGTTTTGATATATTTATACTTTAATCGCGGAAATACACGAAAAAAAAACCCTGGGAAATAGGACTACCACTCACTATATCTTGAGAACCACCGAACAGATTCAAACAAAATTTTTTAAATGGTAGGCTCATAGGAAATAAATATAGCCGAAAAAGAGTAAACTTCGCTAATAAATGATTAAACAGCACGTTCCGTAACAAAACGTAACATCTATTATATAAATCGTAAAAACAACAATTAGGGGACAAGCATATATATTCTAAATCCCCCTATGTAATACAATAAAACCTATAATCCGCCAATAAAGTAGATCAAACGTATAATCCATCAAGTCAACACTGGGTGAGCAGCTAACACTGACTCACTTCGGCTTCCTCATTCCAGAAAGGGGGGGGGTTGGGGAGGGAGGGCAGTGGTGGAGGCGTGTGTACGGTGGAAAAAAAAAAGGGGAAGGTGGAACGGGTGAGCGCACACACGATCTATGCCGTGTGTTTACCTACATTGAGTAGACAGGTGGAACTAAGGGTAGGTGGGGTGGGACCGGATGAGATGAGCATCATCGACCACCCCAATCCTTCCACGATTGTAATAAAAATATTTGTTCTAAATCTGGTTTCTGAATATTTTTTATTCAACGTTGCAGCACACAAAGTTCCTCAGTAGACGATCAATATTTTCCGAATCATTTAAAGGAGGCGCCAAATAGCTACCACCACCAAAACTAAACGTAAAACTTGCTTCAGTTGTATACATGACAAAGATTATAAAAGTGATTTCCCAGAGATGACTGAAAGGACCTGGAAGATTGAGTCTAGACCTAATTAAATATTTAATTAAAGAAAGAGAGTATATTTCAATTATTAAAAAAAAGGATAAATTTTAATTTACATAGTGTTATCGAATATCTTATCATTTAGAGAGAAGAGAGAATTAATACATGTATATTTTAGTTATAAAGAGAATTTACAGTTACCGTTCATTGATATTATTATTAGCAATATGCTGCTAGCTCTCCTGACTCCCTACACTAAAGCGACCATCGCGGACCAAATGTTTTGAAACTCGAGCGAAAGTTCGCTACTTTAGCATAGACACCACTTCCAAACTTGGAGTCCTAAAAATAGCACCGGGATGCCAGCAACCTTCAAATAGTGGGTAAATAAAAAAAAAAGGAAAAAAAAACTTAAAGTGGAGCAGAGGAAGGTGAGCACGTGACCTAAATAGCTCTCTTCCCCGCCCCCTTCCCCGTGCTTAGCACTTCTGCTGCTGGTGTCACTAAATGAGCACTTCAGATAAAAAGCATGAAGTCATTACCAGACAATGTGCCCTCTGGTGACAGTACTTTTCAAACGGGAGTATAGTTTAGTGTGAAACATCAAACAAACTGTGAACAAAGTTGGTGGTATACTATAGAACTGAAGGACGGCTCGTAGTGTACATTGTGCTATTACTCCAATGCATTCAACGTTCAATACAAATATTTGTTCTAAATCTGGTTTCTGAATATTTTTTAATTCAACTTACTCAGTTGACGCTCAATATCTGAGCTAAAAAAAATTGAAGTTGAACGTTTTTTCCCACGAACCTGCCACCCACCCCATGCCGTTATGTAAGGTGGGAAAAAAAAAAGCAGACAAGTAATAAAATAAAGTATTTGTCACCCCCAGACTATCGTCACGATGGTCCCGGGTTTGAACCCCAGTCGTTCTGAACACATTTGGGCAAGAAAGTAGCCTAAAACATCTTCATTTCTCGAGAAGCTTCTGAAATTCTAAAACTTCGAAGAGATGTGGATATTAAAAAAAATAAAGAAACAAAAATTGTCAGCTGTTGAAAGCTTTAACCAGTAAGGTTGGTCAAGCAAGGGAACAAATAGGTCTATTAATGTCTCCGAAGAGTTCAAAAGTTAGTAAACACACAATATGCTGACAAGAGGGCTGTCTCAAATTGCGGGGGGGGGGGGGGGGGGGGGGGGGGGGGGGGGGGGGGGGGGGAGAACATTTTATTATCACAAGTACAAGATTGTGTATGTATACATATGTTTACTTTCACATATCAGTTCATAGCCACTTAGAGCCCATAGAGTAGGCAGTGAATAGTCCCTAAAATAAAGAGAAATATGAAATACCGAGTAACAAGCAAAATAAAAACAAACAAACGCTTATCTTAGGGGAATAGCTTTACAAGTACAGCCATATATCTCAATACTGTAAGGATTATTTCCCTTTTACGATATCAATCAAAATCAGTTAATTACAATTATTTAATTAATCATTTGGTTATTTTTTTTTAATTATTGATTTATGTGTTTTCTGCGACAATATATAAGTTTCCACTAGATGCGAGAATGGGAAGCGGGAGAACTAATATGTTTAAAATTAATATCAGACAGACAGATTTAATAATAATAATATTAATAATAATCTTTATTGTCCGTATGGAAATTTGTCTTACAATTTTTGCATTACACCAAACAAAACTCTGACAAAGAAGGCAGCCCAGCGACTCTTTCTTCTATACAAACTCAATAGCTTTAAACTAAGCAAGAAGATCCTTGAGACATTTTACCGCGCGACTATGCAGAGTCTGCTAACATACGGAATAACTTGTTGGCAAGGCAACGCCTCATCTAAACTGTTGCGACGTCTAGAAAAAATCATTAAAAAAGCCTCTAAAATAACACTTACAACATTGCCACATTTAAAGGAGCTTTTTGAACAAAAGTGCCTAAGAAAAATCGAAAAAATCTTGGAAGACAACGGCCACCCGCTCCATCAGAACTACGACAGGTCGTCGCGAAGTGGGCGACTGCTGTCAATCAAAACAAGAACAGAGCGGTACAAAAACTCGTTCGTACCTCACTCGGTCAGACTCTATCACCGCCACTCATTGATCAGGGAACATGAAATGCACCAAGATACCTGTGTGTAGTCGCTGAATGTACTCTTTATGTTGTCTGTTGTATTTGTGTGTATTTTTCTGTTGTGTTGTCTTTATATGAGAAAAGAGTCCTTGTAATCACAACAAATTTCCGTAAGGATCAATAAAGCAGTCTTAACCTCTTAAAAAACATTATAACTATAAGAAACCAAAGTGTACATTCACACCAGACTCACTCATAATTTACATTTGACAAAATTTATATCAGATTGTTCCTATTTAATGATTTGATTGTCAGGGGAACAAAAGAGTGTTTGTGTCTGTTTGTCTTTGCTATCGGTGTTTTGATATAATTTGATTTGATATAAGCTTTGCAACTAAATCTAAGTTGGTTTACCCCGGGACGGGGGTTTCATGGCATAGCTAAGTAGCTATAAAAATAGGTAAAAAAAGAAATAAGGAAAAGATTCCAGTATTGGGGCGTATTCCGACTTATATTCCTAAAGCTCTAACCCACATTTAAATTCCCCATACTCCCCTCCTCCTTTCACCAAGGCGTCGCCATTGCTAGTGAGTGATAGATGTGTGATGTGACTGAAGTTGTAAAAATGAACTCTTGCAAGTAACTTAATACAAAAGGAACTGGTGTAGGCCTATTACTTTGACATTTACGACAGAACACATGGAACGGACAAACAGCTCAGCTTGCAAGTTGGCAGGACAACGTGTTTGCAAGACGGTCTACAACAAAAGTAATAGCAGGGTTCGTCGGAAGAGACAAAGAAAACAAATCTAAGTTAAAGATGCAAAAAAAAAAGTGATATATCGCTTGTTGACTTTTTCTTTCGTTACATCTTATTGGGGTGGGGGTGGGTGGGTGGTAAGGACGTTTTCTCTACTATTATTTTAAAATAACAACTGGTCAATATTATGTTTCCAAGCGACTCCAAATATCATTTAGATTTAATAATTAAAAACAATCGAACGTCTTCTGAATATAAAAAATAGACATAGGGCCTCTCTCTCTATATATATATAAATGGATTGGATAGATAGATAGATAGATAGATAGATAGATAGATAGATAGATAGATAGATAGAAAGATCTGAATTCTTAGAACTACTATGGTTCATCTCATTTTTTTACCCATTAGAGAACTGGGTTGACCCAGAGGCGCCCAAAGATCCCGAAATGAAAAATCCCAGAGGACTTGAACTCAGGTTTCGAAGCTATACCACTCAGGCACTGTCTCCACTTTTTCGTGTGCTTTTCGCGGCCCATTTTTTTTTTTAAGATCATCCCTCCCTTCCCTCTCTCTCTCACACATATACATACATATATTATACAATATGTATACGGAAACACATATGTTATACTAGATGTATACGGAAACACATATATTATATTATACGTATACGGAAACACATATGTTATACAATATGTATACGGAAACACATATATTATACAATATGTATACGGAAGCACATATATTATATTATATGTATACGGAAACACATATGTTATACAATATGTATACGGAAACACATATATTATATTATATGTATACGGAAACACATATGTTATACAATATGTATACGGAAACACATATGTTATATTATATGTATACGGAAACACATATATTATATTATATGTATACTGAAACATATATAACGAGCTAACTAATGGAGGTTTACTTCGACAGTTGAATATTACTTTTCCAATAGGCCTACTTAGTGTTATTTCATGTGATACTAAACCGCTGAACATGTAACAAAACTATGAGAGCCTGCAAGCAATCAAGGGAAGTAAAAACACACCGGAGACCTAATGACCTTTACAGACCTAACAAAAAGGTAGGAACGTAAAACGTATATGGCCTATATATTTATTTATTGAAACAGCATTTTTTCTATTTTGTAAGTTCCGAGTACAACTTTTACAATCAATGATCATATTCTAAAAAGATTTGTCAAGGAAGGTTTCTTGTAGAACTCAAAAGATTTAAAAAAATAATAATTAAAACCTTGATGAAGTAACACCAACTTTAAACTGATACATATCAAGGAATATCATGAAAAGGTGCAAAACAATGTTAATCATGGTTAAAGCTATGAATCTGTTTTGTTTTACATGTTTCGGATGTTCCTTCAGAAGTGAAGATTATTGTATCATGATCAAAGCCTAAACCTCCCACAGGAAGGCAGAGTTTTAGCCCGGGAAGAACGGTTCAAAGCACACAATAGTGAGTAGACTACTATCTCTTTATGGTTGAGATTTAAAAAAAAATGTTTTTTTTTCTTTAGTTCACTAGTATAAATAAATTGTTTTTATTTTTAAATGTTAAGTAAATTAATTAAATGACACTCGCACACAAACATGAGTTATTGAAATGAAACCAGGAAGTATGTTATAATTCAAACCACTCTGTATTAGTGTCATTAGTGATCCTATACATGAGATAATGTTTCTTTTCATTAACCCTGTTACAAATTTAGGATTTCACAATTCTACAAATGACGTGATTGTTTTGGTTCAACACTTATGTTAGACCAACAAAAGCCTCAAACAAAACTGCTCAACGCAAAGACATGCCTATAAAAAAAAAGTAAACACTTAAGGTTTTGAGATTTCAATGTTTTAGTTTTATTAATTTGTGAACTTTTCAGATGGTTCAACCAGTCAGACATGGAAGAACTATTCCATAGTGAGCCTCAATGATTAACAGAGACAAGGTAGAAGGTAAATGTAATTCACAAATAATCAAGCAGGTGGCACTGCCCGGAAAAAAAAAACGAAAAAAAAAACACCCAGATTTGATGAAATTCACATTTCCTGCCCAAATTACTCAGGAAAAGTTTTTGAAGCTTTTGGTAATTGACCAAGATATTTTCTACAGGTTGGTGCCTATAAAATGCATGTCATTTTTTTTTCACCAAATACATGTTCAACACTAAATCCTATTATGCTTGTTGAAAAGTGATCAACTGACAATCAAGAAATGTTTTTAGAGTTAAGACAATTACTCTTCATTTAGGCCAGGCTGAAGCAGTTTCATAGAAATAGAGAAGAAAGAAATTAAATGATGTATAGTGTTAGAAAGTAAACAAGTAAAATTCCCCTTTCAGACCTTGTGATCTATAGAGCTGATGATGTAAAGGTCATCTGTTTCTGTGGCCCACAGAACGAGGGTATCATTTGACCAGAACAACGACCAACCACCTTTACTTTCCCTAACTAATGTCAGGTACCTATTAGAGAGAACTGGGTTGACTCAGAGGTGCCCAAAGATCCCGAAATGAAAAATCCCAGTCTTCTCCAGGATTTGAACTCAGGTTTGGAAGCCAAATGCTTTACCACTCAGCCACAGTGCCTCCAAGTATGAGAAAGAAAGAAGTTTAGATGATATATAGTGTTAGACCACACCCTAAAAACACTCAAACACAAAGACATGTTATATGTGATCTAGAATGTACCTACAGACACAGATATACATTTATTTGGATAGCAATTCAAGAAATCAATTAGTTGTTGCAATGAAAAAACAAAACAAAAATTATGTCTACTACTTATTCACACTCTGGAAAAAGAAATTGTCAGAATCAGTTCAATTTAAGACATGCTAAACAACTCAAGTGTTCATTAATGAAAGGAAATGAAAAACACAAGACAATCAACTCAAAAAAATAAAATGATAAAAAAATGAATTTCAGAAATGTACTATGTAATATCAAATCTTGTAGATGCAGTTCAATCTACATTGACTAGACACCATGCATTTGCAACTCACCCAATCTTTAGTCAACTCTGAAATATGGTTTTGGTTGTTCATTGAATAGCACAGAACATATTTAGAGCAAAAATCTAAGACTTAAGATGATTCACTCACTGTCATAAGGTCTACATATGGACCAGCTAGTTAAATATGGACTAGCTAGTTAAATAAATACTTTCATATTTAAAGTTGTTTCCCACACAGCATAACAGGGCTACATTCTAAAGTAAAAATGAACTTATTCTTATATTGACTAAGTAAAAGTCATGAATTGTAGGCTTCACTGGGCCTTTGCATGGTTCATAAAATGCAACAGAAGATATTGTTAAGGAGCTTCCTATTATATTGATTTTAATTTTTCAACATTTCTATGTGGCTTCAAGATATACAATTACAAACCAACAACAGGAACAAATAGAGACCTATTTTTTAAATCAGAAAGTAAGCTGAGGCTATAGAATGCAATCCTTGATGTTTTTAACTCATTAATTTCATTTAGCAGTAGTCAGAGCTCATTGTTATGTTCAACAGGTTAAAGGTCATAGGTCTACCTATTAATGAAAATTTGCCTTGCTCACGAATAAAATGGCATTTAGATTCTTAAAGAAAGCTTAGAGATTTATTCAACCCAAACTAATTTTTTTACACACTAATTTATTCATTTGAATTAGAGTGACAATTGAATATTTGACTTTGCTCAGCCAAAAGTGTAAAAGAACAGGTACTGGACATTAGGGTGAGCATGCTTTAATGAGCCAAAATCTCAAAGGGTAGAATTAGATTTGAAGTGAGAATTATTAAGCGCAAAGATTCATTGAGCACTCTTAAATCTCTATAAAAACAATTTGTGGTAGTCTGATTTATATACGAATGCCAAATGAATTATTTTTTAGCTGCAAAAAAAAAAATGTCAATACATTTTATGAAAGCTTAATTCAGTAAAAAATGAAACAACTGAGACCTTAGATTTGTGGATTACAATCTATTTCAGTCAGTTTGAGTTTTCAATAAAGCCATTTAAAATGTATTGAACGAAAAATACTTTTTCCCATTAACCTGAATTAAATTTTTTGCTAAAAAAAATTAGTTAAAGTATTTATTTTGATTTGCTTTCTTTTTAATTTGCTTTCAACAAAGTGTCTTTTTTAAATTAAAGAAAAAGAAAAAATCAGCTGCACTTGAGATTACCAGAAGTAAACATTGCATAAAGATAGAGTTCAGGTAAGGTATTCAAATAGTTAAGTCGAGCCATGCAGCACCAATGTAACGATTCCTCAGTTTTTATTTATTTATTTTTATTAATCTTTAATTGCTCTCCTGAAAGGCCTGGGAGTGAAATTTCTAGAAGGATTTTTCTTCTGACTATACTAACAAAATATCTTGAATTGGAATCTTGATAATAAACACATTTACAATCAAACTACTTGCAGCTTATAATCTGCATTTCAGTGGACCATAAAAAGTGCATCTACAATTTAACATCTATGATACTTTGGCTAATTCAGGTCAAAGATATTTTAGAAATATTTTGAGAGCAGCTTCTATCAGAGCTTTACATTTGATTCATGAATAAAGGTAAGATAGTTAAGTGCATCAAGGCTGCACAAAAACTTAAAAGAGTATTAAAAAAAAGGCTATCAAAAGTATGTCACATCTACTTACCACCTATTATATTAAAGGTTTTATCTCCTGAATCAGGCCTGAAGGTGGTAGGGGGAGGTCGAGGAGGTTGATATGGTGGAAGCCTCAAGTAACCATCTTCTGGAAGGTAATCTCTGTAGGCAGTCCAAAATTCTATGCTGTCTACAGATCCCTGAACATGTGGACTTCTACCCTGTTTGTGAAAGAAAAAAAATTACATAAATAATTAACAAAAAAAAAAAAGGCTTTGTTCAACCTGATTGATAAATCTATTAGCTGCTAAACCAAAAGTTGAAAGTTAAAATCTTGGTGGGAGGTGTGTTCCCATTGACGTCAACCCAATGAAAGCTAGTGGGCCTGATGGAATAAAAGGGCGAATCTTAAAAGAATGTGCTGAACAACTAGCTGAACCTTTCCAAGATATTTTTTCTACTTCATTACTAATCCATGAGATGCCACCTGTGTGGAAGTCATCTATAATTGTACCTGTGCCAAAGGTTTCCAAACCGAAAGAAATGAATGACTATAGACCTGTTTCACTTACTTCCATTGCGTCTAAATGTTTAGAAAAATTGGTTAAAATGTTTCTTCTGAATGATCTTTGTTTTAAGTTAGACCCTTTACAATTTGTTTACCAAAAAGGTAAAGGTGTAGACGATGCCATCCTAAATATTTTAAATTGTGTCTACAAACATCTGGACTTACCGAACACTTATGTAAGATTGTTCTTTATTGATTTCTCATTAGCTTTTAACACTATACAACTTCATTTACTATTGAAAAGATGAAAGCGTTGAAGATTAGTCCATACATAATACTATAGGCTAATGAATTTTTGACCCAGAGATCGTAGAGGGTTAGGGTAAACAATATTATATCAAATGAACGCATAATTAACACAGGGGCGCCCCAGGGGGCTGTGACATGCCCATTGTGGTTCATTTTGTACACCAATGATTTTCAATCCGATAGTCCTTTTTGTTCCTTCACAAAATTCACTGATGATGCGGCTCTTCTGCTCTCAGAGAGCTCAGTCGTAAATGAGTATTTCAGAGAAATAGAATACATTGAAAAATACTGTAAATATAATTTTTTATTATTAAATGTAAAAAAAACAAAGAAATGATAATCGATTTTCGTAGGGAAAAGAAGGAAAATGATATTGTTTCTGTAGCTGGAGAGACTATTGAACTAGTGCAAACCTTTAAATACATTGGTACTATCCTAGACAATAAACTAAATTTTACTGCAAATACTGATTATATCAGCAAAAAAGGGCAGCAAAGATTACGATTACTAAGAAAACTGTCCTCGTTTAATGTTAGCGAAAAGGCCTTGGCTATGTTTTATCACGCTCACATCTGCAATATTTTAAGTTTAAATATCACTGTCTGGTATGGCTATCTGAGCATTAAAAATAAAAATAAACTTTATAGAATCCTAAATGTGCTGGTAAAATCATTGGCAAAAAACAAACCCCATTTGGGCAGTTGTTTGAGACAAACATCTATAAAAAAGCTAACAAGATCCTCGAAATAAAGAATTACCCTTTGTGTCAGGATTTTGTGATTTTACCATCACAAAAGAGATACGATGGCAAAGACAAACAGACACAAACACTCTTTTGTTCCCCTGGCAATCAAATCATTAAATAAGAACAATCTGATATAAACTTTGTCACATGTAAATTATGAGCGCGTCTGGTGTGAATGTACACTTTGGTTTCTTATCGTTATAATGTTTTTTTTTTGTGTAATGTACAAATTGTAAGATTATTATTATTATTATTATTGCCAGAATGTAGAAACTACCAGGAAAAATGTTAGATTTCACCTTTTTGTGAAGCATGAAAATAAGCCAACTTGTTTGGTTTGTATAGTAAAAAAAGTAAAGTTCCCCTTTCAGACCTTGTGGTCTATTGGGCAGATGATGTAAAGCTCAATCGTTTCTGTGGCTCACGGTTAACAAGGGTGTCATATGGCCAGCACAAGGACCAACTGCCTTTACTTTCCAACTAATGTCAAATACCCATTATAGCTGGGTGGACTCAGAGGGGCCCTAAAGATCCCAAAAGTACAAATCTCACTCTTCACCAGATTCGAACCTGGGATCCCAGTTTGGCAGCCAAGCGCTTTACCACTCAGCTACCACACCTCCGATTTGTATAGTACTAAAGAAGGAAAATTGGTAAAAATATTTCTTATTGCACAGATTTTTTGTTGTTGGTCTAGATCTATTAAAAATTTAATGATATGACTGATCCAAACTAATTGATACAAATACACTTCGTATATGCTTTGTTTTTTTAACTCTTTCTCTCCTAATTGACGATACCATCGTTGATTTGACCACTTTAATTATTTTTTGTTTGTTTTATAAGCATTAATTTGTGTTATATTAAAAGATCATGCATTTGCATTTTTTTCAATGCCAAATAAATTATTTGATGATTAGAAAGTTATTGTAGTTAAATCATAACAGGGAAGTGAACTACAAATGAGCAAAATTAATAATAATGTTGAATCATGGAAAATAATTACGGAGAAAAAGAGTTAAAAAGTATTTTTATGTTTTTCTTGTTCCCCTTTACTCTAAGCAGTTATTGGCTCTAGCTAGGCACTATGACAATAAGTTGAATTAGTTTTTTCCTATTGGTTCTTTCTGAATATTTTAATGCTATGTTATGAATTCATTGTAATGTCCTGAATAGTTTTTCAAGTGGTTTTACTATTGAAGGTACACTGGCTAGTTATAAATGATTGCTAAAAAAAAAAACTGTCTACCAAATAGTCATAGAAATGTTTACCTCGAGGCTACGACCAAAGTAGGTCTTCCAATCTGTTGGTGGTTGGACCTGCTGGTCAGAACCATATCTCTGAGAGTCAACTTTCCTGCCATTGATGTACATCATCAGTCCTTCTTTTGGATGCCATGTTAGCTCCACCTAGTGGTGAATATAATGAATACAGTGGTGAAAATTGAATTATTGAACACTTTTTGTTGTAAATATGGGATATATATATATAATTTTATATATATATATATATAATGGTGGGCTCCCAGTGATGCCTTTAAAAAATATCATGCATTATCTTTTAAAACATTAAATAAATTGTTACCATTACAAGAAAATTCCTTAAACATCTTAAAAACATCATGAAACTAGATACATGGTAAAAAGATAAAAATATTCTTCCAATACTCAGATAAAGTTTCACCATCTTGTTTTTTCTCTTGCTTAACAGATTTTCTTTTTACTTTGTGTATATATTTTAAAGTATTTAAAAGTAGGTGAATTATACAATTGTTAACATTTTTTCTTTCTATCATTAGGTTAATTAATGTTTTATATCAAAGTAATTAAAACTTGTAGTTTTCTGCTCATGTCAAAGTGCAAATTATGACAAGAAAAAATCCACACCCTCTGCCATTTTCCAGGTTCAATCTCCCGCGAATTGACTGTCCAAATTTGGGTGGGTGTCTGGAGCTGACCATAAAGTCTGTCATTCTGATAATAGATCTTCACTGGAAAGGAATCAAGGAAATAGGTGTTTTCTTTTAATTGATCTGGTCTGATCCCCAGCCTGATGGTTGCACCTTGATAGCAGCTGTTTAAATCACCTGCAAGATTTTATTATAGATTTTATTATCAATCAATTAAATTTTTTGAAAATACTATATTAAAATGATTTTTACAATTTTGAGATGGAGGGAAAATAACTTTATGAGACATGCAAGAGAGGGCAATGACTCATGTTGAGTGAGATAAGACAATGAAGAGCCCAATTTATCTTCCCTAACAGATCATACAGATGGATGATGTGTGATTTTTGGTATAGTAATTCTATGCAGGTCATGTTATAATTAAATTGGATTTAGATGCGAGAGTTAAAAAAAACAATAAATCAAATTCCATAAAAAAAGTATAAAAACAAAGTCTCACAGTGACTCTCTACTTCTTGAGGTATCTCTAATTAATGAGCAACAAAGTAAACAAAACTCACCTCCACAAGTGAAGTTGTTTCCAAGGTCCAAGTAGCTAGTTGTACCATAGAGATAAATGGCTTTACTTCCAGTACTACGACCTTGTTCAATACGATAATCTCCAAAAGCTCTAATCTCACGGTCCTTTAATCTGTAGTAATTGTTGCGGAAATCATCAAAGACGATGTTTATAGGCACTGCTTGAACTAGAATGAGTTAAAAGGGACCAAAAAAAAAGACTTATTTTCTTAACAAAAATTTTCTTTTGTTAAACTATAAACATAGTTTGTAAACATCAAAGGATTATGGCATCAGCACCTTATTGCCAACAATTTTTGTCTGAATAGCTTAGATTATTTTTTTCCCAAATTAATAAATAAATTATTAATAAAAGTCTTGCTTTAAAGTACTCATTTACAAGACAACATTTTGGTTGAATTAAAAAAAATAACTCTATGAGTGTCTTGTCAGAACATTTCAAATAGGAATTAAATGTAGTAAGTAATGTAGCCTAAATTGTAAGCATGTCAGTTTTGTAAGACATTACATTGCAAGCAATGTGCCTGATTCATCTTAATATAACGTATTACTACAACACTGGGTAAGCTATATCTAACATGAAGTCAATGTTTTCTGCATGGATTGTATAGTTTAGTGTATAGTTAACTTTACTGATAATGAACCAGTTTAGACACTCAGGCAGTGGGTTAAATTGAAATTAGTTAAACCATGCAACAGGACATAAGTCAGTTTTAGTTACAGCCCTTGTTAAGCTGAAAAAAAGTAATTAAAAAAAAATGTTATCTCTTATATTATCTTACCTTTATACTGTCCAGTGGCTCTCAGCTGTGTCAAGTCATCGTACCATACCTGAAGTTCATCTGCCATCATGTTGGTGGTCAGTCTATCACTAGATAGAGGACGACCTATATACACATGTTCTGAGAGAGGCTGGTCACGCTGTGGGGCATCAATGCCCCTTGTGTCCTCATCAGCTAGCTCATCATTCAGGTACATGGACAAACCTTTTTTAGGGTGCCAGGCCATTGTTAGCCTCTGCCACTCATCGGATCGAAGCCTGTTGCTTGAGGTGGTCCACCTTTTTGTTTTATCTTGGAATTCAGCCCTGAGCCTACCATTCTGGTAGCCTATGTTGTAAGTTGGAGCTGATATGAATGTGGTTCCTTCCCGTAGATCACGTGGATTTAGCCAGACAGACATAGTGAACCCATGAGAGCAGAGGTCAATGTTGCCAAAACATCTCTGGTAGTGCTCTCCCAAATCAACATACTGCCTCTGCCCAAGGAGACTTACAGCACTGCCCATTCTTCCGGGAGCAAGTTTAGCATCATTATAAAGGGTGACGAGGTATTTAGTGTGAATCACACGAGATCCCTCTGACATATCGAATGAAAAGGACTCGTACCCAAGGTTATCTGAGGAGGTAAAGTTTGAAACTAAAGTATATGAAACATGCAATATTTTAATTAAACTATTATTTTTTAACATAATTCTTTACTCCTTGTGATGCTTGGATAGCAACAGTGTCAACAAGATCATTTAATTTGATTTGTATTTGATATAAGATTAACATATGGGATGATGGTCTGTATATCAGCAGAATATTTTTTTTAATCTCAAAAAAAAGTTTTTGTGTGGCACTTATAAAAAGGCAGACTTCTAAATGAATGTATAGGTCATCACCTTGTTAAGCCTGAAAACGTAACAAATATCTTAAAATTAAAAGTATAATAAATTTATAACCATTGCCAAGAAGAAACATGAAATGCGTAGGACATAATTATCTTTTTGTTTTAAAGAAATGTCTGTAATAAATAAGATAAGAAACATTTTCTTTTTTTTATTGAAGAAAAAAAAAAAAAAAGCATAAAAATCACAAATCATACTTGTATAACTTTTTGTTTCTTCATGAGTTATAATTTTGAAAAAGACAATATGGTTCAATCAAAGAGTTTTGTAGTAAATATATATGAAATTTCTAAATCTTTTATTGATAAATTAATATGAAATAAACTGAAGACCTGTGTAAAAAAAAAAAAAAAAAAGCACTCAAGAAGAACTATACCTCACATACACAATAGCTTCATTTTTTTTTCTTCTTTAAATCAGTCTCTAGGTTAAGAAGTTAAACGATTCAAACAAAAAAATTATCTAAATCATCACAATTTAACCAAGGATGATATAAATAAAAAATGATAATTGGACAAATATATACATGAATTATTTGGCTGTCCTTAAAAACATCTCAGTACAATCAGAGTTTTTTATGTTGCTATTTATAGTTAAGCAAAAATAGAAAAGAAAACATGTAGTAGGTAAAACACGTTTTTGTTTTGTTTTTGAAGGAAGGAGAGAATTAGAATAAACAAAAACGTCAGCACATTAAACAAATTGAAACTAAAAATATGAGAAGATAGGGTTGGAAACATCAACTTTTGAAATATATGTATGTGTTATTTTATAATGTTTAAACTATAGATGAAAGTACTTATTCAGTCTTCTGTCATGGTTAGCAATCAGGGGGAACTTAAATAAATGATAAAATTATTAGTTTCTTATTTATTTAGCTGAGTGAAAGCCAAACAATTTCCCCTTTTAAACCTATAAGATAGAGGTGAAAACTATTTTATTGCTGTTTTTTATTTTACATTATGTGTGTTCTCAATAAGGAAAGTTTATATTTTAAAAAGCAACATACTGGGTATTAATAAAAAAAAAACACACCAAAAGCTACACATAAGATGCTAAAAATTAATTTGGATTAAAAAGAAGCTCTGTCTTTTTAAACAAGTTCTTCAGCCACTGTTGTGACCAAAAGAAAAATCAATTGAACCAAAGTGCTGTTTGATTAAGACTTTTTTTAAAGAGTTCTTCTTTGAGGTCATGGGACCCTTATTATTTTCTCAGATAACCTTCTATATAAACTGGTAAGTAATAAATATTTCAGGAATTCTTTAATGAAAACTCTTGTTGAATAAGATTACATACTGGAAAAATTATATGAATAATGGGTTGACAATCTTAGTATATTTGGATCAAAACATTGCAAAGTTTTAATCTTACAAAAAAAGTATAGGAATTAGCTTTTAATAAAGTTATCAGAGGTTGCAAAGTGGATTTTTCAAACTAATGGTGAATTAAAGAAAGAGAAAGATAAACACATGCTTATCATCTATGTGTCTTCATATGAACATCTTTTATCACAGTTGCAGCATGCAAACAGTTACATGTAACCACAACAGCGAGAACAACCAAGACATGCACCACAAGCAACAACAATAGACTTCTGATTGGTGTTACATCATTTCAATGGGATGAAGCCAGATAAAAAAAAAAGGACATATAAATATGAAGAATGATCTTACTTGTGTTTGAATAATTGTAATCCTCTGTAATGATCATGAATGATAAGTGACAAGAGATGAATGATTAGTTTAATGGTAATACACAATACCAACATCACTATGGATATTACTCAACTCAATTACAATCATACACTATGCTAGACTCCTTTTGCTGCCCAATGACTTAAGCATGATTGTAATAGCCAAGAATAAATACTACTGTGCAGTCTATTCAATATAGACTAAACATTGACGAGTATTGAGAATAAAAGTTATTAAAATAAGATTTGTTCAAAGAAATGACATTTTTCTCAAATTAAAAAGTCTGGTTTGTAACAGCCAACATAACTTGTTTAAAATTTCTATCTGAGCATGATATGAACCTAGACATGGTAACATAAGAACTGAAATTTGTAAGCCAAAGGCAGCATAAAGAGTCTATGCATATACAACTTTCTGATTGATGGTATGCACAGTGCTGATGAATTAGATTCATGCCTTTATAGGCCTAGTACTAAGACACATAGAATATGGTATATTTTAAAAATAATGAAACCTAAAAACTGCCACATTAGAGATAATAAAAAGTCATTGGACTATAAACACATTTTTGAAGTAGTGTCTGTATTATATAAGATAAGATAAAAAACTTGCTTGAAATACAATGTCAGAATATAAACTATTAAATAGCAAAAGTCTTAAAAAGAATTTAATATCATTGACTAGGAGCTTGAAAGTTTTACAATTTTCATCTCTTAACTGTATTTTATTAACTCATTGTGAAATAAATGTAACAGTCACTTCAATATTTCCTTGGGTCCTTGTATTATTATTGTAGAATTTTTTAATTTTTTGGGGGGTTGATGGGGAATTAGCATAGCCACATAAGGAAACTTATTGAACTAATGTAAGCATTTTTGCTAGTTTAGCCAAAATTATTTGTTGGAGACCAGTTTAGCCGAAAATACAAGGCAACTAGTTTTACTATTGTGACTATAGACTAGTTTAGCCATAACAATTGGCAACTAGTGTACCCATAACAAGTGACAACTAGTTAACCTTTCTGACTGGTGATTAGTTTTGCTATTTTACTGCTTAAACTTACATTTGATATTACACTTTTTTCCACAGTCTTCTATTTATCCTTATTAGTTTTTATATAACTTTCTTATGTTCATTAGATAAAAACATATGTTTATTTCTTGTTTCAACTAATTTATTTATTGTGAAGTTTAATTGTTGTAAAGATTCCTCTTGGAACAGACATTTTCTTGTTATCTTAGATGATGCGAAGGCTAAACAAGATGACTTATATTACACAATTTTGTAGATAGATTACTTTCTAGTCTCTTAATATGTCCTGGATAAAACCAGGTTTAAATTATATAACCATTCAGACCATTAGGTCATAATGAGTTGCTAGGTTGTTGTGCATCCCAGCATAGTTAATTTTCAATGTCAGAATTACAATACCATACTTCTGTCATTGTCTAACGGTTGAAATGTGCCCATATAAAATCAGTCTTATGTCAATGGTACACTAATGTCATATGTCTTACAGCACTGACTAATGTTATTGTGTTGTCAAGTGTCATGGTCAAAACACAGTGCCAAAGAACAGCATTGTAATGTGTGAAAAGTCGACAAAACACTAGTCACTGCATGGCATCACCAACACTAAGCTCTAAAGCAATGGTTCCAGCCTGTGACCCACACTGCCCACACAGTGATGACCTTTGGTGACCTTGAATGAAATGGTCAATTGATAAGATCACATCAGCTAAAGGATTATGAACTGATTGGTATTTCCGTAACCCCCATTGCACAAAATGTTGGGAACCACTGCTGTAAAGCACTTCTATAAAAATATTACAGCAACACTGACTATGAAAAGAGATGACAGATCAAGAGAAGAGAGAGGTTAAAGTATAGCAACATACACATTTGATAAAGATGCTTGATAGCAACTACTGTTTACCAATACATCCAAACAAAGCTCATTCATTATTGATTTCACAACCTTTCATTTATCTTTCTTGAATTTAATTTTTCAATTCTTAAAAAAAAAATAGGATCAAAATTCTAATAAAACAAATGATCTAGAAATGAAAAGTATTGCAATAATAATTGTTTAAAATTTGTCTTACCTCGGTTGATATATCCAAAAGCTAGAAGATCCTCTCTGCCACTGTACCAGATTTCCAACTCATCAATATCCAGGATACCATTGGCATATCTGCTGGTGTAAATGTCACCAGAGTTAGGGTAACCAATGTAAAAGTTTCCACGTGCAGAAGATCTAGGTGTGAAGGTCTTGTCTGACTTATCTCTCAGCTGATTGTCCACATAAACCTTCAAGCCAGTCTTTGGGTGCCAAGTGATCTCAACAAAGTACCACCTCTCTGTATCAAACCTGGGATGACAAGTAGGAAACACCTTTGAGTTTGCCTTGTCTTAATATATGGTCAAAATTGACAAAGAGTAGTCAAAGATATTTAAAAATTTAAACTCTAGGCTTGAAAGACCATCACATGTGGTAAATACATTCTTTAGCCTGCTGGCAGTGAAGCACTTTCAAAAGTATGGTGTACCACATCATGAAATAATATCAGGCAGTGTATATATTAACTATCTCAATCTAGTTAAGAATAACAAAAGTAAAGTTCCCCTTTCAGACCTTGCCATCCATGGGGCAGATGATGTAAAGGTCATCTGTTTTTATGCAGTACAAAGACTAACCACCTATACTATAATGTCAGTTATAGTTTATGCCATTATCATTGGGTGGACTTAAAGCCATACTAAAATACCTGATATTAAGTATTCACCCAGGATTCAAATCCAAGACCCCTCAGGTTGAGCCAAACACTTTATCACTAAGCCACCATGCCCACTAATTATAATTTAGAGTTCATGCAAAATCTGTATAAATAGATTTTCATTTTTAAAGATAACTATTTTTAAAAATTGAAATCTCTAACTAACATGTTTGACTAGAAAAACAAATGGATATGCATTAGACATTAACTTTTTTATTGAAAGAACATTTGCAATTCAAAAGAGAAGTATGTATTACGTAATGTTAAAGAGTTTACCTAGGAACTGTGATGATATTGTCGCCAGCGACACTGAACTGAATGTAGCCATCTTTGTACATCATTAGAATACCGTTCTCACCAGTGGACAAGAACACCATGTTGTTTTCAAAACGATGAAACCTGATTCATAAACAGAGCAGTAAATAATGATTGATCTTGGCAATATATATGTTTACCCCCAAATAGTATGAATTCCAGAGGGGATAATGAGGACCTACCTTATATTTATATTAATATAGGCTTTTTTTGTTAAAATAGAATTAAATAACTGCAGAGTTTTGACAGTTCAAGTTGATGTTAAATATATCTTAAATTTGTTGAGATATAAATATGTATTGGTATTGCCAAAATAGGAGACACAGGGCAAGGGAGATAATTTTAGAATATTAACCCTCTAATTAATTACAAGAGTAGAAAAAGAAAACAACTAAAATACCTCATCCAAGCTGCAATAGTGATACCCTGGTTACATAAATACAAGTTACTCATACACTCATCATTGTGGCGGCCAAGGTCAGCATACTGTCCTCGACCACTAAGTTCCAAGGCATTGTTAACCTACAAGTGACAAAATACAATTATACAACAGGGTAGATTACAAAACATACAGGAAACTTAGAAATGAAAGGTCATTATTATTCTCACTAATGCTACAATAAAGTATATGCTTGACAAGAAATGATTATATGGTCAACTAGTATCATAAGAATCTATCAATAAATGAGAGAGAAGAGCCAAGTCATTTTCAAAGTCAAGATCCTGAAACTAATTCCAAAGAAAGATGGTTGGAGGCAGGGGCGTAGCTAGAAATTTGCCATTATTTGGGGGCTTGACCTCTTTGGGGGCCCTGCATTTTGCGTAATATTTAGTAATGTAAATATATGTATTTAGGGGCCCCCCTCAAGTGGGGGCCCGGGGGGATTTCGGAATTCTACCCCTCCTCCTCCCACACTAGCTTTGCCACTGGTTAGATGCCTACGCAAAAGATGTGTACCACATTCAGGGAAGAGATGATTTTTTTTTGTTTTTTTTTTAATCACTTTTATTTAGAGCAACTTTCATGCTTATAATAGCATACTCAGAGCACTAGGGTCCAATCTGATTTGTGGACCATTGGGGGTACCTGGGAGAAGAATTTTCGTACTGCCTTAAGATGCTCAGTAAATACAAGTCAAAAAGAGTCCCCTTGATAGCCTCTCTGACACACATCCCATGTTAGTATGCTAAGTACTTTTAAGGGTTTTATAAACTTATCAGTACAAAAAAATGGATTGTGTAAAATTAATTTCATTTAATTGAAATATTTCCATTTAGTCAGTAGAAACCCAAAGAACTTTACCTTTCCAGGAATCAACATGGGTCGCTGCATCAGGTTAATATTTAAGGTGGGATGCTTAAGCCTGTCTTCACCAATCAATTCTTCAAAAGTAATGAGATAATTCTTTGGCCGACCTGCAAAGAGATTGTGTGTAGTACATGAAGAGATATAAGAAGTTTATTTTTGAGAACCAGATGTCTAAAGGCAGGTAAAAATTGTAATTATCCATTTCATGTGAAAAAGAATAAAGAGTGCTAACTGTGCTGTATATAACTACGAAATAAAGAATTCTTACTGCCCAATATGCAATATAAAATTTTTAAATGTTTACGGCACTGTATATAGCTACAAGAATTGTTTTTACTGCACTGTAGGTAACTGCAAGAATAAAGAGTGCTTACTGCGCTGTATGTATCCGCGGGAAGCCAGGTAATCCCTATCAGCCTGCCACAATTCCATCTCGTCAAAAGTAGCTTCAGCCAAAGTTGAACCAGACTCTGAAGTCTTTCCTCTGCCTAAGAAAAATCTTTGCCCACAAAAACAAAAGTGAAAATATTTTATCCTCTTGAAACAGAAAGATTAAAGATAAATTATGTTAACTATGAGAAACGAAACATCTGTTCCATTATTTTTTTCAAAGAGCAGTGATTAGTGGAGGGGTGATACTGTAAGAGTAAAAGCTTTACAATATCGATTAACTCCCTTTATATAATCTGCACTGACCATCTAATTCAGGGATTTTATATATGTATATTTTATATGAAAAAAAAGTTCTCAAACCCAAAACAAACAAATTCCAAAAGGTCACATAATAAAAAAAAAATAGGAAGTAACTAATAGAATAAAAAGTTTGGAAACTTGTTTTATTATTCTAAAATTCAGACTTAAAAAATCCAGTTACCTGCTATGGTCTGATGAGCTCTGGGAACTGAACCTCTCAGGTGATGCGTCCTGAGCTTTGAGCTCATTGTTTACAAAGAGCTTTAATCCTCTGACAGGATGATACGACACTTCAACAAAGTTCCACTTGTTGACTTCCAGGCTTGGTGTGGAAGCCTCCCATCTCTGCGTGGCTGTTTCAGCTACAGCATTTAAGGAGCCACCTCTGTGTAATAATTATATGCATCATATAATCTATTAACTTAAAAGTTGTCTTAGTGGAAACACCAGGTTTTAATCAATGGCTATTAATTTAGTTAAAAACCAGACTTTATTATTTTCATTAGTGAAATTAGTTTGAGTTGGGAAATACATAAAAACCTAATCACTGTTACCAACACTTTGTGAATTCAGTAAATATTTTTGCTTGTTAAAAGATTATTTATGAGTTTTGAAAAATTTAAATAAGTTGTTTTTTTTTAATTTAAAAATTAATAGGATTTCACCTAACTTTGAAAGTATTATCATTTCAAAAAGAATATTTGTTGAATAATCGATCCACACTAATACTAATTAGAAATAAAACATGCCCGTAATCCTGTATCAGGGTATGTAACCTGCACTTTAGTAAGTCTACTATAAGAATTAGATACTAACCAAACTTTGAAGATATGATGTTCTAAATCTGACACTAGTTTTGTTTACTCCATTACTCTTTAAAACATTTTTAAGACAAAAATTTATAATCTATATTTCCATCATTCACAACAGATCATTGCCATTTGAAACACTTAAAAAATGCCATGTTACGAGAAAAAAAAACAAGTAGATTCAGCGTAGGTAATTGCATTGCAAATAAAATAAGAAAGAAATATTAACATACTTTATCAACAGACATGTTTACGATTTGTTATGTACACACAGAAATACACACTAAAATCTTTAGCTCAACAAGAATGATTGTTGCAAATTAAACTTTAGATCTAAATCTATTTTGGTGATGACAATTAAATGTAGGAGCTATAAGATTTAGATCACTGACCTGTATTAAATCAGCTTATTTTAGTTCATGACCTGTATTAAATCAGCTTATTTTAGGTAACTGACCTGTATAAAAGAGTGATCCCCCTGTTGCCAGAAGACAGGAAGTATGTGTTGTCACGCAGTCTATCTTGATGAATCCACATGGAATAAAGGACTCCATGTTGGCACAACGTGAGATCAGCAAAACATCCATCACTATCAACATAAATGTCAGCATAGTCATTCACACCATTCAACTTAAGAGCACTCCCCACTTTGCCATTGGCCTGCCTTGGAGAGCCATAAAGGTTGATTGAGAGCCTATCATGCAAAACCCTGTTGCCCTGGATTTTCTCAAAATCAATATGATAATTTTCAGGTCGATCTGAAAAGTAAATAAAGTTTGAAGAAATTTATATCCACAGAAGAATCGGAAGGTAAAGAAAAGGGAATGATCATCTGGTTTCTGAAGAGTTCATATTTATATATATAAGGCTTGTCTTTGAGTCCGAAGATCAGTGAGGAATTTAGATATGATGATTTAAAATATTGTACTTAGATATGATGATATAAAATATTGTATTTAGATATGATGATATAAAGTATTGTATTTAGATATGATGATTTAAAGGGTTGTATTTAGATAGGAGGATATAAACTTTATAGAAACACATTAACTGAAAAAAAAGAATACATTGAGAAAATCATTGAGCAGCTCCTCTTTCTATGATTACATCCTTTATAAAATTCTGATCTCCTTCAGACAAAAAAAATTGTATTGAAAGCAGCACTTTTACTACTTCTATTGGAAGCCCTGCAGCCTCTACCTGGCCAACCTGGGATGTAGTATTTTAAACTTTAACCTTACCAGTAGGGATGTATCCCAAAGAGCCAAGCATATCCCTGGTACCATAGAAAATGTTCATTTCATCCAATTCTGCATGAGCCAGCTGTTCTGTGCGTGAGCCCAGATTGCTTCTCCCAAGAAAGACTTTCATTTCGGAGGTGACCCTTGGCTCTCGGATGGGGCGCTCAAGAACTTGCCTGTCCACTTCCTCACCATTGACATACAACACGATGCCACCATCCATCGACCAGCTGACCTCTACAAAATACCAGACATCGCTGATGAGATCTCTGTACTGGGCTTCCCAAATGCTGCTTCCTTTCTATAAGGAGATGAAAACAAAAAGTTCAAGCTGAAATAATACTAAACGAAACAATAACATAACATTGTAATTGAGAGATTGTAACTGATATTAGATATGAAGATGTGTACATGTTGGTTTCAACACTAGATTTCGTCTTTTAGATTTTGTCTTTGAATGTTACCTGAGCAGAAGCAACAAAAAGAGACCCAGATCTGTAGATGTCCATTCCATGAGGAGAACTAAAAATGTAGCTTCGTGCACCATCAATTCTTTGAAACCTAAAAAAAAGAAAAAAACAAAACAAGATTTATTCCTGAACATTATATTCACTTCAATCTCTTTCAGTTTTACCCACTAAATACAGCCATTAGCTTATTTATGCATAACATTTGTCATGACATTCTTGTTAAAATTGTATGTATTCCAAAACAAAACAGATAACAATCAAAATAAAAAAAAATACTTTTAATTTAAAAACAAAGCTTATAAAAGGGAAATATCTGTACACTTATTTGCATATCTGTCAATACTCTAAGATTTATTTCCCTTAATATCAAACTAAATTAATTTATTACCAGTAATTAAATAATTAATTTGTTAGTTGTTGTTTTTTTATTGATTCATGTTTTGTTGGGGACAATGAATGATCATGCAAACTTTCAACTTGATCCAAAAATGGAAATTGGGAGAAAAAATTGTGAAAAAAATTTCACCAGACATACAGAGTGGCAACAGACATACAGAGTGAGTTGATTTTTTTTTTAGCTTTGTTAAAAAAAAAACATGTTTAGCAACAAATTTAAACCTGATGCTATTTAAATAACTCAGCATGCAAAAAAATTATAATGGCATCATTAAGCAAGTACCATATAATTAGGTAGAAATTTTGAACTTTATATGCATTAACATATTGACTATAAAATTGTGGCTAACTATAAGAAATAAGGTCATTCTTTATTATCAGAACTACAAACTTCACCGATTTCAGCCCTAAATGTAAACTAGTAACTAAAAAGAGAAATCTGCTGGACGAGAAATTAATGATACACTCTACAGATCTACTCACTTAATGAAGAATGAGATGTAGAAACCATGCTTGCATATATCTAGGTCACCCAGACATTTTTTGGAGGCATCTCCAAGATCAACATATTCCCCTCTGGATGTAAAACTTAAGGCATTTCCTATCAGGCCTGGAACTGTCTGCAGTTGACCAACAATCTTAGCACTTCCACCGGTCATCTCTAATCTATCTCTAGTGATTTTCTCCATGGGAAGATAATAGAGAAATGCTGGGCCTGGGTAAAATAAGAAATTTAGTGGTAAACCAAAATCTTCATCTATTTTATTGCGTATTACAAATAATGTACTTAAATCACAAAAATGATGCTTACCGATGTAAAAACTTGTAATATAATACATATTGTGCTGTTTCTGGTATACTCTAATCATTACTATATGTTGCATACATGTCACATATAATGGTCTAAAATAAGTTTTGTTTAAATTATATTTGGTATGAAAGAAACGGATAAATGAGGAGTGCAGTATTTCACGTGGCTATGCAGCCCCAGACATGACCTACATATATTTCCACATCCAGACATAACCATTTTCTGCCAGTGGTTGATTTAGATTCCCTTTTCGCCATCTATGTCTTAATAACACATCAGTCAGGTTAATATGTTGTCTGTGTTAGAACTTTTATAGTAATGACTTCCAAATGATCAATTCAAAACCTGCCTTGTAATGTGGTATGCCCTTACAACTGTTGGCCCTGAGTTTAAACCCTGCCCACTTTCATCCCCTGCTATTCTGTGGGAGGCTTGGATGAAGATGTAATAGACTTCATTCATGAAATAATGTGGGAAACTTATAAAAAAAAAAAACTAACCTTCTTCCTTCACATTTTCTGGTGTCTCAAAAGAAGACTTGAAAATGAAATCATCCACTATCATTGGTACTTGCTGGTCATGGCCAGTTCTTTCATTGGACCTGCCAATTACAAAATCCTTGAACTGACCACCATTCTGAGAAGCTGAGACTCTACGGGACTGCAGTGAGGAAGCTGCCTGTTCACCATTCACATACACAAACAAGCCTAATTAAGATACAAAGTGATACAAGATTGATAAAGGTACAAAGTGATACAAGCTTGATTAAGGTAAAAAAAAAAGATAAAAGCAGATTGCTTAACCTGAAGCAGCAATCAATAAAAAGGCAATCAAATCACATTTCAACTTTTCCCAAGGCATGAACAGATTCAGAATTAAAGCATAAATATCATAACACTTATTGTAACTGAAGAAAGACAATAAAAAAGATAGATGGGTGTTACTCATAGACTTACAGCACTGAAAAAAATTGCTAAAAATGAGTGCATTCTTTTAAGTACTGTTAGTTTGTTGTGACTTTCAACTAAAGATTTATAATTATGACTATGTCATTCTGAAGACTGGTTTAAATCTGTCATAACAGGAGCCTATAAAATCTACAAGCAAAGTTAGAGAAGGATTATGAATTCATAGCCAATGAAATATAGATAAAGTTATACAAGCATAATCACCTTTGTCACTTGCCCATGAGGCAGCCACATGGTACCATCTTCCTGGAAAAATATCTCGGGCCTCAGCTCTCCATTCTTTACCATCTTTAGTTTTGAAAACAAACTCCAGCCCATTGTCGTAATAATACATGGCTATGCCATGCCCATCAGGCGAATGCCCACCATTGGACATATAGACTGCTTTCCTTGTAGGCTGAGATACAAACTGAACCCACAGCCCAACATAGTACCCTGAGAACAAAAAGCATTGAAAACTTTTGAATTTCAATCAAACAAAGAAAGTGGAACTATAAATAACTAAAAAAAAAATCTAATAAATAAAGCAGAAAGTAAGGCCAATGTATATATGTATGTATTTATGTATGTATGTATGTATGTATGTATGTATGTATGTATGTATGTATGTATGTATGTATGTCCCACATAGAAATCAAAACCATTTAACCAATCTTGATAAAACTTGGCATAAATGTTCCTTAGATCATGGCAGAGACAGTAGTGTATGTTTAATGTTCTTACCACTATAAAAAGCACCTAATTGTATCTCTATTAGAAAAAACGAAACTTTTTAACAAATCGAATATACTCGTTTTCACAGTATTTTATATTATAGATAAATATGTCTGTGGAACAGGTAAACCCATTTTCACACTACACTTTTATTTTCGTGGAAAATTTTTAAAAAATTGAAAGGAACTTTCTCAATGTTTAACAAAAATCTAAATTCAAACCAGTAGATCAGTGGTACCAAAATTAAGACCTGCAGGCCACAGGTCATATCCGGCTAGTTATAATATAATGCTGAAACAGTGGTAAGAAAATTATAGCTTACAGTTCCTATGTGTCAGTAGTACAAAATGTATTGCAATTTATCAATTAATTTTTTTTTAATTACATGAAAATTAAATCTACTGATATACAAAAAATGACTGCCTAATTACCATTAGAACAATGAGACAGGTCACCAAAACACTCCCCCTTGTGGGCTGCTCCAGTCACCCTTAGCCACTGAGACACACCATCAATTTTCAGGGCCATTTCATGAACACCTCTCACAAGATCAGCCCCTCCATAAACTTTAGCATCTAGGCCTGAAGGGTTCTGTATGATGTCTCCTCTAATGCTGTCCATTGGAAGCACATAGTCAGCCAACAAGTCTGGAATAAAGACAGCAAGTTTTTCACATCTGCTAATGAATCATACACTATAACAACAGACCTAACTGTAAACAATTATTCAAATCTGTAAATGAATCATACACTAGAACAACAGACCTAACTGTATAACAATTATTCACATCTGTAAATGAATCATACACTATAACAACAGACCTAACTGTTTAACAATTATTCACATCTGTAAATGAATCATACACTAGAACAACAGACCTAACTATATAACAATTATTCACATCTGTAAATGAATCATAGGCCTACATTAAAACAAGAATTCTGACTGTTTAACAATGTTTCACGTCAGTAAATAGAGGCAGTAGATTTGACTACAACAAGAAACCTTACTGATAGTGTTTTATTTAGTAGGACATTCACGATATAAGAGTAATACACCCTAACTACTGATAGACTCTATCAGGACGAGTTGAATTTCTTGCCCCAAATGAAATATAAAAATTAAAAAATTAACAGGAAAAAAATAAAATTATTTCATTTATCTATTACTTTATTTAAAACCTAGTGTACTCTAACAATAAAATTGAAGCAAGTCTTGCTATTTCTTCTGAAACAGAATTGTTTTGAATTCTGTGCGAACCCCCGACCAATCGGAAGCCCAAGGCCTGAGTCGGAGTCGTGTTAATTTCGCGCTCCACAATTCAGTCCAGTACAGCCGAGTACAGTACGAAATGGAGATGAGTTGGTCAGAGTTTATACATTGGTGCAGATATATACGCAGAACTTTGTACAGTCAGACTTACTGGACATTTTAGTGTTAGTTATTTCGGAGCTTTGAGTTAAGTTCTTTGAGTTGGTAGTGTCGCGTGGTGCAGTTCTGCAGATAGCAAGGTTAAGAGAACCATTACAATATATAGGCCTCGACTTAGTATTTAGTTTATGAATGAAACATTCCACAAGAAATAAAAAGTCAGCATTTATTCAAAAGACAAGATACCCGCGATTCATAACCCCGATTTCTTTTACGGCGGTCTTGCCTAGTAATGCCGTAAATTGGCCACGTAACTCTCTATAATTCGTGAAGAATTTATTGGAGTTATGGGCCTTACCTATTTATTTATTACCTATAGAAAAGCAACAAGCGGAAAGTAAAAAAAAAGTTATTTTTACGCTAACATTTGATAAAGTAGATCTATCAAGAAAGTGGTGAGCATTTTGAGTTTGTAGACGGGTATATATGAATCTACATGATGAACTTTGTCTAAAATTGTCAAGCGTTTTTAAGTTAAGGTGGATACCATCACCCGGCATGATCCATCGGGCTTACCAACTGTACAGCCCAAGGCGCAATATTCTAGGCCAATAAGGTGGAACTGAGCCAAAATAACTGAAAGCAAAGTAGATGAATGATTGTACCGGTGTATGCGGGTATAAATACCGGGATCGGCTAAGAAGACTTGTAGTTTGTGATAGAGCAAAAAATGAAGCCCTTGGGAACATACCCTTTTCATTCTTATAGTAGACCTATAACTATAGAAGATGCAAAAGAGAACAAAAGATTCACAATGTGCTAGATCTAGAGCTATTAGACCTGATTAATCCAAACATGATAACGGATTGCTTAACCAGAAGTTGCATAACCTATTAACAAGGCCAGATTTAGGGAAGGCAGACAGGGCTTCTGCCCCGAGGACTCTGCAATAGGGCTACCCTCCTACCCCAAGGTAGTTGCAGTAAAATCATCAACAACATTTCGTCCAGAAAAAAAAAAGGCTCGCTAAATTTCATTCGTTAACGCGGTAATTTGTTGTTTTTAAATACATTTTATTTTACTTTAACAAGCTAATATATTCTTTGTTGTAATAATTGTATTTGTTGGCATTAAATTTTTGAAAGACTCTTTTATTCGGTAAATAATCCGGGGCCTCATGTCCTTCGTTGCGCCACGGCCTCCAGCCCTCCATATCTAGGCTTGTGTCAATAGTGAACTCCAAAGTGCATATTTAGTTTCAATTTTGTACAGGAGTCTCGTGACAATGACATTGAACTAGTTAGATGGAGATTTCTGTCGCCGTCAATACTTGGTGATAGACTCTAGATCTAGACTATTAAGAAACAAAGAGGGTTAGGGTCATTATCGAAATAGGTTGACATTCAATTCATTCATTGTCAGCGACAAGGAAAATATGTAGCTTGGGTGACATATCCAGATTATATCCACCCACATGGAGCTGACAGTTAAGGCTCAACAACGGACTAGATTAGTTTGTTTTTTCAAATCACACGCCTTCGCAGAAACTAGGTGGGCGGTTACTCCGCGTTACTCCACTGGCGCAAACAAAACTGGAAAAAATATTTGAAATAAATCTTCGTTGTAACAGCTCCTATTCATAACATAGTCAGTATGTACAGTCATTCAACCGTAACGACAATATCTACGACATGAGAAAATAGACTGCGGCAGAAGAAATAGTCTAGATCAGGTATTTTATTTGCTTCAACTAGTCTTTTTGTTATCTCTCTCTCTCTCTCGACCTGTGCAATAACTTAGGTACATCTCCCACATGATTCACGCAATAGTGAAATTAAAGCTACGAACTAATAACGCAAGAAATGAGGCAACAGCCAAATGAAGAAGAAAACAAGGCATGACATGTACGCACTATGATTGGATTCTTAGACTCCTTTTACTTAAGCTTGGTAAATAAAAAATTGCGAGGCCTCTCTGTGGTTGCAGACACCCCTAGATCTGGGTCTGACCAAGATAATGTAATGTTTCATTTGTGATACACATATTATAATTATATACAACCAGCGTACTTCAAAATAACAACTTGTTTTTGGCAGAGCATGTCTCGCTCGATCTTTTCAAAGCGTCTCGAAACATCTTAATGACATGACTATGGTCATTTTAAAAAATGATATAATCACTGAGCAAGAAAGGTGATTTGGACACACTATATGTAAGACTGTGTTTGGAAATGTAGGCCATCTTCATGAACTTTAAAAAAAACAACAAAGCGTAGTTGTTTCAATTAGTTTAGATCAGTCATGTAATTAAGTTTGTAAGAGATCTAGACAAACAATAAAAAATCTGTGCGATTAGTAGGGCCTAATAGTTTTCCAAGAAAAACGTGAACATTCTTAATAACGTTAGGCCTACATTCTTATCTAATCTTATATGATACAGACGCTACTTCAAAAAAGAAGATGATTACGTCCTACGCGTCATGCATTTAGTCATGCATATTAACCAATGACCTAAACTCCGCCAAGTCACTGGTTTTCCTGGCTAGCTCAGACATTCCATGCTCTAATAGCGCTAGTAATTCGACATTGAACTAACGAGAACATTTTATTTTCATACTTTGATCTAACCGATTGGCGAGAAAATCCCACAAATGTTGGTTTGGATACTATTTTGTTATTGTTGTTGTTATTGCTGTTCGTTCAGACAACTACCAACCAGAAATCATTTGCAAAGGTGAAAGCGGATCAACTTGCTGAACCAGAGCTGGTTTTGAAGTAGACAAATGTTAGGGAGGCACAAAGGAATGGAACTTTCATGGAAATAGAATGGAGCTGTCGTTTCGTTCAGTCAGTCAACACTGAAAAGTACTTGCGTTTGTAATCGTTTTGCCTGGTAGTAGTGGTAGGGACCAACATTTAGTAGAAGCAGGTAACTGTTATTAGTGGTAGGGACCAAAGTTTATTAAAAGTAGGTAGCTATTATTAGTGGTAGGGACCAAAGTTTATTAAAAGTAGGTAGCTATTATTAGTTTTAATGACCAAAGTTTATTAGAAGTAGGTAACTGTTATTAGTCTTAAGGACCAAAGTTTATTAGAAGTAGGTAACTATTATTAGTCTTAAGGACCAAAGTTTATTAGAAGTAGGTAACTGTTTTTTGTCTTAAGGACTAAAATTTATTAGAAGTAGGTAACTGTTATTAGTGGTAGGGACCAAAGTTTATTCTGATACTTAGTAGGAACAAAATACCGGGGATGGTAGGGAAGAGAAAACTTCCACAGGCTGCTGACCGTGACCTTAGAGGGTAATCCCACGTGACTGTTTTATTTTAGTACTTACTGTCTGTTTCACAAAAGATGCATTACATAGATTGAGTCAAGCCTGGACTTAGGTTAGTGGAGGGGGTGCATATTGTGCGCTCGCATTGGGGATCGATCCTAAAAGACCCAGTAAAACGATATGAGAATCCAATCCTACGTTTCAATATTACAGAGTTTGCTCTTGATCTGGTATTCTAAAAAAAAGGGAATTCAATTGATCTGCCTATCCAATCAAGATAAAAACAGCTATCATTGAAGAGTTGCTGACGTCTTTTTGGATCTAGAGTTATATTATTTGTATAATACTTTTTGTGCACAGCAGAATCACATTTCTAAGCGCTTAAACTTATAGCACCAATTATTTTATTTATTTTTTAAAATTTGGTAAAAGTAATCTTTCAATAGGTTGTCCTGTACATTGTTAGTTTGGTCTATTTTAAAGTATCTTTCAATCATCTTCTTTTTATCTTCTTTCACTAGGTTCCATTATATCACTAGCGCATATATTCATATCGCTTTCCCTTCTTATCATGTCTTATTGAGTTTTAATGTTTCGAGAGTGTAAACGGGATCTTAAAACTGAAAATGTAAGCAAAGAGAAGATTACTCTGATACATTTTCAGTATGAAAAGCCACAAATAAACTGCAGGATTTATTTTATTACAAAATTTATTGTTTTCATCATGGGTTCGTTTTAATCGAAAGGAAAAAACATCGGATAAGTTTAAAGCAGTGGTTCCCAAACTTTTTCCTTAACGGAACACTTTGCACATTCTGAGTATTTAGTGGAACACATTGCTTTTTTTTTTTTTTTTTTTTTTTAATATGTTAATTCATGGGTGGCCTACTAGTTAATTTTTCAAGTAGATTGCAGAACACCTATTCAGGCCTCGCGGAACACTAGGATTTCGCGGAACACTGTTTGGAAGGCACTGGTTTAAAGGCTGGGTCAACCTGAAAATGTTGCGAACTTCACACCTCTTAACTACTTAAGTAATGGGTGACAACACTTCATATTAGACAAGCTGAAAGCCACATTCTGCTAACGAGTGCTTGCGATCGTGCAGGAGTGAGCACTTGCGTGAGATGGTGGCAATAGGATGAGCACCCTATACAACTAAATTGGGTTTCTGTGCACATCTCCAAGCTGAAGGGTCAGTTTCCGGGTGTTTCATTTGAACTTGTAGACCTGTGACCATTACCAACTGTTTGTAGATCTGTGGCCATTACCAACTGTCGTTCACGCGGAACATATTTTTTACTCTTTTGGGAAGAGATCAAATCTGGTTAAGGTGAAGGTTTGGGCCAAGCCTTTTTCCCCTAGTGGCTTTTCGAATATTGCGATAGGCGAAAGTACAATCTTTAAATTGGTCACTCTCCCCCCACACACACCTTCGCACATCTACACACACATACTGTAACAACGAAGCAACTCCTACTCCTGTTGTTTTGTTTTTCAAGCGGGAAGATACTGATCTACATATACAAGATGGACCTTTATCTTTAATGATGAAATAAACAAAGATTTAATGACGTACTAACTAGTCCGTACATAAGAAACTACTCAAGACTTGTAGCATACGCTTGATCATGCTGCAGTCAATAGGAGCAAAAGGCAGTCCTAATGTATATGTAAGTATTATCACTAAGTAATAGTAGGCCTAAGTAAAACAAAAGGAAACCAAAGAAAAAAAAAGAGCAGATCTGTAAGTCAATTTATAGAGTGGTAACTCGTACAAACGGACTCCATGGGATTCGAACCCAAGAGGCATTTTCAAGATATCAATACTATGCATCAGGTTCCCAAAAGTTTAATTAAAAATCTGTGATAATAACCTTCAAGGACCGAACTAACCAACATTTCCAGATAAAAAATGGAGAGTTAATTTATTCTAAGTCCGGAAAGCATTTTGAAGTTATATAAATGGGTACATAAGATTAAAATGCAATGTTAAACAGTTGCTGAGGGTTTCAAGATTGTTAGCTCGGGCTCTGAATTTCGTTCTTTCAACACTGAAGGTCCACCGTCGAGTATTCGTCATTGGGAAAACAACGCAAGGGGGAAAATAACATTTGAACAAAGCCAGGATAGAGTCTATGTTCACAGAGTGTTCGGATGTGAAGTCGACATGCTTTTAGCACGTTCGTATCCACCAACAGGTAAAAGGGGGCGAAGAGACATTTAATCACTCCCGAACACTGGTATGACCTGGCAAGAACGCTGATCGGCCTAGGGTGGGGGGGGGGGGGCGTTAATCGGCCCTGAATGATGTATACAAAAAGTGGGCATGAGGAGTTGAAGGGGTGTCGGTTTTCCCGAACAAATGATTGGGACAAAAAGTGGGGGGTGGGGAGGTAGAGTTGACTCAGCCAGGACAAGCTGAAGGGCATGTGTGTAGGTGAGCCGGGTGTGAGTGCAAGCACACACATAGGCATATAAATGTGTATGTGGGCTTTGATATGTGTGTGTTTTTGTATAAGTGTGTTTTGGTCTACGTGTTAGTGAGCTGCGCATGTACTTGAAGGCAAGATGTGTGTTTTGTCATTGCATATATATGTGTGTTAGAGCATGTGCTATGTGTTAGCAACAATGATATGTCTTTCTGTCTGACCTTTTTGTACAAAGCTTTTGGGTTTATTGAAATAAGTTTGTATAAATCAAAAAAACAAAAAAAAAAGCTATTTAACCTTGGTTAGGCCAATATCAGAATATGCGTCCTCTGTTTGGGACCCCTCAACCCAAGAAAATAAAGAAACTAGTCGCGAGATTTGTAACAAACGAATATTCACATTAGATTACAGTTACACCATTAGGAAAATCAAAAAATTTAGAGACACTTCAGGGCAGAAGACTAAAAAGTAAAGCAGCAATTATACACAAGACAATGAACCATAATTTACAAATAAAATAACAAACCTATGGAAATACTCAGAAAAACACAAACTTAAAAGCAGCATTTCTTATTCCTTATGTTAGGACAAAGTCAAACAACTACTCCTTCTTCTCTAGTAAAACACAAATCGGGTCTTCTGAATCATCCAGGGAAACCCCCAATGACTTAGCAGAGTTTAAAGTTTCTAATTAACACACATGACAAGATTTACACTGGGATACGCGTAAGACGTAATATTTTCTCTTTTAAAAGAACGTCTGTAATTTATAAGATACGAAGATAAGAAAATCGCGATAGCCACCGTCGAGATTTGACCTTTGATCTTACCGACACATTTATTTACAGCGATTTACATTTTAAAACATGCACACACTACTTAATATCATGTATGAGGTCAAGTGATACATATACCCTTTAGGTTAAAAACAGCTCTGGTAGCACATAGGCATATGTCCTTTCTCTTTTACAAATTTTTAAATATTTAAATTTGCACCTGGCTAGGGAGAGTAGTTCCCCGTATGTCCTGGCGAGCAGACGGTAGCTAGAGTTATCGTTATGTTGCTCCTGATATAAACATGGCGAGCAAGACAACAGGGCTAACATTTCACAGGCAGAGGAAATCTGATTAACATTCCAGTGGCCCTCGCCTGGAAAGACAAAATTTACGCCACTATTGTGCTGGCAGGATCTAACATCTTTCCTCCACTCTGGCCTAGTCAACGTATAGGCGCCGTTGTTGTAGCATTAAGAGAAACTCGAGGTGGCCTGAGCGACTGCTAAATTATATTCCTAACTTCTAATTAAATGATTAAGTAAATGATTAAGAACATAAACGAGTTACAAAGAGCTGATACAAGTTAAGACCAGCGTTTCACAAATTGAATTACGCTGTAATGACACAATTGCAAGACGCGTAGAAGTTGGGTTTAATTGGGTATTTCCTTAGTGAGACGACAGTGCATTTAAAAGTAAGAACGGAAATAGATTAGAAACGATTCAAGTTCGAACGAGGAGTAAGAAGACCTGCTGGTAGTATAGATACGACGTAAACTGTGCCCTTATTCTGTAATAAACTGTTGTTTTGGTACAGAACTGGACTTCATTTTCTATTATTATTGTTCTGTTGGAGGTTGGTAGTAATGTAACGAGCTCGCTGATAACATCTCACATAACCAGAGTAATCATCATCTAGACTCAGCTAGATCAACAGACACCACCTCAACAAATTATCAACACTGTTTAGTACTTGTCCCTTATCCTCCCCTCCCCAAAACACTTAGGCAATGTTTACGATGAATTCAAGCCGAGGTGACCTTGTCCTAGCCCATGGCTTTGGTAATGTGACCTAGTTGTAAACTGGATCAAATTTCAAACACAAGAATTCTGCCATACGTGATTACCTGGCCGAATATTGCATTAGTCATTCCATCACAGTAACGTTTTTTTTTTTAGTGTCTTATCACTGACAGACACAATTTATCAGTTTAAACAGCTAATTAAATATATATATATATATATATATATATATATATATATATATACATATATATTATATATATATATAATTCGGGGCGCAGCTTCTGAGGTAGCTTATCACACTTGGGTAACCACTGATTACTGAGTGATGTAGTGTAGGGCGGGGAGAGGGTTGATGATCTTACTGACAGGTCGCTTTTCATCGACCTAAAGTCTAAACGATGAGTATGTATTCAAACATGGAATTAATATTTCAAGTTGGTAACAACAAAAGATGCGTGTGTGTGTGTGGAGGGGAGTTGAGGGGGAATCTGAATGAAAAAAACTTCTCAGGTAAGCTACTAATAAAAATAGGTATTAAATTAGTGTGTAAAAAAAGAAAAGATAACTGGTCTGTACTTTGGGTATTCTTAGAACAGAAGTAGGCGGAACATATTTATATCTTTCAAAGACATACTGAGAGAGAGAGAGAGAGAGAGAGAGAAGTTATATATGTCCAGGACCAAACACTGAGCGTCTGCAAACAGTCGTTATCAACTTCCAGAAAAAAAAAGACCTGCCGTCGTCAGACATTCCAAGATAGCATGGAATTAATCAGATAACTGGATTCTAATTGCTCAGTGCTAAGTTTATAACGATCGTCATCAGTACCAGTCATTAGCTAGCATATAGTCTTTTCAAAAGGGCACGAGCTTTGTGGCGTTTTATCTTTTTTATAACAGCAACCAAATGTTCCAACTGAGCGAGGCAGCACTTTTAGTCTTTGTGTTCTTGATCCTTCTGCCAACTTTTAGTGGATACATTTGTCTTATCGTTGAACAGTTCAACAGCGGGTGTAGAATATAGTTTCAAGTTGAACAACTCAAAGAGACGATAACAATTAGAGTCTAGATACACACACACAAACACAATATTATTTGAACGTAGAGTAATAATGGTTTACATTTTTTAAATAAATATGTATATATTTAATAGCATCAAGATGTGAGTGTCGGGAGTTTCATGGTACGAGGCTAAGACCATAGCAGCAAAGCAATCAAACAACATCAGCAATATTTTGAACAAATGCCGGCATTACTGTAATACTGTTACATTTAAATGTGTATTTATGTTTATGTATGTTGTGTGTGTGTTTGTTTGTTCTCATGTAGTCTCCCTTGTTCTACTGTTCAGTATGTTCACGTGTTCACGGTTTACTCTTAAGTGTGTCGGTAGTGTGTATTCACTGTGTCTCTGCTGGTTGGTCTCTCCTTGTTTCACGTTAATAAAAATGGAGTGTAACTTTTAAACATCAGTATTGTTAGTGTGTATTGTGATAATATAACTGACCCAACTTTCAAAGCTAAGATCAGACTTCAAAGCCATTTTCGAGTTCCTAGGGAATAAGATTGTGTTAATCATCAACCAAAGCCTTTAAAACCAGATCTAGTTCAACCACGATGAAAGCGAAGGAGGTATCAGATTTTCAGTGGCGCGTTTTAATTTTCTGATCTCAATATGACAGCAGACACCGGTAAAAAAAGAAGCATGGATGAGCAAGACCTATATCAGCTAATAGTTCATTTCAAAGCTCGTTAAGACGCTTGAGTGTGTGTGAACGGTAGGTTTGTGCGTGAGCGTGTATGTGTGGGAGGTGTGGGTGTGGTCGCGCAACATTTATTCATCTAAATAATTTGTTTCACTTCCTGTCACTTGTGTCTCCAGTCTAAACATCTACCTCATGGTCCACTGTCTCGGTAGTATGATTAGAATGTACATGTCTTGGCATGTCTTTATCCCATTGTCAAGCTTCCACTAGTTCAAAAGACACAATACCTACATCTATATAGCAGATGCCGAGTTTAGGATTCAGCCAACTACCTTGGAAAGGTTCAGCCGTGACTGACAATAAGCTCGTGCAAGAAACTCAGAAGGGATATCTTTTAGTAGAATTATCTCAACATTGTTTGACATGAACTAGTTGGGAATCACGGAATGCTCTTTTTTATTGTGTTTATAGTGTTTTACGTGGAAAGTTGGGAATTATGGGTAAAAAGGCTCGCGCTGATAACGCGAATGTCGAGGGTTCAAGGTTTTTTTATTATATTATTTTTATTTCATTTTAATCTCCAAACTCAAATTTTGTTCTTTTGCCATTTTCCATTTCATTTAACGTGATTGTTATTATTACTATTATCATGTTAGAAACGAAGGAATATTCATTCTCTGCCACTGCCAGGACGAGCTTCGTTAAAAGACAAACAAAATTCATTCATCAGTTTCCATTGAGGAATTTTCTGGTGATGTGGCAGGTCTGCAGCAGTACCTCCCTTTGACAGGCCTAGTGATGTAAGCTGTCATTATCCCCTCAGTTGATATAACAATGGGGTATATTGTTATTTTAGACAACTTCCATTACCGCTTTATTATTATTATTATTATTATTGGAGTGTTTCTATGTTTTTATTTTCGTATGCTTCGCTTGAAGCGATCTTTTACTTACTGTCTACAAGTGATCCCAAAACAGCAAAACTCGAGTCCAATCCCAAAAGGAAAAAAAAATGTAGTTTATGTCGGGATTCAAACCTGAGTCCCCCCCCCCCCCCCCCAAAACCAGAAGACAAACGTTTGGTTCCACTCCTCTACAAGCCTCATAAAACATGAAAAAATTGTCAATTTAATTAAAATTCTGGAATGCCATTTAAAAAGAAAACGCCGAAGTGTGAGACGCACTGCGGGAAGAGCACAAGGAAGCGTTAACGGGTGTGTGCAGTTGTCATGGTGATTGTATTAGATGACGACACAAGGGGGAAGGTAGTCGCTAATGTAAACATGCGGCTTATTAAGAAGACATATCTGTGTTTGGCAACTATCTGTGCTTATATATCTATGGCGATGACTAAGTGGATAGTTTTTCCAAGACAACAATAAGTTATAAATACGAGGTAAAGTAGGTGGTGTTTGTAAATCCTGGAAGTGTACTTTAAAAACTAGCAAAATAAAAAAAAAATACTTAAAAAAAAAAAAAAGCTTATATAAGGGTAATAACCGCACATTGCTGCAAGATTTATATCCCTTTTTATATCAAATAAAGTTGTAGTTAACTTATTATTTAACAGATAGGTTAATTTACTGATTGATTTATCTGTGTTGCCATCGACAATGAATTATTGTGCTAGGTTTAAAACCTTGATCCTAGAATGGAAAGCAAGAGAAAAAAAAAATGTACTAAACGTAATAGGGAAAATAACTCCACATATAAAACCACATCTCTCAATAAATAAATTTTTTCCCCTTTTTCGATACAGAAAAAAAAAAGAAAGATTGATTACCAGTAATTTATAAACTAATGTATTTTTTTTTATTGATTCATGTTTTAATTAGGTACTACACATAATTGTGTAAAGTTTCATCTTGATCCGATAATGCGTGTGGGAGATAAAAAAAGTATAAAAAATTTTACAAGACAGACAGACACAGTGGATTTAAGCTTTGTAAAAAAAAAATAAAAATGAATATTTGATGAGCACGAAAGAAAAAAGACATAAATTGACAACACCTAGTCCTCACTCAGACACAGGCCCAACATTTGTCCACACACTGTTACGTATCTAGGCGTTGTTTTTTTTCTTTCTTTGACCTGTTGCGGTCGAGAGACGAGTAGGTTGTCTGCCCCTTGTGTAATAAGTTTTTTTTTTCTTTTTTTTTATTCGTCAAGCCACACAGACAGTGACCGGTCCTTGACCTGTGTGTGTACCTCTGGTTGAAAGGAGGGTGTTTTTTTTTCTGTCTCTTTGAAGAGCGTTCTAGATCTGGGTGTTGATGACTTTCTATTCTAGAAGTTACGAGATATCGACGCGCGGTAGATTATATAAGACCGCCCGCGTAACGTTGACGGACAGACATACGGAGACAGCCGTGAGACAGAATAGCGGAGACATTGCGCGACCCGTGCGTGGTATACCACTTGATCGTGTAAGTTAATATTTTGTTTTCTTTTTTTCCAAGGCCTTGCTTGCTTGTATTTGTAATTATATTTTCAAACTCTTGTATTGTAATATTTTTACATGCCATTTTTGTAAAAGGGTTTTGGTCAACACATCAATTCTGTATTGAGTAAATGTTTATTTTTCTTTCTTGTAATTTTATATTTGATTAAACATTAAGTTGATAGTTTACCTTCCGATTTCTTGTGTCATTTTTGTTTTGTTATTCATTGTAAGTCTTTGATTAAATTCAGACTTAAGATAAGTGACACAACTGCTTTTCTATTGTCACGTTCCCCTAGGCAAGCCATTTTAAAAATTAGAATTCAATTCGTAATACGTGACAAAAGAAGTTTGAGGGCTTTCGTCCCGGATATTTTTCTGAACCTATTTTCGTCTTACTTGAGTAATTTTGTAAAGGCGAAGTTGACTTTAACAAAAATTTTTTTTGTGTCAAAGAGTCGGAAGTAAAGTATCAATAGTATTGACCAAACTCTCTTAAGGTTTTTTGTTGTACTGATTTTGTACTGTATATTTACATTGTATACATATTTTTGCTTGTAATAGTTGTTAGTTAGTCATGGATATTCAGGTTTTTCTTGCAAATCCCTCTGTGGAAGAGCTTGATGCTTTTACTAGGAAGGAACTGGTCCTTATTTCTAAACATTTAGGGTTAAAAATAAAATCAAATGCCCTTAAACAAGAAATCAGAGATAACATTGTAATCCATTATGTAGACGAGGAAGTGTTTTCTGAAGACCTTTTAGAAACCCTTAGACCCGATGAGGGTAAATCAGATTTAGAACTTCAGATAAAATTAAAACAAATGGAAATAGAAGCCCAGACGGCTAGAGAGCAGAGAGAAATTAAACAAAAAGAATTAGAGCTTGCAGCGGCTAGAGAGCAGAGAGAAATTAAACAAAAAGAATTAGAGCTTGCAGCGGCTCAGAAAGAAATGGAAATGAAATTACAAATAGAGTTAAAAAAATTAGAGTTAGCTGCTAATGTAAGACCAGATTCTTCCCCTGCCAGTCATACTGCTGAAGCAACAAAATTTTTGAAAATAATTCCACGCTTTAATGAAGCCACAATTGACAATTATTTTCCACAATTTGAACTTGCTGTGAAAAATTTTAATGTACCTGAAACTTTGTGGCCCACTTTGCTGCAAACAGTTTTGACTGGTAGAGCTGCAGAGGTATTTTGTTCTTTGACCATTGAACAACAAAAAGATTATAATGTTGTTAAGGCCTTAATTCTTAAGGCATATGAACTTGTTCCGGAAGCTTACCGAAAGCAGTTCAGGGATTGTCGCAAATCGGATGGCCAAACCCATGTAGAATTCCTGCGGGAAAAGGAGCGACGCTTTGAGAAATGGCTCACTTCCAGGGAAATCGGCACCGACTTTGCAAAATTCAAGAACCTAATGCTGATGGAAGAGTTCAAGAGTTGTGTGCGGCTGGACGTCCGTACGCATATAGCTGATCGTGGCGAGGAAGATGTGCACAAGGCTGCAGTGTTGGCAGACGATTATATAATATCACATCAATTTGCCAAGTATACGACGGATGTCAAGCCAAAACAAGTCAAACAGCCTGAGTCCACTGCTAGCAACTCCATCAAGAACAGCAGTACAAACGACAGAAAACCTACTACAAGTAAAGCTACTTGTTCCTACTGCAAACGAGAAGGCCATAAAATTGACGATTGTTGGAAATTGAGAAAGAGAAACGAAAACGCTCCTTCAAAAGTCAGCGCTTGCACAGTACAGTGGTCGGCGAGGTTTACTCCCTCATCATCAAGTCATATCAAGAATACCTCGACACCACCTGTTTCAAATGTATTGACTGTACAAGACTCTCCGAAAATGTCTCCACGGTGTTCAAATGACTCAACAGCGAGTTCTTCAAATTCATCTTTACGATGTTCCAATGACTCAACCAAGAGTTTTTCAAATACATCAAGCCGATGTTCCAATGACTCAAACAAGAGTTTTTCAAATACATCAAGCCGATGTTCCCATGACTCTATCCAGAGTTCCCACAATACATCATCCCGATGTTCCCATGACTCTATCAAGAGTTCCCATAAGACATTACCCCGATGTTTCAATGACTCTATCCAGAGTTCCCATAATACATCATCCCGATGTTCCCATGACTCTATCAAGAGTTCCCATAAGACATCACCCCGATGTTCCAATGACTCCATCAAGAGTTCTCCAAATACATCCACAAGATGTTCTACTGACTCAAGAAAGAGTTTCTCCACTGCGTCTCCTAGAGATGTCAATGACTCCAGCGAGAGTTCGACCCAAGTCCAGTCTGCATCAACCAAAATTGATGTTTTATTAGAGGATTTTAAGCCTTTCATTTCGGAAGGATTTGTATCACTACCCGGTAATTCTACAAGTCTACGACCTATCACCATTTTGAGAGACACAGGTGCTTCACAATCGTTACTTTTAGAGGGTATCTTGCCCTTGTCTAAATCATCATCGACTGGGAAGAGCATCCTGTTACGAGGCGTAGAGCTTGGATGTATAGATGTGCCTCTACATCTAATCGACATAAAGTCAAATCTCATTACTGGACCGGTTGTTGTAGGTGTCCGACCAACATTACCATTGGAAGGCATCTCGTTGCTGTTAGGCAATGACTTAGCAGGTGGAAAGGTGATAGCCGAACCCATCGTCACTCAAACACCCGACTTATCTGCCACACCCGAGGAAGACCTAGAGTTATATCCAGCGTGTGCAGTAACAAGGGCAATGAGGTTGAAAGCATCTCAAGAAGAGAACGTCGTCAAGGCCAACAGTAACCAAGATGATGTGGACTTGAGCACCACATTCTTTGCTTCTCTTGAAGAAGAACCAACGCCAAATTCTGAAAAGCCGGCATCAACTCGAAAACAGTTGATTGAGGACCAAAAGAAGGATCCAGAGCTCGCCAAACTCCGAGAAACCGCAATGACATCACAAGAGGCAGAGCTAGCATCAACGTGCTACTACATCCAAGATGATATGCTCTTCAGGAAATGGAAACCTCCAGACGCATCCAACGAAGAAGAATGGAGAATATGCCATCAAATCGTGTTACCAGAAAGATACCGAGCGTACATCATGAATCTGGCCCATGACACACCAATGTCAGGTCATCTCGGCATCCACAAGACATACCACAAGATTATGTCACACTTCTTCTGGCCACGTTTGAAGAAAGATGTCATCCAGTACTGCCGATCCTGTCATGCCTGTCAGATGGTTGGCAAGCCAAATCAAAAGATCCCTGTTGCTCCTCTGAAGCCGATTCCAGCCTTTGAAGAACCTTTCAGCAGAGTACTTATTGACTGTGTTGGTCCTCTTCCAAGGACAAAAGCTGGCAACCAATACCTGTTGACCCTTATGTGTGCTTCAACTCGTTTTCCTGAGGCTATTCCTCTAAGGAACATAAAAGCATCAAACATTGTGAAGGCCTTAATCAAGTTCTTTACTCTATTTGGTCTACCAAAGTCTATCCAATCGGACCAAGGAACGAATTTCACGGCCAATCTTTTCAAGCAAGTCATGACTCAGTTAGGCATCAAACACTGCATGTCGAGTGCGTATCATGCCGAGTCGCAAGGCGCTCTTGAGCGATTCCATCAGACTCTCAAGAACATGATCCGAACCTATTGCTTTGAGCACGAAAAAGACTGGGACGAAGGAATCCACATGCTGCTGTTTGCAACCCGTGAATCCGTCCAGGAATCGTTGGGATTCAGCCCTTTTGACTTAGTCTTTGGCCATTCGGTGCGCGGTCCCTTGAAATGTATAAAAGAGACTTTGTTGTCACCAACAGCCACTGAAGGACTTTTAGACTATGTAAGTAAGTTTAAAACTAGACTTTATGATGCTTGTGTTCTGGCCAAAAATAACTTACAAAACACCCAATCCAGCATGAAACGCTGGTATGATAGAAAGGCCCGTGTTAGAGAATTTTCTCCCGGGGATAAGGTGCTTGTGTTTTTGCCCATACCAGGTCAACCCTTGCAAGCCAGATATTTTGGTCCATATGAAATTGAGACCAAAATTAGTGACCTCAATTACACAATCAAAACTCCTGACCGTAGGAAAAAGACTCAGCTATGTCATATAAACATGCTGAAGCCTTATGTATCTCGGCCAGATCACTCAGAGAAGAATAATTGTGTTTTAAATACAGTCAAAAGTTGTTCAAATAGCCATGTTTCTCCTATTGATGATGATATTGTAAAGGAGAAATTTGGACAATACAAAATACCTAATTCTTTTGTATTACAGAATTTGGATGTAAAACTGTCTCATCTGTCTTCGACAGAAAGGCCAGTTATCATGAAACTCATTAATGAATTTAATGACATTTTTTCTGATGTACCAAAACAGACTAATGTTATAATGCATGATGTAGATGTTGGCGAGGCTACTCCAGTCAAGCAGCATCCTTACAGGGTTAACCCTGAAAAACTTGCCATACTTAGGTCAGAAATCAAGTATATGCTTGAAAATGACCTCATTGAACCAAGTTCCAGTAGCTGGAGCTCCCCATGTGTCTTGATACCTAAACAGGACAAGACTTATCGTTTTTGTACAGACTACCGTAAGGTAAATGCTGTCACAAAGACCGATTCGTTTCCTATCCCTAGGATAGACGATCTCATAGATCGTATTGGTGACGCTAAGTACATCACCAAAATAGACCTACTTTCAGGTTATTGGCAGGTTCCCCTGACTGATAGGGCAAAGGAAATCTCCGCCTTTGTCACCCCTGATGGTCTGTACCAATACAAAGTGATGCCATTTGGCATGAAGAATGCTCCTGCCACTTTCCAGAGAATGATAAATGCCCTGCTTGCTGACATGGAGAATTGCCACGCATACATAGACGATGTAGTAATTTTTAGCCAAGATTTTTCTAGCCATTGTAAACAACTGCATTGTCTTTTTACTAAACTGTTACATGCAAAAATTACTGTAAACCTGAGTAAGAGTGATTTTTGCCAGGCTTCAATCCAATACTTAGGCCATATTGTAGGACAAGGCCAGGTGAAACCTGTAATGGCCAAAGTAGAAGCTATCCAAGCTTTCCCTATCCCTGCTGATCGGAAACAACTCCGAAGATTTTTGGGAATGTCTGGATATTATAGAAAATTTTGCGAAAATTTTTCTGTCATTTCCAGTCCTTTAACAAACCTCCTGAGAAAGAACGTCCGATTTACTTAGACGGATGAATGTCAGAAAGCCTTTAACCAGATCAAGCAGATATTATCTAGCTCTCCCATTTTGATGGCTCCTGACTTCGGAAAACCTTTTAGGTTAGCTATTGACGCCAGTGACACAGGTGTTGGGTCAGTCCTTTACCAAGAAGATAATTTCCAAGTAGAGCATCCTATTTGTTTCTTTTCCAAGAAATTTAATAGACATCAAAGAAATTATTCTACTGTGGAAAAAGAATGTCTTGGGTTGATTCTTTCTATACAACACTTTGATTTTTATATCAGTGGGTCTAGATGGCCACTGGTTGTATTTACTGACCACAATCCCCTTACATTTATCCACAAAATGTCTGGCAAGAACCAACGACTTCTCAGGTGGAGTTTATTTTTACAAGAGTACAACCTAGATATTAAACACATAAAAGGCAGCGAAAATGTTATCGCCGATGCCTTATCTAGATTGTAAAAAGTATTTTGATGTATATATTTTTTTTTATATATATCATGATAAATACATTCTGTAATGTAAATATTTTTTGTAGTTCTAAAAAGATTTCCATTTCGTGGAAATGTAAACTTTTTATTTTTAGGAGGGAGGTGTTACGTATCTAGGCGTTGTTTTTTTTCTTTCTTTGACCTGTTGCGGTCGAGAGACGAGTAGGTTGTCTGCCCCTTGTGTAATAAGTTTTTTTTTTCTTTTTTTTTATTCGTCAAGCCACACAGACAGTGACCGGTCCTTGACCTGTGTGTGTACCTCTGGTTGAAAGGAGGGTGTTTTTTTTTCTGTCTCTTTGAAGAGCGTTCTAGATCTGGGTGTTGATGACTTTCTATTCTAGAAGTTACGAGATATCGACGCGCGGTAGATTATATAAGACCGCCCGCGTAACGTTGACGGACAGACATACGGAGACAGCCGTGAGACAGAATAGCGGAGACATTGCGCGACCCGTGCGTGGTATACCACTTGATCGTGTAAGTTAATATTTTGTTTTCTTTTTTTCCAAGGCCTTGCTTGCTTGTATTTGTAATTATATTTTCAAACTCTTGTATTGTAATATTTTTACATGCCATTTTTGTAAAAGGGTTTTGGTCAACACATCAATTCTGTATTGAGTAAATGTTTATTTTTCTTTCTTGTAATTTTATATTTGATTAAACATTAAGTTGATAGTTTACCTTCCGATTTCTTGTGTCATTTTTGTTTTGTTATTCATTGTAAGTCTTTGATTAAATTCAGACTTAAGATAAGTGACACAACTGCTTTTCTATTGTCACGTTCCCCTAGGCAAGCCATTTTAAAAATTAGAATTCAATTCGTAATACGTGACAACACCCTTCCTTAGATGTACTCCCTTCCTTATTGCAGTCTTAAGAGGAAGTCCATGTCCAATGTTAGTGTTGTACAAGTAGTCTAGCTGGAGTCTTTCTTGAGACTTTCAACTTAGCGAACTCATCAAGTCCAACAAGTTGGCAAACGAATTCACTCTTTCTCACACACACACACACTCTCTTTCTCTCTCACATACAACCTCCAATATTTTTTCTAAGACAACCATAGATATACTTCTCCCTCTCCCTCTCTCTTTCCCTTTCTGTTAATCAAGTATTAAAAAAGATTAAATTAACCTTTCCAGGTCATTGAGTCATTAAAAAAAAACAAGGGGTGGGTGGGTGTGGGAGACATCGGGGATTTCCTTTTATATTTTTATCACAACATTCCGATACATTGCGACCTACTGGTAGACTAATTGAATTTTTTTATTTTTCTCAAACACGTCTCAGGCATCTTTTATTCTAGACACTCTTGAAGGGAACAGTACCAGGAAAAAGAAGGAGAGGCAGACAGAGAAAGCGATGGGAAGACAACAAAAAAGAATGGACAGGTCTGTCATTGAAATAAATTCTAAGGCAAAAGACAGAGAGGAATGGACAAATACGGTCAACATATCTTGTGTGGTGCCCCACAGACTAAGAAATAGAAGAAAAACAATCCCCCACAGCGAAATAGATGAAATAAACATAGTTTCTGAAGGATCGTTTCTACTGTCTTAAACTTGGCACAATGATCACTCACTTAATGGCCTAATGTGACTTCAATACTATTATATGTCCACCGCCGTTGTTTGTTTTGTTTTCACTATTTGGACACATTTGAGTCATAACATCGCCAAGATTCTTTCAGAATAGAACATTATTGCACTGAAGTCCAGTCGACTGACACGGCTCGAACTTTAGTCCATCATGACAACACTTACCACAAAACACACAACGGGACTGCATGCTTCAGTCTGTTTGATTTCAATAAGATACGATACAATAATGTTATATGCCATCACAACGTTTTGAAAGAACTGGTTTTGTTCATTTACATTCAAAAGACAATTAAACAAGAACAATGTTAAAAATACTTTTAAAAAAAGTTTATTTAAGGGGAAAAACTCCCCTCCAATGCAGAGGATGGCGGAGGACAGGGTTTGAACCTGGGACCTTCGAGTCAAAGCGCATACTAGAAGACCAGGCAGACATCCTTGCCCTAATCTAGTGCGGGTCGGCAGAGGATGGCGGATGACAGGGTTTGAATCTGGGACCTTCGAGTCAAAGCACATACTAGAAGACCAGGCAGTCATCTACGACCTTAAAGCATACTCATGCCATCTAAATATAATTCCTGAAAAGAAACCGTGGTTTTCGGGTTATCAGGGCAGAGCTGAACCCAACGATTATCAAGTCGATTGACATCTCATTCAACATACCACTGGTTCAAGTGCATTCAAACGTAAATGTGAAATGCCACGAGCCTAGTTAAATCAGTCTAGTGTCCCACGGAGCAACAACCTCGACTCAAAATACGAAGGGAGGAGATTGCAAGACTGAATAGTTCTGCTTGTTTCTGGTGACTATGTATAGCCTTCCTTGTTTCAGTCTAGATGAGTGCTTATGGTTTCTTATCGGAGACAGTTTAAAACTTCCATAGAGTGTCATTTGTTTTAAAGTCTTTATACACCCCCTCCCACCCCAATATAGTATTTAGGGCGTTAGATTCTGTTAGGCTGCTGTACCGAATAAAAAATGTTTATTCACTAAAAGATTCGAAAAACAAAAATGCTATTGTGTTTTTTTTTTGTTTTTTTTTCAGAACGTAACAAACTATTATGAGTCCATACTAACATCTATGAATTGACGTGTTCTACTCTTATCAAATAGACCAAAATAAAAAAAAAAAGAAAAGAAATTTGATACACAAATATATATTTATGAATAAAAATAAAAATTTTAAAAATCCTTTTTTTTCAAAAGCAAAACGTATCTAAGGGAAAGAACTCCGCATTTACAACTATGTCCGTCTACATATCTCTATAATGTAGAAGTTATTTCCCTAATTGGATATCGAACTAAATAATTAATGGACTAATTGGTTAATTTTTTAAAATTATTCGTGTTTTGTTAGGCACAATAAATAACTGTTTAAAGTTTCAACTTGATCCGAGAGTGGGTGTGGGAGAAATAACGTGTACTAACTTTTTACCAGACAGACAGATAGACATAAATACAGACAGACAGATGAGTTGATAAAGCTTTGTTAAAAAAAATGGTTGCCGTTAAAAAAAAAAATTGGAAAGGAATTATTAGTCATTACATTTTTAAAAGTCTATCTAGATAAATAGAGGGACATTCAAACTAGGCCAAGAGAGGGACATTCTATCTAGATCAAGAGAGAGACATTCTATCTAGACCAAGAGAGGGACATTCTATCTAGACCAAGAGAGGGACATTCTATCTAGAAAAATAAAGGGACATTTTATCTAGACCAAGAGAGGGACATTCTATCTAGACAAATAAAGGGACATTCTATCTAGACCAAGAGAGGGACATTCTATCCAGATTTTCTAGACATTGCAATAGAAGGACACTAAATCTAAATTCTAAAGTCCTATGTTATAGGCAAGTTTAATAACCCAACGGGCGGAGTCTTCTCGGCTTCTAACGAAAATGTTTCAATATAATAACAGAGAGCCCGTGAGTCGGATTGAACACAGCACATGAAACTAAACACAACACACGAAACTGGCTATGTCAGCACATTGTACCTTGTTTACCTGGACTATTTCTAGGTAGTTAAGCCAGTTCAGCGCAGCGCATGTTGTCGCCACCCCCCTCTCTGTGCCTCTCCCATTACTTCTGGTATAGACTTGTATGAGTGTGTGTGTAAATGAGAGAGTGAGGGTTCACGAGTCAGTAAGTAATTAAGAGGGGAATGAGCTGGTGAGTAGTTGAACAAGTTACTCGCGAGAGATAAACAAGAGAGAGGGGATGTAATTACAAGATGTAAAGATATGCTCAAATTATCCACTCTTTCATATAAGGGCGTCGTGGCGAAGGGGGGGGGGGGAGAGGGGGGCTCTCGCGAACATATAAAATTCTATTTTTGTTTCTATCGTGCAAAACAGCTGTAGATTAAACGCAGGTGGTTCGAGTCTAGATCGCGAAAGTCGGCCCTACCTGTGCTTCAGCTGAGACCATTCATTATAGAAGGCCTTAACACTGACCGGTAACGTCACACGAGCTATTGGGTCTAAACTGCCCACAGGTTGAGACGTTGCAGGTCAGTGTTCAGGCTTTCTATGACCATTGGTCTCGCTTCAGCCCATGTCCAGACCATCAAGTTAAAATAAATAGTTCAAAATCATCCCAATGTTATACACTACTCCTCTCGTATGATTTAGTCATTTCTTTGATGGAGTATTTTGCAAGTTTTTTTATATATAAATGTTGATACTCAAATGCAGTCAAGCTAAATCTTTTAGTAGCTGCAAAACTTCTGTGAAGAGAATCTCATGTAACAGTGTTAAGGCATCGAGCCTAATGACCCATCTTAGTGTGGAGACATTGGTTTAGTTGTCAGTGTGTTCACAAGGTGGGTGTTTCTTTTTGAACTGTTCAGGGAACTTGTGTTGCTCTCCCCCCCCCCCCCCCCCCCCCCCCAAAAAAGTCTGTAGGAGTTATAAAAAACACATCGCATTCAACATTCAACATAAGAGTGCAACAAAACTAAATTACGGGGCACTGCAAGGCTAAGTGTCCAGGGGCCGGAAAACAGCACCAAGAGCCGGAAATAGTTTCAGGACATAATTTTGGCATTATTGTCGTAAAACAAATATCTCTTAAAGAAATATTCACAAAAGCCACGATGGGTGATTAAAACAAGTAAACTATTTTTTTTAATTGATTTCTACTTTATTTTCAAATAATAACTCAACCAATCATATTATTTCATTAAAAAATCTGACTGGAAAAAATGGGCCAATATAGGGATCAAACCCACGACAATCACATGATCCTTACGACAGACACTCTCGACACGTAATGTGTCCACTATAAGTCAACAACTACTGTCAACTACTGGAGTGCAGTTGTATCACTCTAATGAACCCCTGGTTTAGTTGTAACACTCCAGTCAACTACTGGTGCAGTCATAAGACTCCAGTCAACCACTGCTGCATTGGTAACACTCTTGTCAACTACTGGTGCAGTTGTAACACTCCAGTCAACCACTGCTGCATTGGTAACACTCCAGGCAATGTGCACTCTTTGCCTTATGACATGAAAAGTCTCAAATGGAAACCCAACTCGTTCTGTGTTACTAAAAAAAAATAATTGTTAAAAATAACAATTTGGAAAATAATGAGACAAAGTGCGCACTACACGGCCGCTCCTCCAGTTTAAAACAACTAAATGGAGAAGGTAGTCGCACTAACATTTGGCCTGCATTCAACTCGTATACCAAAACAAGAAACGAGGGATAGGAAACTGCCGTAGGCAGATAGATCAAAAGGTCACTTGGCTCTATATCAATAATATGCATATTATAGTCTAAGATGTTTAGAATGCATAAAACAAGGATTGGCGACAGACTTTGCCTCAAATCTGACAAAGTTACTAAAGAAGATCAACGTATGACAGTTGAAACCTTCAATCTAAATATATGTGTGTATGCTTGTATAGGTAGGTACTTAAGAGACTTGCTATTACCGAATGTAAACACACACAAGCATTCTTGGTAAGATGTTTTACTAGCAAACAAGAAACAAAAAAAAAAAACTGGTTTGACAAGACTCGTCGCTGTCAGTGTCATTCTGTTGAGTAGGTTGGAATGCAAATTGTTACCTTTTACAACAGTCGAAAAGAGACAAATTTGTCTAATTATGGTTCCATAATTTTACTATGACATTGTCGAGGTTCGCATTGCTCTATATCTGATTATATAGATCTAGGTCGTAGTCACGTAGAAAAATGTCAACAAAATCTAGGGCAGGTATTGATGAAGGGTAGATCACTCAAGTTGACTAATGTCATAACAACCCATTGGCCAGACTGAAAAATGTCAGTCTGTTATGGCATTGTTCCGGTTTACTGAAGCAGACGATCGAATGGCAACAAGGAGAGTAGCAGACGATGTGAACACACGAGGAGAAACAAGTTTTGCAGTGGAAAGAATCCAGTGGTAGTACCGTAGCGTTAAGTTGAACAAGTCAGTCGTAATAGACAAGGTAGAGATAGTCGCGGTCACAGTACATGGCTTCATTCTGAAAGGTGTTAATACATTAAGTCACTTTTTAAAAAAAATCTTTTATACAGAAGCAGAGTTGATGGATAATATATGAGATGTGTTGCCCCAAATCTTTGTCCACGGGTTCAAATCTTGGCAGAAATCTGACTTTTCACTACCTTTATGTTTAATTCAGCAGTCTCAATCAATCGTAATGTGGAAAAAGAGAGAGAGAGAGAAAGAGAGAGAGAGAGAGAAAGAGAGAGAGAGAGAGACAGAGATGAGCATCAAACAAGATCAAGGAAGAAAAAAGCCAACAGAAGAAAAAAAAAAAAACTCAACGATCTGTTCTTTTCTTTTTTTCCAAGTCTAAAGCAGTCTCAAGAAGTCTTTTGCCTTTTATGTAAATATGTGAACACGACTAGAGGCAGCCTAAGAGGTCTGGAGTTTGAGTGTGTGTTTTGAAAAGAAAAAAAAAGTGGGGAGGAGTATGAGAATATCTTCATGCCTATGTTCCATGTTAATGTTTCAATGTGGCGGAAAGAGGATATACTACAATGAAATGGGGAAGAACAAAAAGGAGGGGGGGGGGGTGCAACATGAGACTTATTCATGTAGCAAGTCATCCGAATCTGACAGCTGACAATATTGAAATTGTAGGAAGTTTCAAACAGTGGTGTAGTTAGGGATTTGGGGTCTCTGTGGCTTGACCTCTTTAGGGGCCCCTGCATTTTGACATGCGAGATCATGACATGAGATAATGGTGTAATATTTAATATTCAATGTGAAAACAAACTTTGGACACTCATTTGTGAGTCCCCTCAAGGATGGGCCCAGGGGCATTTTCAAATTTGGACCTCCTCCTCACCCACCCTAGCTACGCCACTGGTTTCAAAGTTAGCAATGATGTTGGTGCAGCAAACCAGAATAGTGTCTAATGAGGATGTATTTGTGTGCAATTTTGAGTTACACAGAGACGCAAGAACTTTGGGATGGGGATTCATAAAATATATAACTTAGATAGAGATAGTTAAGTACATGAAATTAAAACACTAAACGCAATTAAAGAGATTTCTTCGGATTCATCGTAATTAAAAGTGACTCCTCCTTACTCAGGTCTTTTATAACACGTACCTTTTGATTATTACAAGCTTCGTTCATCAATCTTTTATATGTCTTAATTGTTTGTCTATTCATCGGGCAACTTATTTTCTTATGTCCACTTCCCCACATCCTAGACTTGGTGGGAAGCGTGGTCGAGGGGCTAAGTACGCTTGAACTTGGCTTGGCTACCTATGATGAATCGAGGTACACCCGACTGAGCGCCTAAAGAAAACCTCTCCCAGATAAACCCTCCCCCCCCCCCCCTACTGGTCCACAAATGAGATTGGTCCATAGCGCTCTAAGCATGCTATAAGCATGAAAGTAGCGCTATATAAAAGCCATAATTTAATTTTTTTAAATTTTAGACCTACCTTTCAGGCAATTCTGTTTATAGATGCACTGGCATCCTGGGCCATCATCCGCGCTGATACACACACAGTACTTGTCCTTATTCTTATCACAGGGATTCCTGATCTCACAGGCTTCCTGGGGTCTCCTACTGGTGCCTCTATCTTCAATCACACTTGGCCTGGAAAAATGTAGATGATAGGTAAATTAGATAAGGTAACAAAGGATAAGTAACTGAGCTAACAGAGGATAGGTAACTGATATAGATAACTAATTATATGTAACTGAGGATAGGTAACTGAAGTGTGAACACTTCAAATACATTCATCAACATTGCAAAGATTCTCGCTTGCTTTACCTTGTGAGTTATCCATCTTCGAGACCTAATGACCCTATTAAAAGGGGCGTTACTGTCCAGTAGCAGCAATACAGAGGTTACAAAACTCTAAAGAACAATGACTCCAAAAAAAAACGACGTGGAAAATATAAAGTTTACGTAACAAAAACCTACACACCCATACACGCACCCTATTCAAAAGAAAGCAACCCCACTGATTATGTTTACCTGATAATGTAAGAGTGGATTATATAGAAGATAAGGCGATGTACTAGACATATAACAACTTGACTATTACCAATGAAACAGGCTATCCCTTTTTTTCAGTAGACTGTTGTTTTTGTTTTAAAAAGTACTCCCTTTTTGAGCTGTATTCCCCAACATTCGCTATCACTACTAGCTCTGACTTTTGCGTAGGTCCACTTCCATGTCTGGTCTTATTAACATGGCAGCGGACAGAGGTTACTTAAGATGACTTTAAAAAACAACAACAATAGCCCCAACCTGTGGCTCGCGAACCTGTTTTAAGTCTTGGAATAGCTAGCTCCCTGGTGGGGATCTTAGTTATTATTAAAAGGAAAAAAATACAATGAACTTGAAATAGTAGGGTCAATATTTAGAAACAAAAAAAAATGGTAATAATCCAGGGAACAAAATTAGTGTGAAAGAAGAAGGGAGTAAAGGGATCCTTGAGAGGAAGAAAGAGAGAGGTGAAGGAGGGTGGAAGTGAGAGGAAGAAGGAGAGAGGTGAAGGAGGGTGGAAGTGAGAGGAAGAAGGAGAGAGGTGAAGGAGGGTGGAAGTGAGAGGAAGAAGGAGAGAGGTGAAGGAGGGTGGAAGTGAGAGGAAGAAGGAGAGAGGTGAAGGAGGGTGGAAGTGAGAGGAAGAAGGAGAGAGGTGAAGGAGGGTGGAAGTGAGAGGAAGAAGGAGAGAGGTGAAGTTGGAAGTGAGAGGAAGAAGGAGAGAGGTGAAGGAGGAAGTGAGAGGAAGAAGGAGAGAGGTGAAGTTGGAAGTGAGAGGAAGAAGGAGAGAGGTGAAGGAGGAAGTGAGAGGAAGAAGTAGAGAGGTGAAGGAGGGTGGAAGTGAGAGGAAGAAAGAGAGAGGTGAAGTTGGAAGTGAGAGGAAGAAAGAGAGGTGAAGTTGGAAGTGAGAGGAAGAAAGAGAGAGGTGAAGTTGGAAGTGAGAGGAAGAAAGAGAGAGGTGAAGGAGGGTGGAAGTGAGAGGAAGAAGGAGAGAGGTGAAGGAGGGTGGAAGTGAGAGGAAGAAAGAGAGAGGTGAAGTTGGAAGTGAGAGGAAGAAGGAGAGAGGTGAAGGAGGGTGGATGTGAGGGGAAGAAAGAGAGAGGTGAAGTTGGAAGTGAGAGGAAGAAAGAGAGAGGTGAAGTTGGAAGTGAGAGGAAGAAAGAGAGGTGAAGTTGGAAGTGAGAGGAAGAAAGAGAGAGGTGAAGTTGGAAGTGAGAGGAAGAAAGAGAGAGGTGAAGGAGGGTGGAAGTGAGAGGAAGAAGGAGAGAGGTGAAGGAGGGTGGAAGTGAGAGGAAGAAAGAGAGAGGTGAAGGAGGGTGGATGTGAGGGGAAGAAAGAGAGAGGTGAAGTTGGAAGTGAGAGGAAGAAGGAGAGAGGTGAAGGAGGGTGGATGTGAGGGGAAGAAAGAGAGAGGTGAAGTTGGAAGTGAGAGGAAGAAGGAGAGAGGTGAAGGAGGGTGGAAGTGAAGGGAAGAAAGGGAAGGAGGGATGTCGAAAGATAATTTGAGGGTTAGAGGAAGAGAGAGAGAAAGAAAAAAGGATGCTAATAAGATTGCTCTACTAAGTTGCTAAAGTTTGCTGCTTTCGAACCTCTGTGAGAGTTGAGTTTTTGAGTTTTGGCACATCGGCACAATTTAGGCCATGTCGTGCCCGCCTCTGAAAGAATTATTGTTTGGAATTTATTTTGTCTTTTATAATTAGCCCCAACATGAACAACAAACATTTTATTGAATGTGCATAAAGCGAAAACTAGTTTGAAGATATTCAACAGGTAGTCAGGAATTGATTGCATTGTTACACAGGACCAAAATGTCTTTTTCTGTTTAAATAAATCTCTCAGAATTTATAAAATGTAGAGACATTTCTTTAAACAAACACAAACACACAAAATCTTATCCCATAATTCACCGTTATCGTTTTCTAACACTACCCCCCTCCCTTGTTTATCTAATTCTATGACCCCGAATTCTGTATTGTATACTACATTGTGAATACACAATGACCAACAATTTAATCTGGTACCCTGTCTGAATTCAATATATTCCCAAATAGTATGGTACACATATTATATATTTATCTATATTACAACAAATTAAATAAAGATTCTTAATAAATGAAAGTAAAAGAAATGGTTGTTTTATTGCCACAAAAATGTACATCATATATATAATGTATATATAATACAATGTACGTGGGGTTGTGTCTGCCTAACGAGTAGCAAGCAGTTTGACCACATAGTTAGGACCCAATAGGTAAAACACTTCAACTGGCATCTCAGGTCACGTGACAGAACTTACCTGACGGGCATACACGAGCAGTTGAAGTAAAGGATGTTCCTGATCTCGCCCACGAAGGGCGTGTTCTGGACGGACACGGGCAGCACGGCGTTGGAGACGCTCCTGTTGTACAAGAGAGGCAGACCCCCAAAGTACATGTAGTTGTTGGTCTCCAGAAAGTCGCCGAAATTGAAGTCAGAACCGAATGAGACCTGAAATGTATGAGATTTAGTTTCAGAGACTAGGAAGTAAACGTGTCTTCAATTGAGCTTATAACATCTGCAGTAGAGTCTATAGATGACTGGGAAAAAAACAGGGGGAGGGGAGGCTTTAAGATGTTTACCTGACAATCAAGTATTTACGAAAAGACAAGAGGGTTGATCTGTTGTTCTTCTATAAATCAAATTCTAGAAATATTTCTTTTATTAAAAAAAAAAAATAAAGTTTGTAGGCCCTAGGTCATTTTATGAATTTTGAGTTCAAAGGTTCTGCTACTCGTTGAGTCCGTGTGCTTTCTTTTCTTGTTGGAATTCCCACTTCCGAGATAAGCTGAACTTAAAGATGTATATGAAGGCAGTGGCGTAGCTATGGTGGGGGGGGGGGGCAATTTGAAAACCTGAAGATCAAATGGATTTAAAAAAAAAATTTCCTAAAGATAGATATTATATATTCTTTATAGAAAAAAAATTAGTACCGTTAAATACACGACGAAAGGACTTACCCTACTGAATTGGTTATTGTCCACTTCCAGGGTACTCTCCATTCGGTTTCTCTTGACGGCCACATTATGCCATCTGCCATCATTGAGATCTTTGCCCAAGGCAATGGTCAAGTTCTGGTTAATCTCTCGGACAAAGTTGATCCATAAATGGACCGAACCATCTACAATAGCCACCTGGAAGGAGTAGCAATGTTTCTACATAAAGCTATTGAACAGACAACAGATTACGTAATAAAACAAGAACAATTCCTAAATATAAACTTTGACATAATCAAGAAACTTTAAAAAACAAAAACTAATAGCGAAATTGAACAAGGTTACAAAGACAGTTACTGTGGAAACACAAACTCAAAATCGGCCCCCAAAGTGGTCCACCCAGGTAGGTAAAAAGGCAGGTTTCAATATTTTCTGAACGAATACCAGAATGAAATTCTATCAAAGGCAAATGACAGAGAAAATGGAGAAAGAAGGTTGACAGATCTTGTGTGGTGCCCCAACGGTCCTGAAGACCAAGGGATGGGTGAAAGTGAGGTTAGATGTGAACCTGGCCTAACTGATGTCTTATAATGAATATCTAATTGATCTAATTGTTTTGTAAAGGGTCAATCTTTAATTCAAAGCCTCAAGAAAAAAAAATTCCGTAAAAAAAATAAACAAAATAAATAAAATAAAAAATATTATTCCCTAATTGAGTTTTCCATTGAGATTTATTGCAAGTACGTCAAACGCGATTATAATGAAAAAAACTACTTATCAATTGTTGTTTTAAATTATTTTCCACTTATGTGTATACTAAATAGTTTTTTCTCTTTAAATATAAAAGTAAACATTTTTTTTTTGTAAATTTATTAGTTAATATGACAGAACTTATTTAACTTAACAATATATTTAAAAAAAATAACAATCTAAAACCGTTAGCATAAATATATTGTAAACATCACAAATCGTCTCCTCACTTACTAATTACCTTTCGTGTTTGTTACTATTAATAGTGAATAGTTGTAAAAATTGTGTAGTTTTATGAAAAAACTGTTTGCATAGTTGATTTTAAAAATTTACATTTTTCGCTTTCAGAAAAGAAAAAAAGTAGCCGTTGCATCAGAACTTTGAAAGGTCTAAAATATCATGATGTCGGATTTTCCATATCTTTTCTAGTTTACGATATCTAAGCGGGACGAACAGACGGACGGACAGACAGACCACACAAAACTATTAGCGTCTTTTAGTGTTTAAAAGGCAGTGTGTTTCATTTAGATTTGAAGAAAAAATCCGAAAAACGGAGAGACAAAGTGAGAGAGGGAGAGGGGGGGGGGGTCTGAAGAAAATCGAATTGTTCTCTACATGCCTGCTTCAGACTGCCTGTTTTCTTGCACATAGACATCTGATGTCCAATTTTCATGAGATATTGACCGTCTCGCTTCACTAGTTTTACCTCACTGACCTTGACCTGTAGACGGTATTCCTCCGCCGCCCCCCCCCCCCCCCCCCCAGCTTTTTATTCATAATAAAACTGTAAATAAGTGGTTCTCAAACTGTAAGGGGTCCTAGAGACGACCAAAAGGGGTCCGAAGAAAGGTGAAATTTATATACAATTAAAATAACTTCTTCGCTAACAGCCAGTTTCTCCGATACGATAATTTGAATACTACTAAACTCACCCTTCACTTCTGTTTAATGCCTACTATCTTAGCCAAAGTTTTTCAGACATTGCCGACTGGTATTGAACCCTTTTGGGTGTGGAAAAAAAAAAACCAGATCCCAATCACAGATGAATTCTTACTAATATAGGAGCAGCTTATTGAAATATCCACAAACGAGGAACTTAAATCTTTCTCTCGCAATTTTTTCCCACGTTCCGATGGAATTTTTCATTTTGCTCATTTGTGTTTCACTACCCTGTTACGATTAAGCTTCAACTTTTTTGTTTGTTATCAGAAGAGTTATATTTCGTATAGAATTATAGGAGAATGCCTGCTTTTTTATATAACAAAAATAAAAGTTTATAAAACAAAAATTAATTTCATTTAATGGGGTCAAATCAACATTGGTATCGTCAGTTAGGAGAGAAAGAGTTAAAAACCAATGTTTGAGCAAGGAGACCACAAATTTTGGTTGCCAAAACATATTCCAAATTTATACCCTACATTATGGGTCATTGTTAAGAAGTTTTTAATAATGTTCTCGTCTTTGTATATAGTACAACGTGGATTCATTGCCCGTCATGAAACTCATCACAAATAAAAGAAGAAGAATTAGTACTCGTTGAGATTTATGTGTTGCTACTTCAAACATGGAGTCGGACACAAATACACTCATAAACTGTCATCAACCTCACTTAGGTCATATATTTTTAACAATTTCATTTTAAACAAAATTTATAATCCCAATAAACCCCATTGAACAAAATTTTCTGTAGCTTTTTCACTAGGGGTCCGTGGGCAAGTTTTGACTACACAAAGGAGTAGCCGTGTCTAAAAAGTTTGAGAACCTCTGCTGTAACTGCTAAGGTCGACCTTTAGGAACTAGTGGACGTCTTCAAGGATTTCTTTAACCTCATTCAAACATTTCATACGTTTGCGACGCTTTGGATGCCTGATCGTGTGGTGTACGCTCTGGACTTGTCTTGAAGGTCCCGGGTTCAAACCCTTCCCATTACCTTCCTCCCCGGGTCGTCCTTGAGAGGTTTGGGCTAGGAAATTGAAATCTTCAACTTTGAAGGAACATCCGAAACAAATAAAACATCGTACAACTGTTTCTTTCTTCCCTTTCGTGTTTTCTAAACATTTCTTCTGCCTGCTTTCATTCTCACTTTTGTCTGCTCCGTAGGAATCTTTAGCTGAAGTCCAGACAATTATGTAACGTCAGAGGCAGCCTTAGGGGGTGGCGAGTGGGGCCTGAGAGAGCCCAGCGATAGTAGAGTTTGTTTATCTAGTTTGTTGATTTTTTACGCAGAATCTTTCTGAATCATTAGTTACGTTGTTTAAAGGCCACTATATCAACGGTACCTGTCTTTCTTGTCAATTTTGTCTCGAATAGCTGTCCAAGTGTGGTTTGTTTATTGCCTATGATTTAACTAGCAGCATTTAGATTTTAATACAGTTTTTTTTTAAAGTTTAAATTGCCATATCAGGCAGTGATGTTGAAACTTAATACAGTGTACAATTCAGCATGGTAAACCATTGAGAAGGCTTTATCGCTAACACTAAGGAGGACATTTTTCTGAGTAACTTAATCTTTGTTGTCCTTTTTTTTGTGTGATGTAATCTGTGTTTGCAATCCAATTTTATTAATTTCTAACACAGTTACGAGGTACTTAAAGACTTGAACTATGCCAATGCTGTCACCAGCTACTGAAACAATTTGTATGTGGTGGCAAAGACGTTAATAGAGACGCTGACTCTGTACATAGACATTTAAAGTCAAGTACATACATAATAGATCTATTGCTGCTTAGGGAGGGGAACTTGAGCAGTCGCCCCGATCGACCTCTTCTTGCACCGCCTCTTGCTCATAAAAGTCAGAAAACCATTGAAGGTAGCTAGTTTTTTATGCATGCGACTTTTTTTGATGTTATATGATATTACAGTGTACAAAACAAGGTGTTTCCTTTTTTATAGGTTCTATAGGCCAACATATCACAATCATTCCAACACTTCACTCCGCCAATGTTTATCATTAATCCGGGAGTAATACATGTTATTCAATACTTATTAGCTTCTCATATGATACATATCGCAGCACGATGTCACACCATAAACCACAAGCGAATGTTTCCAGGGATAATAAAAACGTAGAATTTGATATGCTTTTTCACACGTTGATACATTGCAAACGTTTAGTTGTTGTTGTTTGTATTATTTAAGGATTGAAAAATTGTTTTTTTTTTTTTTTGTGATATGTGATAAAGCTACTATTCTCAATCTTTCTACTAAATGTGCATTATTTTTTTTTAGCATTCGTAAGAACCCACTTACTGTTTTTTCTATGCCCTTATAAATTGAGTTGGTGTTCTTTTTTCTCCCCTCTCATGTACAAAAGGATTTTAGTAGGACTATTAATCTTAAAATCTAGTTAAAAGAAAGATGAATGCATTACATAATTTTGTGAATTAGATTGTCATGTTATTTTTGGACTGAAGAATTGTAACCAATTTCAGAACAGAAAAAAAATAAATTAAAATTATGTCCGTGCTGTTTTGTTCAAAAATGCTAAAATCGGTTGTTGTTGTTTTTTCAGTAAATCTCGTTTTTAAAACGAGACATGCTTAAAGTTGGCATGTCTTTCACACTTCATTATTATGTAAATGATATATTCATAAAACTGACGTTGCCGCATGAGATATGACAATGTCAGGGTGTCTTGTTTTGTCAGGACTATCTAAAGAAAAAAAACCCAGCTCTCCAGCTATCGCTTTCAGATGTCGTCTGCTTTTCTTCTATGTCACTGGGGGCAAGATTCAATGACTACTGAAGCCAGTCATAAGTTACATTTATCAGACACGAAAAAATCTTAGTGAAATCTTAGTTTATGGACAATTTAATAATGCACGAATTTTGACCTACTAACTTCACACAAATATATTCACTTGGATCACTTCTCGTTTAGACTTTATTTAAAAACATTTACATAACATAAAGCTATACGTTGTTAGGTTATATATAAAATACCCTCTCCGTTATGGATCAGTTCTTCAAATCGTTGTCCAGTAATAAACTACACTTTCCAAGTACGAATACTGATCTATGACTCAATACAAATCTGACTCAATACAGATCTATGACTCAATACAAATCTAAGTCTCAATCACTCTTAATACAGATCTATATCTCAATACAGATCTATGACTCAATACAGATCTATGACTCAATACAGATCTATGACTCAATACAGATCTATATCTCAATACAGATATATGTATGATTCAATACAGATCTATGTCTCAATACAGATATATTTCTCGCGGTTAATAATCTGGCACACTATTTGTTACACGACTGGGTCCTCAGAAAAGAAAATTAAACTACTAAATAATGAAGTGCTGGAAATATATGTCTACATTCGTTCAAAGGTTGTTTAGTGAGTGATATGTGCCATATTTAACTCGTTTGAATTACAGTGTTTGACAATATGTAAAGAACAAGACTCATCATGTAGGAACTGGCTTGAGTCTGTACAACTTGGACAAAGTGGAGTTCTGTCTAGTCCAGCCCCGAAATCTAATTTTGTTAACTCAGCATTGATCGCATCACAACTCAAATGTTGTCATATCTTCTTTGTTGTGGGGCAGTCAGTTTTTAAAATGAGAAGTTTTTTTGTTTTTTTTTCTAAACATTATCAATATTCTAGATCAGTGATAGGCAAACCATTGTAAACCAATAGCTTAAAGCAGCGATGCCCAACCATTTTCGGCCGGCGGGCCAGTTTAATTTCCGACACTCATGTCGCGGGCCACATCCTCGAATAGATACAAAAAAAAAAGAAATAGAGAATAAACCATTTTAAATAGTTTTACTAGAAACACGTAGCACTATTTGGCCTACGTACACACGTATGGCTATTATGTAACATCGGTTTCATTTATTTTATTAGTGAAACGTTTGTCTACTCAATGAAGTGCATGTAAAAATTGTGATCGTCCGTAACACTTAATTTTTAGAAAAATGAAAAGTTTCTTCATACAACACGGAGACGAAATCAATTACAGGCATCGCTTTAAAAAAAAATGTTTTGTTTTACAAATGACTTTAAAAAAAAAAGACAGACACATTTCTGTACAAATCTTGTTCCACAAAAGCAAAGATGTGTCCACTTTTCCCGGAAGTTTCTATATTCAAAATCTAGTTTTCGATTCTACGGCTCCTAACCCTAACCTTAATCAACAAACTATTCAATGGTACAACCATTCTCTTTGATACCAAAAGAACGTTACCAAAACTGATGCAGAATTGATGCCCTGTGTTACACACAAGATGTTAAGAACACGACTAGCTCAAGACAGCAGCGGAATTATCTAAGAACCTAAAACAACTGTCAACACTTGTCACCGAAACAAATATATACATCGTGTTCATTTTAAAAAATAATATGAACATTAGAATCAAATCTATCCAAGACAAAGTTAAAGTCCTAACGTATCTAAAATTTTCCAACCTTTTTTAATTTTTTTTTTTCACTTTGTGCCGATGCTTAGGCGGGCCGGATAAAGCCACGTCGCGAGCCGGATATGGCCCGCGGGCCGTAGTTTGGGCATCACTGGCTTAAAGAAACAATTTTGGCAGGCCATTAAATAAAATAAGAATAGTCATACATAGAAGGGAAATGTATGGAAATATAGATAGTCCTTATGAACGACCTTTGGTTTCACAGCGTATCAGGCACTTTTTTGTTGCGATACTACTTCCATGGTTTAACTCGTATTAAAAAAAATGATTTTTTTTTCATTGCGAACGACATTACTTTTTATAATTTTTAGGCTATAACAAAAGATGTGGCAGACCGGGTAAAAGTTCTCTGCGGGCCGTATTTGGCCCGCGTGCCGTAGTTTGCCCATCACTGTTGTAGATCTAGTAGGTTACTTTGCAGATGCCAAACCAAGTTTCAGGTCTGTGTCACGCGCAGCAAATGGTTCCAGTTAATTATTTATAACACCAAATAAAAGAAGAAACAAAGATTTATATGCTTAAGCAGAACTTCTTCCTGACGCCATCATTACCTTCAGCACCTACTGAGCTCCTACTGTTGGGGTGTTACCGATGTTTGCTAACCTTTAATGACAATGAAACATTTCGGCGACTCCGAGAAACCCAGACCTTTGGCCCGGAAACTTGTATTTTGATTCACCGGGACGAAACAAATGACGTCTGCTAGACACACGGAGAGGCGGTGACATCTTGAGTGTATTAGTCTAGTTGCAATGTGCACTGTGTGCATTTTTGAAAAAACAAAGTAGCCCTATGATAAGCTAACGGTTTTCTAATTGGTAATATAACTACTAAAAGAAACATGCTCACAGTATATCTTATTCTGCAAGGGTCAGAGAAGCTTTGTTAGCGGAGCACCTTTAAAAGTATTCTTTTTATGACCAAAGATTTATGATGTATGAGGGGTTGTAAAGAGCTTGGCTTCTGAACAGGAGGTCCCCGATTCGAATCCTGGTGAAGACTGGGATTTTTAATTTCGGGATCCAAAAAGCGGTTGGTCGTTGTGCTGGCCACAAGACACCCTCGTTAACCGTGGTCCACAGAAACAGATGACCCTTATTAGATCATCTGCCTCACAGATCATAGATGTGTCTAGGACTGAAACAGTTTTATGGAAGTGACATTAGCGTTTGTTTATAAACAAGAGAGAAGCAAATTTAGCGATGGGGAAATACGGGAATTAGATTTTGTGAAGAATAAACATTTTGTGCTCATTGATTGGTCTTAGGCATTTTTAAATGTTTCTAATTCGCTTTGGACTCATTTTGATGTCATTTACATAACGTGTGTTCGTGTACAAGGATCGACTACTTATTACTTTCTACAACTAATTTAAGACAACATTAAAGATACAAGAAAATAGCCCTTCAGAACGTAATGTGAACATAAAGACTTCGGTGCTCCTTAACCAAGACGTATTTAAAAATACACACACACACACATGAACGTACACAAACACACGTGTTTTCATACACAGCAACAATGAGTTCAGCACAGAGCGACTTAAAACAACTGATGGCTACATTATCCTAAAATGATGTGTAAAAGATGTCTCCATGTGTTGTCCAATATAACACTGACTTTAGATAGTAGATGGGATTGGAATCATACATATGCAGGCGGACGCTGACAGCTGTTATAAATTGTGCTCTTTGGTTTGACGAGCTTGGTATAGTAAACCTGTCATAACGTAGAGCCGTTTCTTCCCACCACCACCGGCACCACCCTACAACACATAGAGAATCAAATATAACACTCACACTTCACTCTCGCACAAATGATACAAACATTTCGGTACATACCTGCAGGTAATCATATTGTCCCCTGTCGTCAGTAAACATCAACAGCCCATCCTTCTGTGTGGTTTTAAATTCGAACTGGATGGAGGCGTTGCTGCAGGCGTTCCACTTGGGGTATTTGGCATAGGTCTCTCTCTCCCCCAAAAACACAATCGATTCACAGGCACATATCAACACAAGCACTAACACAGCAGATAGATATAATCCACTGGGACTCGTTAATCCTGGACAAGAATATCCACAGCACCTCCTGGAAGTCATCTTAGTTGTTTTTTTCGAATCGAAACTAATCCAAGAATGTGCTCGATTTGAAAAGACACCTTTTGCTCCTTCAAGCACAAGATCAATGAAATAACATTTAACGTAGCATTTTATTCCAAGGAACTTCCTAGACCTTGTTATCACAGCACTATCTTTTGTTCTTTACTCATTCTGAAATAAACACAAGAGAATAAACAATAATGAATAAGAAGCTAAAAAAAAAAAAAACAAGTCTCAACTCATTACATCAACTCTCTTGTATTGAAAGGCAGGATTAGTCTGCAGCATCAGTTCATAGATCTAGGTATGCAATGTGCAGCATTTCGTAAGAGAGGAAAGGTAGGGTGACCAAATATTTCTCTCCTCCCACTACTGTGCTCTAACGCCAAGAGGAAACCTTTGGGATCAAACACCTTCACGTTTCTAGGCCTGATCTACACGTTGTATTTTCTTTTCAGCTTTTTCTTCTTATTTGTTCGGTTTTATTTTGTGATTGCCTTGTCTTCATTAACGGTTTTAACATAAGGAGAAAGACTCACCTCCATTTTCCTTTAAACCGGGGAAAGCCGCTACTGTTGTGTTTTCTGGCTGTTCGTTTGTATGTCTAGTTTAAATTTCAGAAACTTAAACTCTGAAAAGTCCGATTTCACCATCGCCTGTATGGTGATCGAGATAGGTTTAAAAACTCCTTTTTTTTTTGTTTGCCATTTAAAAATAAAAATGGCAATTGTTTGCACGCAATTTGTAATTAATTCTGCTTAAATCTTTTATTTTTATGAATTCTCTCATAAATCTACTGCGTGTGAGAGATGTTTAAATAATATTGTACACATACACACAAGTGTACATAACCGGAACATGTGTTTCCGCTACTAACTTACTTGTATACACACACGACACAGGCGAGCTCTCATACATAATAAACACACGTTGTGATGTCACCGGCATTACATCTTCCATGGCGCGACATCTTACCTGGCGGTTCTATTTTACCTTCGATTTGACCCTGACAAAACAAGTATCGACCAGACCTTCGATACTGCATCGAAATAGATACCCTAGCGTTGAACTAAATTCAATTGTTTCCTAAACAAAAGGTGACCACGCAATCATATCAAGGCTTACACACTATGAATTACACAACACTTGTGGTGTTCACCTATTAAGTTGTTCTACTTACACAGTTAATGTGTGGGTAGTTGACATTTTAAAATCAACCAGACCCCAAAAAAAAATGAAAAACATGAATTTTGTGCATGTGAGGACAAGAAGCATGAGAAACGTAGGCGTCAATGTCAAAAAGTTTGATGTTTCTTGGTAGAACATATAAATTACATTTAGAGTAACCTAAAAAGTTAATTGTAATTCAGCTAGTTTATAGATATTTATTGCCTTTATTATATAAATATAATATACGGGTGGGTGAAAGTGGGATGCAAAAGAAAGGGAATTTCTACATGCTCAAGGATTGATAGGTTTTGTAGCTGCCACGTTTGTTAATTGACCAAATGTATGTAAACATGTACGGGTGAACAAAGAATGTATTTAAAGGCTTGATTTTGTGATAGTCACTTAGAATGTGTAGGAAGAGAGAGAATGTAGAGAGAAAGTTGAGAAACGTAAGAAAAGAAGTGTGGTGTAGAAATGTACTTGTAGAAATCAACATTGAAACTGCTACAACATTATAATAGACATTGTCATTTGATGTTATTCAAGGATAAACTAAAATAGTAAATCACCAATAATATTAAAAAAAGTCACATCATAACAGTACTACAGACTACAGTCATAGGCGTTGTGAGGGAGGAGGCGCACGATGTCCCAGGCGCCACTCTCAGTGGGGCGCCAGATGCAGCCTATTTCTATGGGATGTTCATGGAAAATGGCGGCAATAAAGTATCTTGCCCTCCTGGGCGCACGTTTTGCTCCGTACGCCTCTGAGTCTACACCAATTAATACTGTTCATCCAGCTGTCTAGAATAATTATCTAATTCTGGGATTTAATTCATTCTAACACTAGGAAATCACTCTTGTTGTATCTTCTTTTTTTTTCTCTGTAATTTATAAGACACGATAATCTCTAGACCAAATTTAGATCTATACACATTAGCAAAGTTCATGTTGTGACATTAATATTCGGCTTGTTTGCTTAGACATGAGACATGCCTGATAAAGAATGTTTCTAAATAACGCACTGTCAATATCTTATCAGCTTTTGATCAGAGCTAAAAATGTTAATTCTTATTTCTAAAAAAAATGTCTAACGCAGTGTTATGAAGTAGTGACTTAAAAGCTTATTAGTGGTCATGGTAGAGCTCAGTGGTACCCAAACTGCGACCCACGGGTCATGTCCAGTGCATAAGAAAGCAGCAGAGGGTCGACGATTATTTGTGTGTGTGTGTTTGTGCTAATGCGGTCCGTGACTTGCGTGTCCGAGAATTATATGCTTTTCCGTAGCTAGAAATCTGCTATCATTTGGGGAGCTCGACCTCTCTGAGGGGGGGGGGGGGCCTGTATTTTGCGTAACATTTAAAATTTAATGTAAAAACTTCAAATACTCATTCGGGGGCCCCCTCAAGTGGGAGCCTGGGAGGATTTTCAAATACTCCCCACACCCTAGCTACGCCACTGGTTATATGACACCCCTAAAAAGGGAGGCTATCACTGGAATAGATTTAATTTTTTTCCCCACTTTCAGTTAGGCCTTTTAATTTGCTGTCTTAAGCGTTCTTCTTATGGAGTATGGACACTACTGGACAGTAACTTTAAACAACAATGTATACACTAGATCTTTACATTGTAAAGGCACTTCAATAACATAAGAATCAAGTTTGAGTTGCTTGTCACTTTAGCTATCAATGGACCAGACTGGATCAATGATAATGTACACTAAGGATCAACCCTATAAGTCTCTTATCAGGAGTGCGGATAGACTGGCGCGCGGCGTTTTAAAGCTATAAACAAGTTATTCTTTACCAGACTAAATCATTAAACTTAAAGTAAGAACATTGTAGCTAATGTTGTAGCCACTGGCGGATCCAGGGGGGGGGGGGGGCTTTAGGGCCGATCGCCCCTCCCACTTGGCCGAAGGATGCGTTTCTGCAGTGAAAAATGCAAGAAAACGCTTTTTGCGTCGGGGCTTCTCCCCGAACCACACTAACAAATCTCACAGCGCTCCCCCAGACCCTCAAGCTTGCAAGAGAAAGGCCTCAACAGGACTTTTTTATTTTTTCGCCGAAGGTTGAGAAACACTGCTCTATTTTATTCTCATATATATATATATGCTGTACGCACGTTTATGCATAGGGTTAGGGTTTACTCGGCGATAGGTTTAGGGTTTGGAGAAAAAAAATGCCCCCCCCCCCCACTCCAAAGTTCTGGATCCGGTAGTGGTTGTAGCAATACACAGACTTGTGCATTAAAATATTTATTTTTAAAGAACTTTAAAAAAAATTATTCCCAGATTTTTTTTTTTTTTTTTTTTTTAAAGCTACCCAGATCTAGTCGATGAAGAGAATCTTCTGTCACTGTCAGCCCACCGTACGAAAATTCATAACCCTGATGTGACACTCGCCCAGGACCCCGAGCACTGCTACGGCCCCCTCTGGCCGACGTCCCGAGTTTGAACCCTCCCCGCTTCCATTCTGGCGCCCTACGGGAGGCTAGAGCTAAGACGTTATAATCTTCTGGAGGAACGTCTGGAATTGAGTCAACAAACTAACACCAAATGTTTTTCTTAAAGAATAAATAAAAAACAGCTGTAACAAGTAATCAAGCAGCTATAGACAGATATATAGGTCTCTAAGTCAAATAACTTTAAAATAGTTCATTTCTATATATCACAAATTGATTTAGATCTAGAGATCTACTTTTGTTTTTACTCTTTAATATCATGCATGCGATTACTTGAAAAAAAAAGGTATAAAGAAGAATATACAAATACACGCACATACACATGGATCTATAACAAGAATGTAGATCTAAATGTTTTATAATAACTAAATAAGATGTCAAGTGATTTACCTTTTATTATACTTATTTATCTAAATATAGGGATAATGGCTAATTCGACTCAAAAAAGACAATTTAAAAATACTGAAATGTTCTAGTAACTAGATCTAATCATCACATTGGTAGAAGACCATTTTCAGGTGCTACAAACTACTGCTTCAAATAAGTTTCAATTTTAAGTGAAGCCGCAATGAGAGATCAATACACAAGCACTGGCTCGGATCAGCCAATGACAGAAAACAGTGGTTGACAGATCAATGAAGTGGAGAGAGGCAAAGTTAACTCACAAATGATACGGGTCGTTTCAGGCCAGGTAGATCTAAACTCTAGTCCAACGAATGAAATAACATTATAAGATCACGATCTAACTGACGCGAAGTCCAGAAGGTAGATCTAACTCTAACTCATGCATGCCACTTTACTTTATGTATTTCATCACTCCCACGCCTACACTTACGTACCTAACCAATCCTCTGGTAGACTTTGTTGCAAAATAAGCGCGTATACACTGAGAGTCTTCCTCTCTTGTGCTCAGGCCTACTTAGGATATAAATTTATTATTTACAACCTGTTAAGCCTAACTTTGCTAAAACATGACGCTCTTCAAAAGTTGTTTTCTAATAGCACATCCCAATAAGCCTACCTGTGTAATCATTACTTTAGCAAAAAAATGTTAATCCGTGATTTTAAAAAAAAGTTTGACACACTAAACTCAGCTTGCAGCACACACACCCGGCTTATGTGTCATACACCGGTGTAGTTCTCATGCATAACACATTTACTTGAGCCCTCTCAGCACGCACACGCAGCGCCGGGAGCCCTCCCTTCTACAGCAATCCTTCTACGCGTGGCGGGCTTGATCAAGTCCCACCTTAGCCAGTCAGCACCTCGCCGCGCAGTTGAAGCGTAAAACCAGTAGCGAGCAATCGTTTGGTTCCCCTCCCCCTCATTTTGTCCTCACTGTTTTAAAAAAGTTGATTTGACTTACGACTGTTTTTTGTTTAGCTGTTACCCAGTGGCGTAGCAAGGTACCCATGGGCCCGGGTTCAAGAACATCTTGGTGGGCCCCCCTCCAGCCAAGAAGACAAATTTAGTGTGTGACCAAATGAGCAATCTAAATGCAAAGACATTCTAATGTAAAGATTGTACCTTTTTTAAAATAATAAGTTATTCGAATGGATGGTTTTAAGGTTATACGATGTGAATGAGTGGGCATTGCATCGTATTGGTTTGTCCTCACTGTTTTAAAAAAGTTGATTTGACTCACGACTGTTTTTTTGTTTAGCTGTTACCCAGTGGCGTAGCAAGGTACCCGTGGGCCCGGGTTCAAGAACATCTTGGTGGGCCCCCCTCCAGCCAAGAAGCCACGTCCTAGTTAGACTAAAAAATGTCATCTATACGAGCAGCTTGTCCAGTGTTCATAGACATTGGTGCACCGAGTGAGATCTTTTAGCACTTTAGTTGATGGGCTATATTCTGTGGCATTTTACGTCTCGAGAGACGATCTTTTCCCTTTGCAACTTCTTGTGTGACTAAAGAGGCCAATCCTTGATACACAGCTGCGATCGCAGGTTGGGCATATATAATCACCAGGCGCCGTTGCATTTTCACCCTTCTTTCTGCTTCTGTTGTGTATGACATCTGCAATCTTTGACCCTTCCTTTATGCTCTCTCTCCATGAGGATCTGTCCAGTGCCACCTCTTCCCAGTTGCCAGTGTCGATTTTGAAGAGCTTCATGTCGCGTTTGCATACATCCGTGTAACGTAATAGTGGGCGACCAGCGGCTCTCCTGCCTTCTATTAGATCGCCATACAGGATGTCCTGTGGAAGTCGACCTTCTGGCATTCTAAGAACGTGGCCAAGCCAGCCAAGGCGTCTGCTGCTGATAACAGAGCGGATGTCCTGGCACCCTGCTCTTTGTAGCACTTCCTCATTGGTTATCTTATCTTGCCACCTTATTTTAAAGATCCGCCTTAGGCATCGGAGGTGGAAAACATTCAGCTTTTTTTCCTGCCATGAGTAGGTTGACCATGTTTCACTACCGTACAGCAAGGTGCTCAACACACAGGTCCGGTAGACTAGGGCTTTAGTACTGTTAGTCAGCAATATGTTGTCCCAGACTCTTTTCTGCAGCCGTGACATGGTGGCCATTGCCTTGGCTATCCTGTTGTTTATGTCTTTATCCAGTAGAGTGTTGTTGGATATGATGGAGCCAAGGTAACAAAAGTGATCAACAATTTCTAGTGGTTGGCCATTAATGCTTACTTGAGGTGCAGTGTTTGTGTTTTGGACAAGCATCTTAGTCTTGCTTTGACTGATGTTTAAGCCGAACTTCTGGCAAGCAGCAGATAATTTGTCAACCAGGCACTGTAGCTGAATATCAGAATCAGCCACAATAGCTGCATCATCAGCATACAGGAGTTCCCTGACGAGTAGCTTTTATATACATTGTACATATATTTTTTACTTCTTATTAATTTCAATTTTTTTTTCTATTATAACTGGCATAAACAATAGCCATATATACTTAACATTGAGTAATATTTAAGCTCAAAATAATGCTACATTAAGAAATACTTGAGCTATTGCATTTTTGAATAATATTGATTTGATACATGTACAACTATTTGAACATATGACTATTAATTAACATCAGTGAACTTGTATTTACTTTGTAAAAATACGCTTTAGATAATTCACACACATTCTTCTAGTGTAACATATTTCATTTTTTTTCGCAACTATATACATTGATTGATTTACATCTTTAACTACTCATTAGACATAAATTGATAATCATGGAGGAGTTCTTTTAGCAATAAAAAACACTCTTATAGCAGAAGAAATTACCTTACCTAACTCAAAAAATATAGAATCTACATTTTGTAAAATTAATACCACCTCAACATCCCTAATAATAGGCAGCATTTATAGACCACCAAATTCTAGTTTAGAATACATGCAGGAACTATGTAATCAGATTACTACACTTAAAGAGACAAATAAAAATGCAGTTTTTTGGATTATGGGTGATTTCAACCTACCTGATATAAATTGGAAAACACTAACCATAGATAAACACCAAAACCTTAAGGACATAAATGAGCTTTTCATAGAAACTTTACACAACCTAAGTTTAGATCAAATCATTAAAAAGCTAACTAGATTAAACAACACATTAGATCTCTTCTTAACCAACAGACCTGGATTAGTAGTTGATTATGATATTATCCCTGGTCTATCAGACCATGAGATCATTAAAATACACAGTCAGATAAAAGCAGTAGCCAATACAAAACCCAAAAGAAAAATCTTACTCTGGAATAAATGTAACCTAACACAAATACACCAAGCTGCATTAAACTTTCAACAAACATTCTTATTAGAAAAAGACATTAACCAACATGTCGATGACCTCTGGAATTTCATCAAAAACCATCTTAAAAGCATCATAGAAAATCATATACCAACTAAATACACATCAAACAAAATAAATGCTGGTTTAATAATAGACTAAAGAAGCTTTGTAAACAGAAGGAAAACCTATATAGAAAATTTAAAGAAACCAAGGCAGAAAGAGTTCACAAAAAGTATATAAAAATTAAACACCTAACCCAAAAAGTAAGCAGACAGCTACAGAGTGAATACATAAACAATGTAATATCTAAAGATAACAACAAAACCCTATGGTCATACATTAAGTCTAAGAAAATGGAAACAACAGGCATAGCGCCATTAAAATATAAACATAACATAATATATAATGACAATGAAACTAAAGCAAACATCCTAAACAAATACTTTGCATCAGCATTATCAGTCCCAGGAGACAAAGACATATTTCTTAATTTGAACCAAGTAGACAACATAGAAGATTTAGTAGTACAAGAAAATGGAATTCAAAAACTATTATCCAACACCAAACCAAATAAAGCATCTGGACCTGATGGTATTCCAGCTAGATTACTCAAAGAACTAAGCAATGAGCTAGCCCCAGTGTTCAAAATACTCTTTCAGGCATCGCTTAACCAGGGCAGAGTACCAAAGGACTGGAAAGAAGCTAATGTCACCCCCCCCCCCCCCCCCTATTTAAAAAAGGAGAAAAATCTGATCCAGGAAACTACAGACCAGTATCACTTACCAGCATCACATGTAAAATCCTAGAACACATAATATGTAGCAACATCATAAACCACTTAGACAAACATAATGTTATCACCCCATACCAACATGGCTTTAGGAAATATAGATCATGTGAAACACAACTAATAGGACTAATTGACGATTTTTCAAAAGGTTTAGATAATAGTGAACAAATAGATGCTATTTTACTAGATTTTTCCAAGGCTTTTGACAAAGTTCACCACCATAGTTTGCTTAAAAAATTAAAATATTTCGGCATTAATGGTCCACTGCATCAGTGGATTAAAGATTTTCTGATAGGGAGAGAACAAACTGTAATAATAAATGGCTCTAAATCAACACCAATAACAGTAAACTCAGGTGTACCTCAAGGAACAGTCTTGGGTCCACTACTATTTTTAATTTACATAAATGATTTACCAAATTGCATTACTTCAGGAACAAAAGTCAGATTATTTGCAGACGATTGCATAATATATAGAACAATAAAAACAACACAAGACACAGATATTTTACAAAGAGAATTAGATGAATTACAGAAATGGGAATCAAATTGGAGCATGTCTTTCCACCCAGAAAAATGTCAGTTGTTAAGAGTAACAAAAAAACTAAAACAAATTAATTCCACTTATCTTATTCATGGCAAACCAGTAACACAGACTAAAAACGCAAAATACCTAGGTGTTATAATAAATGAAAAATTGTCATGGAATCCACATATTGATGAAACTACACAAAAATCCAACAAAGCATCAGGGTTTATTAAAAGAAATTTCTATAAATCAAATAAGAACATAAAACTAAAATGTTATTTAACCTTGGTTAGGCCAATAATAGAATATGCATCCACCGTTTGGGACCCCTCAACTCAAGAAAACATTATGAAACTGGAACAAACACAAAATAGAGCAGTGAGATTCATAACAAACGAATATTCACATTTGACTAGAGTAACACCATTAGTAAAATCACTAAATTTAGAAAGCCTTCAGGAAAGAAGACTCAAAAGTAAAGTAGCAATTATACATAAAACACTGAACCATAATCTTCTAATACAAAAACAAAACTTAATAAAATACTCTAAAAGACACAAAAATAAAGGCACATTCCTTGTCCCCTATGCTAGGACAAATTTGTACAAATACTCCTTCTTCCCTAGTGCTATTAGAGCATGGAATGGGTTGCCTGAGCTAGCCAGAAAAACCAGTGACTTGGCAGAATTTAAGTCATTGGTTAATATGCATGACTAAATGCATTACGCGTAGGACGTAATCATCTTCTTGTTTGAAGTAACGTCTGTATTATATAAGATAGTTAAATTGAATGACATGACATTAATATTTATGTATAATTGAGCAAGCAGTATTGAAGTGATTAATTAGATCAGCTTGACATAAGTGATTAAGCTACTAGACATATATATAGAACATTACTATCATATGTACTTTTGTAAAAGATTTTTTTCATATGACATGTGTATAGTTTTAGAACCCCTGTAATATTTGGTGACTAGTAATCACTGAACCATTCCGTGCACGTTAGCACGAGATTTTTCCTGGTCGGGGACTGACCACGAGGTGGACACCTCAGTTGATCTTGGACTCTCGTAGAGAGAGGTATAGTGTGGATATCTTGTCCAGTGTAGTAATGTATAGATATTAAGGTTGATTTTTGGGAGTATATGTGAAGTATATCTGAAGTATTTCATTGGATTATAATGTACTATGTTTTTGTGAATATTTCTTGATGGCTGGACTTGCCAATATCTTTTATGACTCATTATTATATGTAATAAAAACCATGTCTGCTACCAGTGAGTCTATTACTTATTCTAAAGGTTGTAATCAAAGAGTTTAGTATGTTAGTGTTCTCACGCACTAGCAAATCTAGTGCGCGAGTGAAAGTATTTTATTAAGAAGACAAAGTATATTAAAGTATCTACAAGAGGTATCTACACCACGACATTCACGTTATCACGCCTACAACAAGAACTAGGCTGTGACATATATATATATATATCTAAAAGGATTAAAGACGCTTATTTTTTGTTTTGTCTGTCAGTCTGTCTGTCCGTTATGTTAATAGCGAGGATAAAAAAAAGACTAAAAACTATTGTAAATCTGATTAAAATTTAATTTCCCTTCCGAAACATCGCATTAGTTTTATGTTTCTATAATAGATTGTTCTGGATGTTTATATATTTATAGTGAGAGAAAATAAGAGTTCCAGATTAATCAAATACCGTTAATTAAATTTGTGGGATGGTCTGTTAGGAAAATTAGATGTACCATAGCCTTATGGAGATTTTTTCAAACCATACTTTGGTGTTAGGAAGTTGTTTTCCTTAAAAATCGGAGCATACTTAACGATAATTAGATTGTCTAACGTTTTAGCTAGAAATGTAAATGTAGTGTAAGAGAGAAGTGCGATTTTACATAAATTGAGCTAAACTATTTTTCATTAAAAATCCGGAACAACCAATTTTCGTAAATGAGAAAATTATTTGTTTTATTTATTAGAAGAGGGATTTCAAACATTTATTAGCGTTATTAGATTTTTCATATAAAATTCGGATCATTTTTGGCGACGATTTGTAAAAAAAATTAAGGTCGATTTCTTTTTCAAAACAAAATCCGAAACATTCTTTACCGATTACTTTTATTATGTTTCGTCAAGAAAATTAACTGTAAAATAAGTCTAAAAAGTGATTTTCAATAATCGTTTCTAGTAAATAACTTTCTTGTTTTAAAATCCCGAATTTTCTATTGTCGATATTTTTAAAAAAGTAAAATTATTTGACATAAATTTGTTTTAAGTTAAAAATTAGGAACAATTGATATTGATAAATAAACTATAGTGACGTAGTGTCAAAGAATATAAGTGTAATATAAGTCAATTATGCGATTTCAAACAATCATTTGACATAATTTATTTTTTATAAAACAATATCCGGAACAACTTTTTAGTTAATGAAATATAAATCAATATAGATATTTTTATTCAGCATTTATATGCTAGTTACATTAAAAAACCGAAACAATATATTATAGATCATGTGTTTCTTGCAACGTTTAAGCATGGAAATAAAATCTAATATAAGTTAGAAGAGCAAACAAATATTCATTGGCATTGATTTGTTTTTCAAAAAACATCCGAAACAATCTATTATAGATACTAAAAATTATTGCAATATTTCTGAATGAAAAATTAAAGGTTAAATCAGATTTACAATAGCCTCTAGTGTTATTTGTTAATCTAATCGTGACGGACAGACCGACCAACAGACAAAACGCACAAAAATAACCTTTTTTTCGGATGGGGCACTAAACAAAAAATAAATAAAATCTGATTTTTAAAAGAAAAGTTTAAGGAATTGGTTTAGCATGGGATCATGTTGCGACGTTACGCTACTGCACGAAAATCGCTGCTTAAATAGTCCATTAAAAAAAATGTGCGTGACATTTACATACAAAGTGCATTATTAACCTTTATAAACAAACAGAAATGTTTTCTTTTAATTTTAGTAGCTAGTTAACCAGAAAAAAACATCTTGAACTATTATTTATATTTGTTGTAAACATTTCCTGTACATTTTATAAATATATTTGACTTGGTGATACTGAAAATACACAAAATTGACTTATACTTGTTAGCATATTGTAACATTGCCTCCCTTACATTTACGTAATTGTTTTAGAATTGGTGTATTTTTATGAAAAAATTGCTTGCATAATTAATTTTATAAATTAAACGGTTTGCTTTTAGAAAACCAAAAGTAGCCGTTGCACCTAAACTATTCAAGCCGCATTTAATGATGAAAAAATATTTTTCATATCTCTTCTAGTTTTCGAGATCTGAGTGTGACAGACGGACATTTTGCACAAACCTAATAGCGGCTTTTTCCACTTACGGGGGCCGCTAAAAATAGGGAAAAATAAAATTACGTACTTTTTTAAAACCTGCCCGTCGTTATCTAAATCGACAAACGAATTAAATATCCATATATCGCAGAGCTGGTCTAGCAAACTTTGAGTCATAGTGCAATACTATTTTGATGTCTGATCCAAGTTTCGCAATTTCTGTAATTTTTTTATTCCTGTGCGAAGCCCCCATAAATTGCAGGCCCTAGGCTACTGCCTAGTGTGCTTAAGCCCTAATGCCGGCCCTGATATCATCTGGTACATACAAGTTTATGTGTTGTTTTGAGATAGCGGGTTATTTAAAGTGCTTACTTGAAAGAAACTTCTCAGCTTTTAGATCTTTAGTACGGGAACGCTGTGCGACAAATGTTCGAGTGTGAGTAATTTGGTGCACGACGTGTGAACAGATAGACACTACATCTACATCACTTGACTTAATTACCCAGTTCTGAACATATAGACGCTACAACTACAGCACTTGACTTAATTACCCAGCTCTGAACAGATTGACGCTACATCTACAGCACTTGACTTAGTTAGCCAGCTCTGAACAAATATACGCTACATCTACATCACTTGACTTAGTTAGCCAGCTCTGAACAGATAGACGCTACATCTACAGCACTTGACTTAGTTAGCCAGTTCTGAACATATAGACGCTACAACTACAGCACTTGACTTAATTACCCAGCTCTGAACAGATAGACGCTACATCTACAGCACTTGAATTAGTTAGCCAGCTCTGAACAGATAGACGCTACATCTACAGCACTTGACTTAGTTAGCCAGCTCTGAACAGATAGACGCTACATCTACATCACTTGACTTAGTTAGCCAGCTCTGAACAGATAGACGCTACATCTACCGCACTTGACTTAGTTACCCAGCTCTGAACAGATAGACGCTACATCTACATCACTTGACTTAATTACCCAGCTCTGAACAGATAGACGCTACATCTACAGCACTTGACTTAGTTAGCCAGCTCTGAACAGATAGACGCTACATCTACATCACTTGACTTAGTTAGCCAGCTCTGAACAGATAGACGCTACATCTACCGCACTTGACTTAATTACCCAGCTCTGAACAAATTGAATCTAGTCATATCATTAGCTCAGGTTGTCTCAACTAAATACGCAGAAGTGACCGTTGATTTCATATTATTGTTATAGTCAACATTTTAATTGGTTTGGACACTTTTTCATTATCCTTTCGAGGTGAAGTTTCGCAAATAAATTCTACACATTTTATGTTTGCATTGAAATAATAAACATTTTTTGTATATATTGTTAACGCGCAGTATTCTTTCTATGGGACTCAGAGGAACATAAAATTTTTCTTATTATTGAGCATGTAGAATATCTTTTTTGCTTACAGCCTTCCCCATGTATCTAAAGAATGTATGTAATTTTTATTTGGCATATAGCTTCCTCTGCCACGAGAATGTTTCTTTTATTACCATGTATCTTAAGTATGTAGCCTATTAAATGAATATGTATATATCTGAAGAGCATCGTCAGTGACTTCTCAAGAGCATGCTCAGACTTTGGTCATACCATTAATAAGACTGAAGTCTTATATTTACCTGCCACTGGGAAAGCCTACTCGGATACAAGCATCAAGATAAATGGATATGATATAAACGCAGTAGACAGATTCACATATCTTGGCAGCACACTCTCCAGAAACGGAAAGATTGATAATGAAATCGACCTGCGTATCGCCAAGACCAGTTGTAATAAGAAATAAAGGAACACTGAAGAGTAACCTAAAACAAGGCTTTATTAAACTAGAACGACACATGAACTGACGAAAGAGACTTGGATAGTAGCACACTAAATCAATGTTGTGAACACATTCTCACGACGTTACACAAACATAAACAAATACTAACTATTTCACCACATTCACCCCGCCTAGAATTAAAATAGCAAGTATAGTAATATAGTAGGCCATAGCAGTAATAAAAAGAGAATGCCAGTGCCTGCAATACAATAGATCAATAAATAGTGTCGAAATATTAGTTTCTCTTGTAAATAATAATGAGGAATGATACAAAGAAACCTAAAAACCAGTATCTGTAGTAGTACGTATAAACAATTACTAGTTTCTGTTTTAAGCAATAGCAAATAGTGTAGTCAGTATAAGTAGAGTAATAGAGAAACAACTCTAGACTCTATAGTTCGGTCTGGTTCTTCTCTCTCTTAAGTTGTAACGGGGTTGACTATCATGCTCTACAGTTTGGGAGTCACTAATGAGTTCCTGAGTGTCAAGTGGGGTATGATGGTTCTGTGTATTTTCAAGAGGAAGCGCTCGGAGATCCTCAGAGCCTTCCAGGGGTTCTTTCCTTTCTTGTATCATCGTAGGGGTGTTGACTGGTACTTCCATGTTTTGAGCTTCTGGAGGATATTCATTATCCTCACCCTGAGCGAAGAACGAAGGTTCACTTGTTGTTGTGGATGGGGAGGGGTTGGGAGCCAAGCGTCTTAGAGAGACCGTCTCCTCTTTACCGCTGGGCAACCGTACCACGGCATATTGGGGGTTACACATCAGTAATTCGACTTCTTCCGTGAGAGGATCATACTTTGAAGATCTGTTCTCTCTTCTCAGCAACACTCGACCTGGGCTGGATAGCCAAGTGGGGATAGATATCCCGAAGGAGGATTTCCGGTTGAACCGGAAAACTCTCTCATGTGGAGTTTCGTTTGTTGCCGTAGATAGTAATGATCTAATCGAGTATAGGGCCTGGTTCAAGACAAGTTCCCATCTTGAGATCGGGAGATCGAGGTCTTTCAGTGCTAAAGTAACAGCGTTCCATAGAGTTTTGTTTAGTCGTTCAATTTGCCCGTTGCCTGAAGGATTAAAAGCGGTTGTTCTACTTGTAGCTATTCCCCTCTCGTGCAGAAAGGGTTGCACCTCCTTCGACATAAAGGACGTACCTCTGTCGGAATGGACGTACTCTGACATCCCAACTAAGGAAAACAGCTGATTTAAACACTTTATGACAGTAGATGAGGACATATCGGGACATGGGTAGGCAAATGGGAAGCGTGAGTACTCATCCACCATTGTTAATAAATATTTATTGTGAGTAGCAGATGGGAGTGGCCCCTTAAAATCGATGCTTACTCTCTGAAATGGTTGGGTAGCCTTGATGAGGGTGCCTGAAAACTGTTTAAAGAATCTAGGCTTCAGTTCAGCGCAAGTTTTACATTGGTTTACCACTTTGCGGACGTCCTCGCAGGAAAAAGGTAAGTTCTTAGTCCGAACAAAATGGAGGAGTCTCGTGACCCCTGGGTGGCAGAGATTGTTGTGTAACAGTTTGAGGTCTTCTCCAGTCATTGCTGACGCAAAGTGGTTTCTTGAAAAGGTATCCGCCGCAGCGTTTTGTTTCCCGGGTCGATATACGACGTCATATTGGAAACAACTAAGCTCTAGTCGCCATCTTTGTATCTTTTCGTTTTTGATCTTGCCCTTGTTTTGCTGGTCAAACATAAAGGACACTGAGCGTTGATCTGTAAACAATGTGAAGGGTCTACTGATAAGGTAATGTTGCCATTTTCTCAGGGCTTTTACGATAGCGTATGCTTCCTTTTCAACTGCAGAGTGTCTGCGTTCACTATTAGTGAGTGTTCTTGAAAAGAGGCGACAGGACGGCCGTCTTGATTAAGAGTGGCGGCGATCGCGATGTCAGAGGCATCTGTTTCGACTATTAGTGGTCGATTAAAATCTATCGTCGACACAACAGCGTTTTCAAGTTCATGTTTTAGTTGTTTTAAAGCTTCCTGTACTTGTTCAGGGAGAGGAAAGGTTTTGTTGTTCACCAATAAATGGATCTTGTTGGAGAAATTTGGGATTCATTGAGAATAATAGGACAGTAGTCCAATCACCCGCTTTTGTGATTTCATGTCTTGTGGTGGAGGTAGATTTCTCAACGCTTGAAATCTTTCGGGGTCTGGTCTTAATTGCCCTTGTGAGATTTCGTAGCCTAGGAGGCATACTTTATCAGTCGCAATAGCACTTTTATCATCGTTGAATGTGATACCGTACTTTTTAGCGGCGTTGAGAAATCTCTGTAGATTCTGGTCGTGGCTACTGGAGTCACGTCCGCAGATGGTAACGTTATCCACGTAAGCGAACGTATCCTGTAGCCCTTCCTCCTCAATTATTGTGTTGATCGTCCTTTGAAATGCAGCAACTCCCTTTGTCACTCCAAAAGGAATGCGGCAAAACTGATAAAGCTTTCCGCAAGCCTCGAACGCCGTGTACTGCTTTTCATCATCCCTTATATGTATCTGGTGGTAAGCGCTTTTGAGGTCAAATGTACTGTATATTGAGTATTTAGATATTTCCTGCACCAGTTCATCAACTTTTGGCACGGGGTACGCGTCGAGGTAAGTGAATCGATTGATGGTTTGACTATAGTCGATAACCATTCTCTTTTTGTGCCTTTCATTCGTTGTTACAATTATTTGAGCTCTCCATGGGGACGTGGAAGGTTCAATAATTTTGTGAGATAGAAGTCTCTTGATTTCAGTTTGAATGAATTTGGAGTCAGGCATAGAATATTTTCTAGATTTAGTGGCTATGGGGTGGCAGTTAGGAGCACGATTAGCGAAGAGGTGAGGGGCTTCAACTCGTGCAGCTTTCAACGTACAGACCTGAAGAGTGCTTCGTTTTCCCTCAAATGGGATCATCAGTTTTTCGTGCTGGCTGATGAAATCTAGTCCTAAGATTACATCAGATACTAGTCCTTCTAGTAGTGAGAGCTTCACACTTTCGTATTGTTCGTCTTTGTACTTTATTTTGGCGAAAATATGTCCGTGAGTAGTGCGAGAAAGATGTGTAGAGGCCATGTAGATTCTGTTTCTGGACATTTCTAATTTCCATTTGTACCTTTTAGCAATCGAAGAAGATATATAGCTTTCACTGCTCCCCGTATCTACGAGAGCCTTCAATGGTACTCCATTGACCAGTATTGAAATTGTAGATTTAGTAAGGCCGGACGCTGGCGTCGATGCCCAGGAAGATCCAACGGTTGTAGTCCGTGACGTCTCATCATCTGCTTTCACTATGGCTGAGGTTATCGATTTGAGTGTCTGTCTGGTCGATCTACAGACTTTCTGAAAATGACCCCTCTTGCCGCACAAGTTGCATGTAGCGTCACGGGCTGGACATCTAAAGCGTTGATGTGGGCTGTATCCACAAAAGAAGCATCTTTTACTAGTCGCCGCACTCACCTCGTGTTCTAGTTTCAGGGTAGATGTTATACGCCATGGCATGGTTATGGGCATATTCAAGTTGTCTTGCCTCTTCATAGGCACACTGTAGAGTTAGAGTAGATTTCTCTAAGAGTCGCAGCCTCATGCTGTTTGAAGCCAGTCCAGTAATGAAGGCGTCTCTTACGAAGATATCTCTGTGTTCTTCAGCGGTGACAGCTTTGAAGTCACAGTCATACTTTTAAGCTTAAGTAGGAAGGAGTCAACGGTTTGTCCGTTCTCTTGTCGACATAGAGTTATCATGTGCCGTGCAAATATTTCGCTTTTAGGTTTCACGTAGACATTTTGTAGAACTTTTATTGATTCTTCGAACGTTGTACACTCACTTATGTACTGAAATACGCTCGAAGAAACATAGTTTTCAAGTAATTTCTTTTTGTCAATCTCGCAATGAGAGACTGAGGAGATGAAATTCTCAAATGTTCTGAGCCAGTGCAGCCACTTCTCGGCAGCAGATGGCGTGCTAGGCTCTATGTCTAGCTCTTTTGGCCTAAATAGACGCTCCATTTGTATTACAATTTTTACTTACAGACTGAGAATAGTGTTGAACGAAAATCCAAATAAGATACACGAGACACATAGATCCATAGAATTGAAAATTTCTAGTTTAATAAATTGTAATAAGAAATAAAGGAACACTGAAGAGTAACCTAAAACAAGGCTTTATTAAACTAGAACGACACATGAACTGACGAAAGAGACTTGGATAGTAGCACACTAAATCAATGTTGTGAACACATTCTCACGACGTTACACAAACATAAACAAATACTAACTATTTCACCACACCAGTGCATCCTATGGCAGACTGACTAAAATGTCTGGAACAGACGTGGTATCACCACAAACACAAAGCTAGGGATCTATCGAGCCGTCATCCTCCTACATTGCTCTATGCCTCAGAAACGTGGACAGTGTACAGAAAAAATGCAAAGAAACTGAATCACTTCCACATGACATGTCTAAGAAAAATACTGAATGTCAAATGGCAAGACAAAATAACAGATGCTGAAGTCCTTCGAAGAGCGGGTCTGCAAAGCATCCATACAACCCTGATGCAGTCTCAGCTGCGATGGGCAGGACACGTCTGCAGAATGGAAGACCACCGCATCCCAAAACGACTCTTGTTTGGCCAATTAAGCGAAGAAAAGCGCTCGCAAGGTGGTCAAAGAAAGCGCTTCAGGGACACCCTCAAAGCTTCTCTGAAGGCGTTCAGCATAGACCCAGCCACCTGGGAGACAGAGGCACACGACAGAGCATCATGGCGTCGCGCTGTGAAAACTGGCGCACAGGTTGCTGAGGAAAAGAGAACAGCGCTGGCAGAAGAAAAACGCCAGAGAAGAAAAGCAAGGCCCACGACACTAGCTCCAGCTGGAATAACCTTCCCAGTGTGCAGACGAACATTCCGGGCTCATATAGGTCTCACCAGCCACATGAGGAGGCATAAAACCCCAGTGCAAAGCCCTCAACCCCCTGGATGACAAAGTGGTCATCATCGAACCACGATGGACGAACTATATATATCTTTACTACGCAAACTGAAAAATGACGTCAGTTGTGTTTCAAAGGTTGCAGATCTCTTTGACTCAAGACGGGCGCTTCTGCAATTCAATAATTTATTGGACACTCAACATTGTGTTCTATAAGTTGGTCGCCAAAGAATGATGGCTTAGAGTTAGTCTATTTTTTTAAAGGAGGAATTTGGAAACTACTGGAATAAACAAAGTTTGTTTAGACAAAGAAAATATAGATTTAGGAGAGGACTAAGGAAAGTATTTATATTTCACTCTTATAGACAACCGACTAGATACAACCCTCCTTTTTTAAAAATCTACATTGTTAAATTCTAATAAAACACCTAATTCAATTCCAAAACAGAATTTATAAATAAAATATTAACTCTTTCACTCCATTGTACACTTACAGTGGTTGATTCGGTTTTTCCGACCCCATTAAATTTAATTGATTTTTGGATTTATAAAATTTAATTTTTGTTATATAAAAACACCATGCATTCTTATAGTCTGTACATGTCTAATCATAAGGTGGCCGTCTGTTATTCCTTTCATAAAATGCTCTGGCGGGAGGCAAACGTAAAAAGAAAAAAGTTGATTAATCTTTTTATTTAAAAGTCTTATTTAGAGTTCGACCCTTTGATGCTTGTCGCTACGCGGACCGCCATGTTTCCTGATGTCAGAACGTTTCCTGTCTACCAAAGGCCTGCCTCTTGTTGTTGGACTGCTTATTCATCAATTCAAGCTAAGATAAGATAAGATAAGAGAGGATAGATATAATAATTTTTCTTTGTCCAATCAAATGAAAATTCAATATGACTACAATCGACCACCTCAGCGTAACCACTGTAACAATAACAATATAGATGCTAATGCGAACCTCATTCACACACAAATCACATACACACTCACAACCAGCGCTTTATGAATTAGACTTTTAACACAACAAAAGGAGCTCATAATACGAAAAGGAAAATATCTGGATTTGTTAAAATTTTTAATCAAAACTAACTGGAGAAATTTGCTTTCTTACACGGCACATCATACACCAAGACATTCTCTATAAAATTGTCTTACATTCACAACCAGTCCTCGATGTTATAATAGAAGCTTGTAATTGCTATTCGCTCCGGCTGGATTGCCCACAGATAATGTCAAAAGCTCATTTAATCCATACAATCTGAATACTCTGATGTGCTTTACTACACGAAAGTAAGATAGCTTAGTACAGGGCATGTCTTCAAAGGAGTTTGGGAATTTAAAACGAAGTAGTCTCATGAGAAAACTTAGTCTTCGGAAGAATTTGAAAATCTTTGTGTTTTGCATTTTTAGCGCCCCCCAGAATGGGAATAGCCGCTGTTAGTTTTGTGTGAATTAGTCAATTCTTTATAAAGTATAAGTCTCTGTGAAATAGGCCAACACCTACATTGCACTAGTTGAATTCTGATATTATGATACCAATTTGTTTTGCTTTTTAAATAAAAAAAATGATTATGCCCGCTAAAATTTTTCCTATAAGTTTTTGGCCGCTCTTAAAAAATGTTTCTCCATCACAGGTTTTAAGTGCACGCTATGAAGGAAAAATTGACATTGATGTATAAGATAAGGGAGATAACTTAGGTTAAATTATTTAAACCTCTTCTACAATAGTTACCCTACTTAGATGCATTTTAAGATAATTTTAAAGGTGTTAAAACACTACTAAATCGAAAGTAATTTGTCTATCTCTGCTGTACCATGCTTGAGCAACCTGGGTTCGTAGTCTCCAGGAAGGACCAGATGACCAAGTGATGGAAGAGTATCTTAAAGGGATGGCTGCCTGGGCCTGTGTGGAATGCTCTTAGATCTGGCAACCTTCAATTCTGAAAGAACCTCCGACACTAGTAAATCAAACAAACCGTAAAGGATTTATACAATTCTTGGATACCTTGGGGTTTTTAGAGTTTGGATTTTACGTTCCTATTAAAGTTATTTGTTTTGTCATTTTTGGGCTATATGTCTATTTTTTTTGGCTTATGGCTCTTTTTTTTTGGGGGGGGGGGGGGGCTTATATCTCTTTTTCGGGCTTACACCTCTTTTTTTTTTTTTTTTTGGCATACACATCTTTTACGGCTTATGTTTCTTCTTTTTTGGCTTACACCTCTTTTTTTTTGGACTTATACCTTTTTGGGATTATGTCTTTTTTGGGGGGCTTACACCTCTTTTCGGGCTTGCACCTCCTTTTTGGGTTTACGCCTCTTTTTGTTTTGGCTTATGTCTCTTTTTTGTGTTTATGGCACTTTTTGGGCTTATTTTTTGAGCTTACACTCCTTTTTGTGTGTTGGGGGGGGGGGGGGGTTTATGGCTCTTTTTTGGGGCTTATGTCTCTTTTTTGGTTCTTATGTCTCTTTTTTAGTCTTACACCTCTTTTTTGGAGGGCTTATGCCTCTTTGTTGGGCGTAGACCTCTATTTGGGGCGTATGTCTCTTTGTGGGGCTTATGCTTCTATTCGGGGCTTACATCTCTTTTTGGACTTATGCGTCTCTTTGGGCGTATTATTTTGTTGTTTTTTTTGGCGTATGCCACTTTTGGGCTTAGGCCTTTTTTTTTTTGGTTAACGCCACTTCTTAGGCTTACGCCTTTTTTGGGGCGTACACCTATTTTTAGGCTTACGTCTCTTTTTGGGGCTTACGCCTCTTTTGGGGGCTTCTTATCTTATAAAATATGATACTTCAAAAAGAAGATGATTACGTCCTACGCGTCATGCATTTAGTCATGCATATTAACCAGTGATCTAAACTCCGCCACGTCACTGGTTTCCCTGGCTTATGCCTCTTTTTAGGGCTTATTCCTCTTTTTTGGGTTATTCCGCCTCATACCGTTTTGTTTTGTGGACACCTATTATGGATGGTGTGTGTGTGTTTGTGTTTGTATGGTGACGAGAAAGACGACTCCAAATTGCCAGAGCGAAAAGACCTAATTTTATAGTGAGCTACATTTGTTCAAAATACTATTTTATATTATCACTAAAGTCTACTACATTTATTTATTTAATTTCATCTCAAGTTAAATTTGTCTGTATTGCAATCAAATTTATATTATAGTATTCTTCACAAAGAAGGTTTCCAGGTTATTTTAAGTTTTACTAGTTAAAATATAATACGCATACTGCGGTTTAGTTGTCTACCCGCAGTTTGGGGCTACAAATCAACGGCCGTCAACAACAGCACCCACCGCCGATATTGGTTGTTTCCAAATAATATCGGGGGAGATTGAAGTCCCTCATGGAGGTTATGATGTTTAGTTGGGGGCTGCTTATTGAGCAGTGTGTATGTATTCGCGTGTTTCTGATGTAAAGATGAGAAGAGTTTGGTGTGTGCTGAATAGATTCGGACGAAATCACCAGTTAAGTTAGTAATGTAAACGTGGAGGAGAGGAGAACACGCAAGAGACGCGAAACTTGTTGTTTAACTCTTTCTCTCCTAATCGACGATACCATCGTTGATTTTGACCTCGATAAATTAAATTACTGTTTAATTTTTTAAACTTGACTTTGAATTATATAAAAAGAGCAATGCATTCCCCTTTAATTCTATACAAAATACAACCGTTTCTGATAACAAACAACAAAGGTATTGAAGCCCAATCATAACAGGGCTAGTGAAATAGTAATGAGCGAAATCAAGAATTCCGTCGAAACGTGGAAAAAAAATGACTGAGAGAGAGAGTAAATGAGTCATATCTTTTTGAAATTATCATTTCAGTTGTGTTTCTACACACACTCATTCTTTCAAGTTGACTCTGTGTTTATTTCAAGTTGACTGTGTTTATTTCAAGTTGACTCTGTGTTTATTTCAAGTTGACTCTGTGTTTAGTCATAAATGAACGTTATAATCCAATTTGTTTTAAAAAGATGTCAGTTCAAGTTTGTTTCAAGTTCTAGTTTAAGAATTTCATATGCCTACATCGGTTTAGTTGTAGGCTTCATAGCTGTTTCGGAGCTACAAAAACAACGACCAAGCGTCCCAAAGCATCGTTGAAACTTCTCTTTCATATAAATCAAAATCTATTCCTTTGGTAAACTAAATATTACGAAAATAACATCTACATATTGACAACATTATCTACTCTCAATGAGGAAAATGGCCTGGAACCTGACATCAGATAAAATGACAATTTCTGTGAACGAACATCTGCGTATGTTTTCGGACGAAATTTCATCATGTTTTCCAAATCTTCATGACATCCAGTTTGCACTCGCTAGAAGTCCATACACAGTCAAGGTCCAAGATGTGCCAGGAAGTGCGGTTTTATTGCTATCTATAAATAGCTCCAAACGTTTAAGCGACGTCCTAACTCTCTACACAAAGTAAAAGGAGGGACCAATTTAACTTATACCACTACATGATACCTCTCAGAAATTAATTACTAATAATATATAACTAATTAATCTTTTTTTTTTTTTTTTTTTTTTTTTACTGATTCTTGTTTTGTCAGGTACTTGAAATAATTGTGCAAAATTTTAAATTGACCCGAGATTGGGTGTGGGAGAAATAACATGTACAAACTTTTTCTAGACAGACAGAGTGATTTGATTTAAGCTTTGTAATAATGAAATTGACAACGACGTTATAATGACATGTACTCTACACTATACTAAATTGTCGTCTCAAATTGGCGTATAAGTGTGCTCCATAAATATGGTGTAAAGCTACATGAATATGATGTAAAAGCTCATAAAAATTTCTTCCAATTTCTCCTTCCCTCACTGATCCACAAAATAGTCAGGACCATCATAATATAAAGCAGGGGTTCTCGACCCCTTTGGGGGTTGAATGACCATTTGCGAGGGGTCGCCTAAGACCAACGGAAAATTGATTTTTTTTGGGGGGGGGGGGGGGTATTTTCATCGGAAGTTTTTTTTAGAATATATCTTGTGTGTGTCTCTAACGTGTTGTAACAAGCCTATGTGTGTGTGTGTCTCTAACGTGTTGTAACAAGCCTATGTGTGTGTGTGTGTGTCTAACGTGTTGTAACAAGCCTATGTGTGTGTGTGTCTCTAACGTGATGTAACAAGCCTATGTGTGTGTGTGTCTCTAACGTGTTGTAACAAGCCTATGTGTGTGTGTGTGTGTCTAACGTGTTGTAACAAGCCTATGTGTGTGTGTCTCTAACGTGATGTAACAAGCCTATGTGTGTGTGTGTCTCTAACGTGATGTAACAAGCCTATGTGTGTGTGTGTGTCTAACGTGATGTAACAAGCCTATGTGTGTGTGTGTCTCTAACGTGATGTAACAAGCCTATGTGTGTATATCTCTAACGTGATGTAACAAGCCTATGTGTGTGTGTGTGTCTCTAACGTGTTGTAACAAGCCTATGTGTGTGTGTGTGTCTCTAACGTGATGTAACAAGCCTATGTGTGTGTGTGTCTCTAACGTGTTGTAACAAGCCTATGTGTGTGTGTGTCTCTAACGTGTTGTAACAAACCTATGTGTGTGTGTGTCTCTAACGTGTTGTAACAAGCCTATGTGTGTGTGTGTCTCTAACGTGTTGTAACAAGCCTATGTGTGTGTGTGTCTCTAACGTGTTGTAACAAGCCTATGTGTGTGTTTCTAACGTGATGTAACAAGCCTGTGTGTGTGTGTCTCTAACGTGATGTAACAAGCTTGTGTGTGTGTGTGTGTGTCTAACGTGATGTAACAAGCCTGTGTGTGTGTGTCTCTAACGTGTAGTAACAAGCCTATGTGTGTGTTTCTAACGTGATGTAACAAGCCTGTGTGTGTGTGTCTCTAACGTGATGTAACAAGCTTGTGTGTGTGTGTGTGTCTAACGTGATGTAACAAGCCTGTGTGTGTGTGTCTCTAACGTGTAGTAACAAGCCTATTTCTACTCTAGTCGATATACATTTATATCTTAAATGCCGTAGGTTTAGAAAATAATTCATATTATCTTATTATTAAACAAATTATGACACGATCGTCAAGTATCAATAGATTTTAAAAAATGGGAATAACAAAGAGATAGATCTATAATTACGGACCTATAGCCAGGGGATACGAAGGACACTTGAAGTGAATGTATCATCATTAAACGTAAACGTGATTTTTAGTGGTAGTCATTTCTTTCTTTTTTTTTTATAATTGTTATTCGAAAATATTTGTAGTGGACCACATCTTCGTTGTCGCAGAATACTTTTTCAACAACCTAAATTACTGTCCATCAAATGCGTCGTAACGCCATTGCGCGATGAAACATTTCTATGGGTAAGATCTAATCACGTATTGAAGAAAATTTAACACTAGCAAAATCCCATTTAATTAAGCCAATGTATGAAAAAGATTTCATGGATGGGGGTCGCCTCCTAATCTAACATTGTAGTAGCTAAAAAGGTTGAGAACCGCTGCTATAAAGCATGAAAGTTGCGCTCATTGACAGATTTGGTTGCCTTTTATAAAAAAAAATATTTTTAAAAAAAGGGAAATAAAAAAATAAAGATTCCATTTTAGTATCCAGTAGTATATTGATATATTTATAATAAAAACATATTTTTAAAAACTTACATTAACATAAAAGGTATACTTGCGAGAAATTTAAAAAAAAAGTATACGATAGTGCAAAGTACAATGTAAAAAACAAATGTTAGTGATATAGAATTAGAACACCACACAGATTTGTATACTTGAGAGCACGAAGGTCAACATACAGGTCTGGAAGAAACAGTACCCGATTTAACTTGGTCAGACACATCACATGCACACATTCAAAAATGTGTATTAATAGTAATAATAATATATTATAGTTTTTCCGCCATGTATGAAAATTTCCCATAATGCAACAGGTAAAACTTTTCAATAGTATTATTTTTTTTACCTAACCCACCTCATTAATTATATAGAATTCTAACGAGTCAATGCTTTCTCATATAGTCATATAAATCTTCAAATATTATAGATTAAAGACGTTACTTCAAAAAAAAAAAAGAATATAATTACATCCTACGCATTTCATGTATCAATTTAATCATATATATTAATCAATGACTTAAACTCTGCTATGTCGTTGCCTTTCCTGTGTTATTCAGGCAAACCATTCTATTCCCTAATGGCACTAGGAAAGAAGGAGAACTTACATGACTTTGTTCTAGCGTATGAAATAAGAAACGTAACTCTATCTTTGTGTCTGAGTATTTCATTAGGTACAAATGTTTGGCCCCAACACAAATATTACTTAAACATCGACATGCATTTTTTTATTTTTACAAGATACAAAGAAAAAAAAAATGTTTTTACTACAGACATCTACATGTAATAAGGAGAATATAGACACCATAGACTTATATATTATATCTAGACTGGAAACCGGAAACACTATCCGTTGTTGATCGATTCACAGACCTCAAGGAGGTTATATTTAGATGGAGATGGCGTGACGTCACTAGGTTGAAGCCAAATCGCAGCCATCTTGGTCTACTCAAATTAAAACGTGTAGTCTGTTGTTTTTTTGTTGAGAAATTTGTTCGACAATATTTCACGACATTATTTAAATATCTGTACATTGTACAATATCTTATAAAACGTTAAAAACACAGTGTATAGAATAAAATAAACATTACAAATGCCTTCTTGTTCGGCATACGGTTGTACGCAACGACGACCAGAAAACGGGATATCGCTTCATCGGTTAGTTTGGTTTTTAGTCACTAAAGACTAAACTTTAGTGTGTTAGAGTTTAGTTAATGTTGTTAGTGCCATTTAATTATTTATATAAATTTTGGTAAAAGTGCATTTTAGCGGCGTCTATTATTTTTGTAACGTATTTATGTAAGTAAGGTTAGGGTAAGTATTAGCCTAACCCTAATCCTAACTCTAACCCTAATCCTAACCCTAATATTAACCCTAACCCTAACCCCACATTTTACATACTAAACATTTTAGATGTAGGCCAGAGTTTAATTAGGGAAAGATTAGTTAGTATTACTGTAACATTATTATTAGTAGTAGGTAGTAGTACTCTTTTCACTTCAATTTTATCAATTTTGTGGTGATTTCAGTGCGGTAAAAAGAATCAAAAATATAACAAACCTCTTGCAAATCATTTTTGTGCTTTTTTCAGCCCACAATAGTGCTTAATTTCGATGTAATCATTATATTTCGGTTTTGTAGGCCTCGATCAGGTGATCGTATAAATCACTTTACATGCTCTACAGCGCTTTGTAATTGATCCATTGGAATATCTAGACCACAGATCTGAACTTGGGCCTTAGAGGAGTTTAGAAAAAAAACATGATGACAAAATACGAGGTTAATTTGAGTCGTTACGAGAATTAGAAAACTGGTATCGCAATGAAAATGGATGGAATGTTTTGAGTAAACCAATATGGCGAATAGGCTCCGCCCACTGGCTTCAACCGATAATGAACATTTGATAGCAACCGCCATCTCCATCTAAATATAACCTCCTTGACAGACCTATATATAGAGATTTTTTACAAACTCTAAGGGAAATCACTCCAATCAATCTTTTCTGTCTTAGAAAAGTAATGATTTTTAGTTTTCAAAGTTTAGAAATAATGCAAAATCATTTCTCGGATTTTTTTTAGAATGGGCTATTAATCACAGAACTATATATTCACGCTGATATATGAAACAAAGCCATTTCCTGCTAGTTTCCATTGAGATAATGTTTCAAAAAATCCTAGATCGAAATAATTCATGTCTGTTAATTTTAATCATCTTATGAATATTTAAATAGATTGAATGCATAGATCTTTCTACATTATGTAACTAAAAAATGCAAAATAATAATTATGAGACGAGAGTACTCTTTTTTTGATGATCAGTTTCTAGATCTAGGTCTAAAAATTAAATTATATGTTAAATAGGTTAGGGTTGAAAAAAACAACTTTACTTTTATAGCTACTTTACAAAACAAGTCTATGATAGGCACTTTAAAATCTTAGCACCAACACTCTACGTAATCACAAGGCAAAGGTTTGCCTAAATAACGATACATTCAAATTCATCGTCTGACACAGAAACTAAAAAGCAAAAAATGTGAATTAATCGAAGACTTCACAAAGTCAAGGATTAAGATTTAAACACTCGACATTATGGACACGCGCGCACACACACACACACATACGCAGTAATTGACTTGAATGAGGATACAATCGTTGAGAAGTAGATGCTGAGGTGACAGAGTAAAATCCATTGGGCCTATATTTCTTTTTAAGCGTACAAAGACAATGAGGTTTATGCGTGCGTCTCTTTTTCTAATTCAGAACCGAGGAGAATTAGTTTTAAATCCAAAAAATTGAAGATACATTAAATTACATTAAATATCATGCTTGAACTTTGTTGTATATATGTAAAATTATTTTATTTACATGAAATCTAAGTATTGTATACATTATCAAACCCCAAATAATACATATATATATATATAAATATATATATATATACTGTCAATAGATTTCTCATATTCTCTAGTGTCTCTACTTTAGCTTTTTAAAATCTTCCTATCCATGTCAAGATTAAAAAATGATGGAACTTTATAAATTTTTCAAAGTTTGTTATGGTATCTTTAGTGAAACTTTTATTTGATCTTGTCTCTATATTTAACTTTATTTGTTCTAGTATCTATATTTATTTATTTTTATTTGTGCTGTTTAATTTTTTTTCTTATTCTTCTGTTCTGTAGTTTTTTGTTTCCTGTGGTCTCTATACTTTAAGATTGAATTACTTTAGTCCTTGTGTCGAGTTAAACTTTTTATTTTTTTTCTAAAGTCGAGTTAGCTTTTTATTTTGTTCTGAAGTGGAGTTAAGCTTATTATTTTGTCCTGAAGTCGAGTTTAGCTTTTCTTGCCCGCATGCATCAAAAATCCTCCGGCCGGAATGAGAGCGTCAGCGACAATACACAGGATGTAAGAGTATCCAACATCAAACACATTCTTGACGTCATCCTGGATTGTTGCACCCCAGACTACAATGCAGATAAAGATGGCTACTCCTGAAATAAAAATAAAGTAATCACTTCACTTGTAAACTTGCAGACGTTATTATTATTATTACGACCTAGCGCTACGCTCAGTCAGGACGGCTGGGATGGCGACAGTCAGAGCTTTAAACAGGGACTATCGTAACGACAGTTACAAGCGCTTACCACAAGACCAGCCAGCTATCTAGCTATCAAGGGCGGATACAGAAATTTTAAGTTGTTTGTGGCGACTTTTTCTAAAAAACCAAACCCCAAACCCAGTAAACCCCAAACCCACTAAATCCGAAGTTATCCCTAAGATAGGGTTCACTCTTAGAACACGAAACAAAAAAAAAAGGTTTATATTAAAATTTAAAGCCGTGTTTCGCAAATCTTCGGCCGAAACAAAATTAAATTGTTGCCCCACCTCTTAGAGAGCTAGGACGTCTACATAGTATCCATCCTTAAAAAAAAACCAGGAAAGACAAATTTAGTAAAAACAGATTCAGGACACGTGCAAGTATAGCAGGCCTGTTTTGGTCAACAGAAGACGTCAACAGAACGATGGTTCGACGCTCTAGGGAATTAAAGCGTGTAGAATAAGTTTGGCTAGTACATATAAAAATGTCTGCTTTAAATCAATCTTTTGAAGAATTGTTTTTACTTGATCAATTTTCAAACTACTTTGGAAATATCAAAGATTTTTATTTTACCCGGGCCTCGTCAGCAAGATGCGCCCCGGGGGTTGAGATCGCCCGTCTGCCTACTAACAAAAGACCCTAATTTTTAGCGGCCCCAGTAAGGGGGAAAAGCCGCTATTAGGTTTGTGCAAAATGTCCATCTGTCTGTCTGTCCGTCTGTCACACTCAGATCTCGAAAACTAGAAGAGATATGAAAAATTTTATTTCATCATTAAATCAGGCTTGAATAGTTTAGGTGCAACGGCTACTTTTGGTTTTCTAAAAGCAAACCGTTTAATTTATGAAATTAATTATGCAAGCGATTTTTTCATAAAAATACACCAATTCTAAAACAATTACGTAAATGTAAGGGAGGCAATGTTACAATATGCTAACAAGTATGAGTTATTTTTGTGTATTTATAAAATGTACAGTAAATGTTTACAACAAATATAAATAATAGTTAAAGATGTTTTTTCTGGTTAACTAGCTGCTAAAACTAAAAGAAACATTTCTGTTTGTTAATAAAGGCTAATAATGCACTTTGTATGTAAATATCATGCACATTTTTTAAAATGGACTTTTTAAGCAGCGACTTTCGTGCACTAGCTTAACGTCGCGAAATGGACAGACACTAAACCAATTCCTTAAACTTTTTAAAAAAATCAGATTTTATTTATTTTTTTGTTCAGTGCCCCCATCCGAATAAAAGAAGCTTATTTTTGTGCGTTTTGTCTGTTTGTCGGTCTGTCCGTCACGATTAGATTAACAAATAACACTAGAAATTATTGTAAATCTGATTTAACCTTTAATTTTTCATTCAGAAATATTGCAATAGTTTAAAGTATCTATAATAGATTGTTCCGGATGTTTTGTGAAAAACAAATCAATGCCAATGAATATTTGTTTGCTCTTCTAAGTTATCGTAGATTTTATTTCCATGCTTAAACGTTGCAAGAAACACATGATCTTTAATATATTGTTCCGTTTTTTTTTTATGTAAATAGCATATAAATGCTAAATAAAAATATCTATACTGATTTATATTTCATTAACTATAAAGTTGTTCCGGATATTGGTTTTAAAACAAATTTATGTCAAATAATTATATTTTTTTCAAAAATATCGACAATAGGTTATTCAGGATTTTAAAATAAGAAAGTAATTTACTAGAAACGATTATTGAAAATAAATTTTTAGACTTATATTACAGTTAATTTTCTTGCTGAAACATAAAAGTTGTTTAATCGGTAAAGAACGTTCCGGATTTTGTTTCGAAAAAGAAATCGACCTACATTACCTTAATTTTCTTACAAATCGTCGCCAAAAATGATCCGAATTTTATATGAAAAATCTAATAACGCTAATAAATGTTTGAAATCCCTCTTCTAATAAATAAAACAAATAATTTTCTCATTTACGAAAATTGGTTGTTCCGGATTTTTTATACAAAAAATTGTTTAACTCTATTTATGTAAAATCGCACTTCTCTGTTACACTACATTTAACTTTCTATCTAAAACGTTAAAAAATATAATTATCGTTAATATTATGCTCTGATTTTTAAGGAAAACAACTTCCTAACACCAAAGTATGGTTTGATAAAATCTCCATAAGGGTATGGTACATCTAATTTTCATAACAGACCATCCCACAAATTTAATTAACGGCATTTGATTAATCTAGAATTCTTATTTTTTTCTAACTATAAATATATAAACATCCGGAACAATCTATAATAAAAACTTAAAACTAATGCGATGTTTCGGAAGGAAAATTAATTTTAATCAGATTTTCAATAGCTTTTTGTCTTTTTTTTTCTCGCTATTAACATAACGAACAGACAAACTGACAGACAAAACAAAAAAAAAGCGTCTTTAATCCTTTTATATATATATTAATATATATATTAAGTCTAACTAGCCCATCAAATGAAATGCTCAAAGAACAAACTCGGTGCATCAATGTCTATGATCCCTCGAAAAGCTGCTCGTATAGATGACATTTTTTAGTCTAACTAGGACGTGTGACGTAATGGAATCTTTTTCCTTTGACGTCACATGGAGTTAATTCTTTAAATGAAATGCTAAAAGATCTCACTCGGTGCACCAATGTCTATGAACCCTCGAGAAGCTGCTCGTAGAAATGACATTTTTTAGTCTAACTAGGACGTGTGACGTAATGGAATCTTTTTCCTTTGACGTCACATGGAGTTAATTCTTTAAATGAAATGCTCAAAGATCTCACTCGTTGCACCAATGTCTATGAACCCTCGAGAAGCTGCTCGTAGAAATGACATTTTTTAGTCTAACTAGGACGTGTGACGTAATGGAATCTTTTTCCTTTGACGTCATATGGAGTTAATTCTTTAAATGAAATGCTAAAAAATCTCACTCGGTGCACCAATGTCTATGAACACTCGACAAGCTGCTCGTATAGAAGACATTTTTTAGTCTAACTAGTACGTGTGACGTATTGGATTTTTTTTCCTTTGACGTCATATGGAGTTATTCTTTAATGAAATGCTAAAAGAAATCACTCGGTGCACCAATGTCTATGAACACTCAACAAGCTGCTCGTATAGATGATATGTTTTAGTCTAACTAGGCCTTGTAACGTAGTGGATTTTTTTCCTTTGACCTCATGGAATAAATTCTTTAAATGCTAAAAAAACTCGGTATAGTAATGTTTATTAAACCTCGTAATGTGACTCGCATTTTAAAAAGACATAATAGATTTAGATCTAATCTAGATTTTTTACACTAGATCTAGATTTTTGTTTACACTAGAGCTAGATTTTTAAAACTAGATTTAGATTTAAGTTCTAATTAAAATCATTATAGAATCTATATCTAGAATTTCTTGGTCTAGTTTAGAATGTTTGTTGTTTTACATGTTTCGGTTGTTCCTTCAGAGTTGTAGTCCAAACCTCCCGTAGGACGACGGGGAATAGGAGCAGGCAGGGTTTGAACCTGGGACCATCGATGAATCCAAACGACAGTCCAGCGCGCAAACCGCACTACCAGACAGCCATGATTTAGACTAGATCAAGATCAAGGCTTAAAGTGTATATTTTTTTTCTAAAGTCTAGATTGTCAAAATGTCAATATTGCAATGTTATAAAATACTAAAACTAATCTACTAATCTACTATTTTAATATTTAGATTTTGCAATTAGTCTATTAATTGATTATCTAGTGTTTTTTTTTAAAATAAATCTTATCTAAATTACATCTACATTATCCCAAATATATATTTTAGATATATTTTTACGGTCTCGGTTTCATACCCTGTTCGATGCTATCCTCAGTCAACCAGCGAATATGTGGATCCGACAGTGATCAGTCTCCCACGGGGGCCGCCTCTGAGTTTGTGTGGCAACATAAACTCTCTTTGTAATCTTGTTTTTTTTATTTTACTTGATCATTAACACTATCAGTGTAAAAAATCAGTTACTAATATATTTATATTTACTATATATTATACTCTTATATCAAGTCACCCTCTTCTGTAATGTAAAATGCAGTCATTAGTAAATCTAAAATATAGAGAGGGCCGTACCTGACTTGACTAATCCTTTACACTCTACCGCACCTCTACCTTTTCACGCCAAAACATTAAAAAAACAGGATAGTTAAACATGGCGGCAGTTTTTGTGTAATTCCAGAGGTTCCCAATTCTTCTCAGTCTCAGATTTTTTCAATATAAAACTAATTTTGGGTCAGTAACTTATCTAAAGCACAGGCATAACTGCTTGAAATAAACGAAATTTAGTGAGTACATTATTCAATACCCACCCACCCCCCTTTTTTTTTTCGACTAATTAATTATGAATTGATGTTTATAAGCACGTTCCTGGTGTCATTTTGTCTAGACCCCTCGATAATAATGTTTCTTGTTGTCATTTGACAATATTCTAAAGAACTAAAAGACTAACAATAATGACTATTAAAACAACAACCTTTTCAAACAGAACTTTACTTACCGGCAGTTAAACAAGCTGACCAATTTAAAAACGGAAATAGCCGATGAGCATTTTTCCCAAGCACAGCGAAAATAATCTGCAAAAGGCCCAACAGGACACCAAGACCAGCAGCTATGACTCCAATTAGGGCAAATGCTTGGCACGCCTCATACTTCGCTTTATAGAGATAAAAATGAGAAGATCTTTCATGTTTTGGTATTAAACTTTCATTAGGCGTTAAAGAATTCAAACAAATAGACGTACAAAAACATGTTTTAAGACTCTACAAAAACTTGGGGGGGGGGGGGGGGGGGGGGGTTGTGTCTCCTATTCAATATAAAAAAAACTTAAGTTAGTGTAATTGTATCAATTAGTTATTAATTATTTTAACTGGTATCGAACAAGGGAAAGATATTCAAATTGTACTTGACAGATGTGGCGGTATAAGTTGAATTAGTCCCCTTTATACTTTGAGTCGTTGTGCTGGCCACATGACAGCCTCGTTAACCGTGGGCCACAGAAACAGATAACCTTTACATCATCTCCCCCATATATCGCAAGGTCTGAAATGGGAACATTTTTTTAAAGTTTGAAACTAACAATAGATAGAAACCTTCTATTTTCTTAAGGACTTCGCTGGCACAGTGGTTAGTGTGTTTGCTCGAGAATGCTTGAGTAAATTCAAGTCGTACAACTTTTTCTTTATATAAAATGTATTTAAAAACGTGGTAACCCAGACACACCTTCTTTTTTACCCCACCCCTTATTCCCAACTGGTCTAAACAAGTGATAAGATAACAGCACATTGAGAAAGCTAAAAGCATCATAATGCGCTAAATTAAAAACAGTTGGCAAAAATATTTGGTTCCCGGTCACTTCATTCCCGGTCATTTCATCCCCGTCACTTCATCCCCGGTCATTTCATCCCTTGGTCATTTCATCCCCTGGTTACTTCATCCCCCGGTCATTTCATCCCCTGGGATGAAGTTACCGGGGATGAAATAACCGGTCACCAAATATTTATAATCGCATAGATTTATTATAGTTAATCTAGATATATTATATATTACAAATTTAATAACAGGACTGATCCAAACTAATGGATACAATTACAAATACGCAATATAAGCTTTGTAATTTTTTTTAAAAAGTACTTTCTTTTTATGCTTATCTTGTTATATTCTTGCATTAGGTCTAGGGTTTGATTGTTGATCTGAATCTCTGCCAGTTATTCTTTCTCAAATCTTCCATCCTTTCTTTAGTTTTCTGAACATTCAGAATTAAAACGTTGTCTATGCATCATTCATCTGTAAATTTATAATTGAATGGTACAGTCTTTTTATCACCTGCGTTTGTTTATAGTTGAATGGTATAGTCTTCACCTGCGATTGCTTATTGTTGAATGGTACAGTCTTCACCTGCGATTGCTTATAGTTGAATGGTACAGTCTTTCATCACCTGCGATTGCTTATAGTTGAATGGTGCAGTCTTCACCTGCAATTGCTTATAGTTAAATAGTACAGTCTTTCAACACCTGCGATTGTTTCTAGTTAAACAGTGCAGTCCTCACCTGCGATAAGGTCGATGTGATTGTGTTGTTATCAAATTTAATGATAGCTGTCACAGATTCCTTATTATATTTATAATGATAACTCGATAGAATCTACCTTAGGTCTCGATACGTCTAGGTGTCCCTGGTTCAGTTCTAATTAACGAAATAAAACAATGAAACCACTAGATCAAACACATAAACTTTAATCAGCTTTACTGCATATCACATACAAGCTGGTCTCTCTCTGACAACAAAACACTCTTCCGGTCATTCGCGCAGATTGTAAAAATAGATTATACATACATACACACATTCATCCGTGACAATAGGGATATCAACTGCTGGGCTTCACGTCTCAATTGTGTAGATGATATAAATTACCTTTGAAAGAACGCTCCAGTCCTAATTTCTCTTGTACCGAACACATGACGTTCGCTTTTACATATTAAAGGCGTTTTATAAGAAGGTTAAAAACCCACACCTGCATGTGTTTGCTAACTTTTAAAATAATAAAGCTTTTTCTATCATGAGATGTGGTTGGATGATGAAAGTCAACGAATAATACTTTACTATAAAGTTTTATTGTATCAAAATTCACTACAGACCGACTAATAAAAGACACTATCCAGTATGAGTAGTATTCTCAGGTACTTCCTGATGATTTGTGTGTCAACTGAGGAGTAAGACAGCCTCCCGATCTGGTTACCCTAAGACATATCTAGTTCAGAATCAGTTTGTTTAGTCCCATTTGATTTACTTAAATATTCACTTTCCGTGATTTGTCTGGGCACATACATTGTCTTCGAAGTAGGAGATGCCGTATACATTAATTTATAAAATATACACATTATTTTAAGATACCAATTGTAAGGATTATCTACTTAATTGAAACTTGAAACTGCAACTAACAAAGGGTAAAGAAGACATGGGCCTACAAAGGTATTTTTAGCCCTAAGAAATCCTGTTCTTCAATAGTGGTTTTTTTTTTACTTATTTACATTTAAATTATAATTATTTCTAATTAACAAAATTTTATACTTTACCTGATACAGAACTTGTCATTGTATGGAATACCCAGGCAAACTAGGAAATGGATAACCATTTCGTACTTTGACTAAAAATGCCAGGCATTTCGCACTTTGCCGGTAACACACATATACTTATGTTGAACGAAATCTTACATTCGTTGAAAACCAACGAAACAAAAACAGTTGAATTAATTATGCATCTTCACTTTCAGAGATACATTTTAGCTTGAACTTTTGATTTTTTTGAAGACTACCCAAACTTACCAGGTATTTGTCTCTGGTCATATTTGACGCAGATGTCTCCAACACAGACCTTCCAAAGACCAAAACTCCCTGTTAAGCTCACCGCCCACTCGTTGGTTGCAGTTCCTATGATGTGCAAGATAAGACCAGCGGACGCCAAGACAAATCCGATAATAAAAAGCATACTTGTACCGCCAAGCGCCATAATCTTTTTCTAATCTGAGAAAACAAAAAAGGAAGCAGAGTTATAATTCGGTAAGGAGTTCTTGGAAATCTGAACTTCTGAAGTAAACAAAAGTAATTTTTTTTACGACACGTAGGTCACCTCCGGCCTGTAGCTACATGTCCCACCCTCGAAAATGGTACCATAATGAAGTTCTATGGACTTGATTACATTTAGACTATGCGGCTCTTGGCTCGTTATACTGGACACTTATAGAGTCTTCAGATTGAGAAGTTCGGACATCAAAGTTTAAACAGATGATAAAGAATGAAAAAAAATGCCCCCCCCCCCCCCGCTACTTTCAAAAGTTCTGGATCCGCTTGTGTCTCACACACACAACGGTGTCAGAGGAAATTCTCATTCAAGTTAACATTAGGCTAAAGAAACCAAAACAAAAATCAGTGCTCAGAGAGTTTGTTGTTTTAAATAGATTTTATGAAGCGCAACTTTCATGCTTATTGAAAGCCCAGAGCGCTATCAATCTCTTTTTCGTAACAGCTAAGGGATGGGGATAGCCGGGAGAAGGCTTTCCGTGATGCCTTTTAGTCACTCAATTAACACAACTCTGCTCGAGTCGAGTGTCGAACTCTAGTCCCCCTTGATAAGTAGTCAATCATCCCACACGAACTACACGTTTCTTTTGAACAGCTTATTAGGAAAGAAAAACTTTTTCATGATGCAGTGGTCGAAAACGTAATCCCTTTCTGATATGTATATTCGAGTCAATGAGATGAAACCAGAAGATGGGCTGAACTCGATTGATAGATAATGTGCTATTGTAGTCATAAACAGGAAAAACACACAAAACACTTATATATTATGTAATTGTAACCATTCGTTTGGATTAGTCATGTAATTAGGTTTGTAATAGATCCAGACTAACAACAAGAAATCTGTGCGATTTGAAATATTTTTACAATTTGTTTTAGCGCTATTTCATGTTTTTAGCTTTCTCGGTACTCTATGATCCTATCACTTATCTGTACTCTATGATCCTATCACTTATCTGTACTCTATGATCCTATCACTTATCTGTACTCTATGATCCTATCACTTATCTGGACTCTATGATCCTATCACTTGTCTGTACTCTATGATCCTATCACTTGTCTGTACTCTATGATCCTATCACTTATCTGAACTCTATGATCCTATCACTTATCTGGACTCTATGATCCTATCACTTATCTGAACTCTATGATCCTATCACTTATCTGGACTCTATGATCCTATCACTTATCTGAACTCTATGATCCTATCACTTATCTGAACTCCATGATCTTATCACTTATCTGGACTCTATGATCCTATCACTTATCTGGACTCTATGATCCTATCACTTATCTGGACTCTATGATCCTATCACTTATCTGGACTCTATGATCCTATCACTTATCTGGACTCTATGATCCTATCACTTATCTGAACTCTATGATCCTATCACTTATCTGGACCAGTTGGGAAATGGAGGAGGGAGAGAAAGAAAGGAATAACTGTATGAATGATTCGGCAATCGCTTTTTAAAAGCATTTAAAGAAGAAAAAAAAAGCGGAAGTAACCTGAAAGTCATGGTTTAAGCCGACATACTAACCACTCTGATAGTGAGGTGCTTATGAACATAGAAAATTGTATAGTTATCTATTTTTTGTTTCAAACTTGCTTTAAAGCGGTGACCTATAAAGGGAACTAATTTAGCTTATACCACCGCTTCAGTCATGTACAATGTCTTTCCCTTGTTCGAGATACCAAACAAAATAATTAATTACCAATAGCTAATTAACTAATTGGTTATTTTTTTACTATTGTGTTGTCAGGTAAAAGAAATAATTTTGCAAAATTTCCGCTTAATCCAAGATTGGCTGTCGGAGAAATAACGTGTACAAACTTTTTCCCAGTCTGAGTTGATATAAACAAGAAAAACATATTAAAATACTTTTTTTAAAAAGAGCATTTATACAAATAAAAAAGGGGGAAACAACCTGAATTCGAACTCATGGCTCAAGCCAACATACTAACCACTCCGACAGTGAGGTGCTTATGAGCATAGAAAATTGTATAGTTTTTTTTGTTTCAAACTTCCTTTAAAGCGGTGACCTATACAGAGGAATATTTTAGCTTATACCACTGCTTTAGTCAAGTACAATTTCTTTCCCTTGTTCCAGATACCAAACACAATAATTAATTACCGATAGTTAATTAACTAATTGGTTATTTTTTCTTGTGTTGTCAGCTAAAAGAAATAATTTTGCAAAGTTTCAGCTTAATCCAAGATTGGTTGACCACACACGCTTACAAGCTTTTTTCCAGAGTTGATATAAGCTTTACAAACAAGAAAAGCATATTGAAATACCTTTTAAAAAAAGCATTTATACAAATACAAAAGGGGGAAACGACCAGAATTCGAACTCACGGATTAATGCTTCTCAAGCCAACACGGTAACTACTCTGCTAATGCCGCTAGTGGAGAGCCTATGAACATGCAAGATTCTATTGTTTCTATAGTCTCGTCCTATTTTTCATGTTGTGTTCACTAAGACCTAGAAGAGGATGTATAAAGGGGACTAATTCAGAATTTACCACTACTTCAGTCAATTACAAATTCTTTACCTTGTTTGAGCTACCAAACAAAATAATTAATTAACTTTTGTTGATTCTTGTGTTGTCAGGTAAAAGAAATAATTGTGCAAAATCTCAGTTTGATCCAAGATAGGGTTGTGTGTGTGTGTGGGGGGGGGGGATAACGTGTAAAAACATTGGACAGACAGACAGAGTGAGTTGATATAAGCTTTGTAAAAAGGAGGAAATGTCCTCTTTTTGCAGGATTGCCTGTAAACCTAGCAGTCTCAACAATTCAATGGAGAGACTGCAAAACTTTTGAGCAGCTTGTATTCCAAGGCTGGCATACATGAATGATCTCTGTATATGTTGTTGTTTTTTTAAAGGATTAACAGGCGCAATATTGTGAGTGTGTTTTTCTCTATGTGTGTATGTGTGTTATGGAATAATTGTGTGTGTTTCTATGGTGACGGTGGGAAGGGATTAGCGATTGGTTGTGAATGATGTCAGCGGTGTTAGGAGACGACTCCAGAACGTGAGACTAAATGTGCAATATCCATCCGGGTTTTTTCTTTTAAATATAATTACTAAAGTCTAGTACATTTATTGGTATTAGTTTACGTGATAAGAAAGGCTAAATCAGGTTTCTCTTATATTTTAAGAATATGCAGAAAAAAAATGAAGATTACAAATATGTAATTTGATTTCCTCGGAGATAAATAGTTTTTAAAATATATATTTTTAAGTTTTATTTCTTATTACCATATATTGTCATTGGAAATACGCCATTTTGGTTTTAAGGCTTAATATTAGACTATCTCCCTTGAATTACTTGACAACATTTTTCTGTTGCTGTTTTGTCTTTCTTTCTAGCAGCTATTAGATCTAATTTAAAAATTCATTTAAAATGATAGCATAAGAACAAAAAACTCTCTTTAAAAAAAGTTATTGAAAGTTTTTATATAGATAAGGGAGATAAATATGCTAAAAAAAAACAACATGGTGGTCAGTAAAGGTATCTGGGTATCTAAACTATTACGCATTTATTTTATCTCATTTCAACCTGATTTAATATATTTAATATATATAGTATATAATATTTATAATGTATTTAGTATCGTTCACAAATGGAGTTATTCAAGTTATTTCAAGTTTTGCAAGTTAAGATATAATACGCCCAGAGCGGTTTAGCTGACTACAAACTGTTTATTTCTACAATTCAACGGGGAGGGGATTGGGTGGGGGTGCAGCGTACATCATACACGTGTCTGTATTATGAAAGACCATGGCCTAATTCATACACGTTTTATAAGAACAGTTACACTGTGGCGTCCTACTTTCGCTCCTAATAGAGTCAAAGTAAATGGCATCATCCTAAGTTCTCTGCTGACTGTCATTTTTGTTTCTCTCTCTCTTTTGTCTTCACCGAAAACGAATTAAAATATTATCAACATTAATAATAACAACAGGGGAGGCTAATGTTATAATATAAATACAGAATTTTACTCACTAAAATATCTCTGTTTTTGTTTGATGTTAAAACTACCACATCTAAAAAAAACAAAAAACTATACCACCTAGTATTTTGGCTAGCCGACAATTAAACGTCGAAGTCCCAGGCACCATATTGCGACTCACCAATCGAGAAACGTTCTAATAGATTCTAGAGTGTCTAGACTCCCCCCCCCCCCCCCCCCCCATCTTGTTAACACACAAGGCTAGATTCATAAGAGTCACGGGATAAAGTGACCTTTGACATCGCCTAAACCCTGGACAGCTGTTTACATGCGACAATGATGCATTCTATTCTAGTAAGTCCTGTATACAAATAATGTACATTTGAAAACACTTTGGTCTATAGATGTAAAAAGGGGAGGTAAATTGTGCCAATATTTAGAGTCAGACAAAATAGTGGGAATTTTAACATTTCACTCAACAATGTCAAGGACTCTAAACTAAACTCCACTGTTGTCAACTAAATTAAAAAAAAAAGAACTGACCTATAAATCTCATTGCGTGGTGGTTCATCCTCATTTCAATTCCAATTTATTACCGCCGGTTAGTTGCCCATACGCTTTGAAATGCATTGTAACATTAAGTCACACAGCTCATTATTACTCATTATCTTAATGGTGATATTTTTAAGGGCCTAAAAAAGAGGCTACTATATGTGTAGTTAGGTTTGTCAATTATATTTTCAAAGGGAGACAATTGCATAGAAAGCAATTAACGTTATGACGACATATCTTTACTAGATCCATAATAATTGTTTTTTTAAAATGGGGCTACACATCACATGACTATTTCCATACAAGAATAAACAAACAACATTTCTTTCCGTGTTAATAGAACAATTCCACCTAGCATTAAAAACAGTTTATATAAATAATAATGTTAGTTATAGCTTTTATACCCAGAATTGAATATAAAAGCTATTGGAAACACTAAGCACTTGTAGATAGCATTTACATATACAAATAGAACTGTAACAATAACATAACTGATGCAAAGTAACACAGTAATGTATAATTAGACTAACCTTGAGTAATGTACAAGTTGTTTGATCTTTCCTATGAAACCAAAAAGATTTTACCGTACTAAAAACCAGGCTTAGACATCACATGTAAAAAGATTGTTTTGAAAATGTATTTTAAGTCTGAGTCAGTCTAGTCCATGGGCGACAAACAAGTTTTCGTATCGTGTATGGTGGTGAGATTAGTCATTCATTAGAGTAGAGAATGCCATCACAGTGGGTGCAGCGATTTAACTCTGACCCGTTAATTCTGCCTTGTGACACACAGGACCCAACACCTATTGTGTCAAGTAGGTCTGACTTCCGTAGGAGAGGAGAGAAACAGCGAAATAAAGTGTGATGGTCAGGGAGGGCTAAGCACGTGATACACGTACCTGATTAGCCATCGTCCACACGCCCAACAAAAAGAAGAGCAGGGTTCAGAGTATGAAGAAGCAAAAGCCAACTCGCATTTAGAACTACAAGTGGGCTTTAATCAAAATAAACAACTTAAGCATATGACCTGTGGATGGAGTGATGCCAGTGGCGTCACTAGGGGATGCAGGAGGTGCGCACCGCACCGGGTGACACCCACCAGGGGGGTGACAACTACGTCGAAAAATGCACTTTTCCAAAATGCAACTTTTAAAAAAAATTACTACCTTGAATGTCTCTCAGTTAAGTATCAAGATGTCCCAAACTTTCTTAATGAAATTCTGTTTATCTTTTAATCTTCCTCTTATGAAAAAAAAAAAAAAAGGCGTTGTAGACGCCGGGAGAAAATTTTTCTGAAGCTTAGAAATGTAGAAAAAACGCTTGGCGCCAGGGGCTTCGCCCCGGACAACTCCGAGTGAGCTTAAGGCGCTCTCCCAATCATTTTATTTGATCAATTGAGTGGCGAACGTAACATTTTTAGACGGCGAATGCCTGTGTGGAAAAGGATTTCTCTATTGGTAACATTATTTCGGTATGTTATTCGTAGGATCCTTCTCAGCCATCACTGCTCAGCTTCTTTTCAGCCTTCCACGTCTCGAAGTTAGATGGCCTTTGGGACAATGATTGTAAGTGGATTTTTAATCTCCAGGCTAATTGATTTGTTTGTTCAGATAAGCCGTAGTTTTTGAAAGACGGCTTCTGCTTTCCGATCCGACATGCAACACCATGATATGCAACTTCATTGACACAACAGTTTGATCTTCTTTAGACTTCTGTGGCATTTTGCGTCTCGAGAGGTGATCTTTTCCCTTTGCAACTTCTTGTGTGACTAAAGAGGCCAATTCTTGATACACAGCTGCGGTCACAGGTTGGGCATATGTAATCACCAGGCGCCGTTGCATTTTCACCATTGTAACTGCTGCTGTTGAGTATGGCATCTGCAATCTGGGACCCTTCCTTTATGTTCTCTCTCCATATGATCTATCCAGTGCCAATTTTTTGCAGCTGCTAGTGTCGATTTTGAAGAGCTTCATGTCGCGTTTGCATACATCCGTATATCCCCCCACCCCTGAACGAGTCCTGGTTCAGCGAATGTAGAGATCTACTAGACTTTATAATATTCCAATGACAGGCCTTTAGATCAAGACTTAGAAGATGATGCGCAATTGTTTTTTTTTAAACTCTTGAAAGAATAATGCACAGACCTAGTCATTCTTTTCGCGGAGATAAACAACTGTTAAATTTATAGCGAAATCAGAAGAGTCGTTTTTGAGGTCAGCGTCCAAGTTTCACGAAGATGCGAGTTGAACATATAGATTGTACAAATATTTTTTTAAAAGACAATTTTTCCTTTATACAAAGTACAGAGCAATTATTTTTCTCTAAATCGCTAATGAATGTTTTAAAACATGGAAAATTTGTTTATCCTTCCACAGTAACCCCTCCTCCTAGAAAGAATCATTGTTTAGCGAATGTATAGATCTATAAGACTTTACACAATTCCAATAATAGGCCTTAACATCTAGACTTAAAAGATGCGCGAAATGTTTTAAACTCGCGAATGAATAATGCACAGACCTATATATATTATACCTAGACCCTGGAAAACGGAAACAAATTCTTATCCTATAATGATCAGAACACAGATCTATCTATATTTATACATATGGGCGTACGCACACACATAATTAATCTTTATTACATTCTGAACCTTCATTCTTCCGAAAGACGTTTATTGTACCCTACAATAGGTTCTTCCAGGAGTAGGGGTCTGGGGGAGCGCTGTGAGCTCTCCCATCGCAGCGGGGAGCCGCCAAGAACTACACTTCCGGTGTTGAAAGCCAACAAAATGCATATTCTGAGGTATCTACAGAGCATTATCCTGCTATTGAAAAGTTTTATTTCAAAAACTTTCTGTGCTATTCTTACTGACTTAGAATCCTCTTCCTACCTGCTCTGAGGACCTCCATGAAAGTGTGGCGCCAAGTTGTACTAGGATGTCCCTGTTTACGCTTTCCTTGTAATGGCCTCCATGTCATCGCAACTCTTATTATGCGTAATTCATTTTGTCGGAGAACATGTCCCGCAAAACTCATGCGACGCTCTGTCACAACCTTACTAAGGGGTCAACTCCCAGTTCGGCATATGATTTCCTTGATTGAGACCCGATCTCTATGATTGACTCCTAAAATCCGTCTTAGCCATCTTTGTTGAACCACATTTAGTTTTTTTTCAATTATGGCAAATGACTTTTCACTGCACTTTAGTAATGGAGCCCAAACACTGGTAGAAATGTGTAACCTTTCTTGGCTACGCTCTTGGAATTAGGTGACTGTAGTTAGCTTTAGATTTGATATCGAATAGGGAAGTTCTATCGTCAAAATCATCTGTTGGAGGGAGGGGGGGGTAAACTAAAAAACCTCCTTTGGCTGCGATCATAGAATCAAGATCTTCCTTAGCTATGCTCTTGGAATTTGGGTATTGTCGTTTGCATTATTTTTTTTGGGGGGTTTTGTTTTATAGAAGAGGGGGGTTTAACTGCAAAAACACCTGGTAGTGGGTTTTAAGCTCAAAAACTCCTTGGCTGCGATAGTTTAGTATTAAAATCTCACCTAAAATAAATAAAATCAAAGCAAAAAATCAGTCACTAAATTCCGTGTGGACGTGAGTGTGTTGTTATGTGTGTGTCTCTGTGTATGCTCTCTCTCTAAGTAGGTTACTCTTGTACACTCTAGTAAACAAAGTCCCAGATTTGTATTCTATACCTGCATCGTTACAGTTTTGTCCACTTAGTCACTCTGTCTCTCCCTCCCCCTCTTTCTCAGTCTCACTTGTTTTTTATCCCTCTCTCTGTCTTTCCATCTCTCTCCCTTTTTTCCCACTCGTAGTCTTTCTCTCTCTGCTTGAATGTCTTGTCAGTTGTCACAAGGCAGATGTCACAACGAACCCACATTTCTTCTAGCACATACGGGAGATTAACACTACACACATAGGTGTCTGGGGGCTGTGAAGTTTTTAAACTAAATAATTCAACAAGCAATGGAAAAAAGAATACTTTTAAAAAGCCTTACCTAAGGGTAAAGAACCGCTAATTAGTGCCATTTATCTGAAAATTACGTGGTTTAGCTCCATTTCTGCTATATAAAAGAAAATGGATAAATTAGTAGACTACTTAATCATTAATTAATTGGTTAATTTTTGGATCGATTTGTATATTGTCCTCAACTCTGAATAATTATGCAAAATTTTAACTCGATCCAAGAATGGGAAGTGGGGAGTAAACGTATCAAATAGTGATAACGGGATTAAATCCATATATACATCCACATCTCTCATTAAGTAGCATTTATTTCCCTTATTTCGATATCAAACAAAATAATTAATTACCAACAATTAATTATCTAATTGTTTATTTTTTTATTGATTCATTGAGTCTTCTCAGGTTTAATAATTAATTTTGCAAAGTCTTATTTTGATCAGAGAATGGGAAATTGGAGAAAAAAACAGAGTGAGTTGATATAAGCTTTGTAATAACAATACAAAGTTTGTATTATCTGCATTTATAAATTTAAAAAATGTTGAAATATTCATAAAATAAAATTAAAAGAATGATGATACTCAATTTTACTTGTACTGCAAGCAGCAGATCTATCTATCTATCTATCTATCTATCTATCTATCTATCTATCTATCTATCTATCTATCTATCTATCTCTATCTATCTATCTCTATCTATCTATCTATCTATCTATCTATCTATCTATCTTATGTATTGTCTTAAGCTATTGATCCTCGATTTCGAATTCAAGTCGTACAACTTTTTTTTAGTTATATAACATACATTTAAAACGCGATCGCGGTATTATTGACACAGATACCCTCTTCCCCCCCCCCCCCCCCCCCCCCCCCCTGGCGTACTGAGAAAGCTAAAAGCACGAAATAGCGCTAACCATAAACAATTGTTAAAAATATTTCCAATCGCACACAGATTTATTATTGTTAGTCTAGAATTAATGCAAATTTAATTACATGACTGATTCAAATGAATTGATACAATTACACCCAATATTTAGCGTTGTTTTATACAAAGTGAACTTTGAAATATTGTTCTTGTTTATAGGTTCTTCTTCATTTCTAAGGTTTACCCATAGACATCAATAAATATAGACTGGCCGATAAAAGAGTTTAATGAAACGAAAATTTGTGACTTTCAATTTTGTGTACTTAATTATACAGCATTTATGAGCAGTATAGTTTTGTTTAATCTCTAAGACTGAAGATCATGCAACTTTTCAGAATTTCGAAATCCGACAACAATAGATATACATATTTTCAAGTTACATGAAGTTATTTCCTTTTTCCAGTCTATATTTATATATGTCTATGGGTTTACCATTTTACAAACTTGTTTTTCTTTTGGATTTACAATGCACTATGAGCTAATAAGAAGATTGCAGCTCACAGGTCAAATCAAATATATATATATATATATATATATATATATAAATATATATAAATAAATAAATAAATATATATAAATAAATAAATATATATATATATATATAGACTATATATGACCCCTTTATATATAACACAGTCTTCATAATGTATTCATACACGTATGCAAAAACGTGGTATAAGTAGTACCAGCTATTAGCGTTACGTACGATGACTGATGACTGAGATTCTACCACTAATTTTACAAATCTACATTCACCACCTACTACCTCGTGCTGAAAATAGATGCCTCTTATTTAAAGGCGTGTCCTTGAATTATATTTAAAAAGATGACAACAAACCAAAGGGCACACCTTCCATAAGCATGCATTTGTAAGTGGACCACCATTTTAATAACAACATGGAGAAGGGAATTAATGCATCTGAATCATCTCATCTCGAGTTGTCCCTCCTGCTACATCTCGTAGTAAAAACCATCACACGGCTTTTTATGGTGTTGATTTTAATCAGTACCATTGTGTCAGTTCTGACCTGATTACTCCTTTTTAGTCGTTCTGGATGATAGCGTACAGCCGCGTTAGTAATATCGTAGGGTATGTTTACTATGTTTACATGGTACATGCACTTTACATAGGATATATTATCTTCTTATCTTATTAGATGCAGACGTTACTTCAAAAAAGAATATATATATGTACTGGACAACTAAGAAGCCATACAATAGGCCTTGAGACTTAAAGAAAATTCTCAATTGCATCGTTATACACCAAAACCATTGCGTTCTATTTTTAAAACATCAACCATTGATACCTACCTGGACAGCAGTGTTTTATATAACTTAAAGTATTTTTTTCATGCTATACAACTACACAATGTGACCACCACCAGCGTCTCGGACAACATAAAACCATTGGCGTAGCTAGGGTGGGGAAGGAGGGGGGAGAATTTGAAAAGCCCCCGGTCCCCCACTTGAGGTGTTTTTTATAGTAAGTATAAAATATTATGCAAAATGCAGGGGCCCTTAAAAAGGTCAAGCTACCGGGCCCCCAAATGATGAAAAATTCCTAGCTACGCCCCTGCATCAACCCGATATGAGAATTCCTCCCAAACGCTCTTCAAGATGTCCAGGTCCACTGTGTTGATTGCAGCTGGTTATTTAATCTTTCATGTCAATATTTACTGGCATCGGTGGTACACAAACATTGTCTTTAACATACCCCCACAGGTCACAGACAGTTAGGTCGGGGGACCTGGCGGGCCTAGCACAGAGAGCAAGGTCTTTAGCACCTCTTCTACCAATCCATCGCTATCTGATGCTAGTTTCAAACTTTTAAGCGACGACCAAATTCTCTACAGCAAGTGAAAAGGGGACTAATTCAACTTAATTTAAAAAATTAAAGTTTCCCTCTCAGTCCTTGCGATCTATATATTTAATTACCGATAGTTAATTAACTAATTATTTTCTTCTTCTTCTTATTATTATTAATTCTTGTGTTGTTAGGTAAAAGAAATAATTGTGCAATTTTTAAGCTTGATCCAAGATTGGGTGTAGGGAGAAATAACATGCATGAACTTTAGGCCAGACAGAAAGACAGACAGACAGAAAGACAGACAGAATGAGTTAACATAAGCTTTGCAATGATTACAAAACATGTTAACACACTTAAACACAGTAGCTTTCCAAACCTTTAGATAAATATATAGTTCTTCCATTGGTTCATTGACAGTCTATGTGAGTAATCTTAAATGTATGTATTTCTCCTGTTATTCACAATGATCCGATATAAGTTGATTGATAGTCATTGTTGTGAATGCTATTTAAGTGTTCGCTTGCGCTTGGGTATAATAGGTCTGACCCGCAAGGTCCGCCTAAGAGTTCACGTGTAATTGTACAAAAACTTTCTTGGTATTCTTGTTTTTCCTGTCTACGGCCCAGCTTCTAAAAGTGAAACTGTAGGTACAGAAAGAAGAGCTTACCTTTGATGAAGTAGACACATCAACCAATCAAAATAGAGTTTCAATAGAGTGTGTAAGTCTAGCAGACCTGAATAATTGAAACCAAGTCAAAATGCAACACATGCAAGAGTAGGTCCGAGTCTGAAGTGTGAGGCTCAATTCTACGCTCACCACATGTTGACTGGTGTGTTGGCCACACTTTGCACTTCCACGAATGTACAGGACAATGAAAGTTTCACATCTGGTCGTAACGTAACAGGTGTTAATGTATGGCCCGTGATGGCAGGTTGTTGATTTTAAAAAAAAAAAAAGAGACTAATTGCTATTCATTGATAAAGTTAGCAGAAAACAGAAACACGGCGTAAGTTTGAAAAGAACGTAGACTTAGGCAATTTGATGTATTGATGGCGGCTTTCTGTTTCGTCAACCTAAGCCTGGGAAAGTTGTAGCTAGAAATTTAAAAAAAAACAAAGGTCCGACGAAACGAAAAGGTCCGAAGAACCAGAAGAGATCAATCGAATGTTCACTACACTTAGTAATGTAAGGTTCACTACACTTAGTAATGTAAGGTTCACTACACTTAGTAATGTAATGTTCACTTCACTTAGTAATGTAAGGTTCACTTCACTTAGTAATGTAAGGTTCACTACACTTAGTAATGTAAGGTTCACTACACTTAGTAACGTAAGGTTCACTACACTTAGTAATGTAATGTTCACTTCACTAAGTAATGTAAGGTTCACTACACTTAGTAACTTAAGGTTCACTACACTTAGTAATGTAATGTTCACTTCACTAAGTAATGTAAGGTTCACTACACTTAGTAACGTAAGGTTCACTACACTTAGTAATGTAATGTTCACTTCACTAAGTAATGTAAGGTTCACTACACTTAGTAACGTAATGTTCACTTCACTTAGTAATGTAATGTTCACTTCACTTAGTAATGTAAGGTTCACTACACTTAGTAATGTAAGGTTCACTACACTTAGTAATGTGAGGTTCACTACACTTAGTAACGTAAGGTTCACTACACTTAGTAATGTAATGTTCACTTCACTAAGTAATGTAAGGTTCACTACACTTAGTAACGTAAGGTTCACTACACTTAGTAACGTAATGTTCACTACACTAAGTTCTGCAAAATGTATATAGATAAATAGCAATGCGCTTTAAGACAAACTCTTTTGTGGACTGGGTAGGGGGGGGGGGTATCTGGGAGAATGTTTTTTCGGTGCTGTCTTTAGGCGCTCAACAAATACACCTCTGCTCGAGTCGATATTCGATCCCGAGATCGCTTGTTAAGCCACCACGCCTCTTTTCTTTGATTCCATCATTAAACTTTTATGATTTACGGAGAACTTATTTCGACTCTCTGGAATTGTGTCCCTCTATTTACTGCAATCCACTACTATAGTCTATGAATTGTGTTTTAAAGGCTATAAACTATAAATTAGCTCTAGCCAGGCCTTGTCTCAACAAACGTCTTACTAACAAGTCCAGCATTTAGCCTGCTTTTGTGACACTAAAACCAAAGAAAGCTGACTAATAAGAGGAGGGAGAATTCTTAAACTAAAAAAAAAAATAAAAAATATAAAGCGGTTTAATGCAGCTAAGGGAAATTAACATTTTATTTCTTGGTTGCTTGTAATAAATGATAGGTTACATCCCTTTTTTATGCCTGCACGTGAGAGGGAGAGAGTGTGTGTGGGAAGAGAGTTAAGTACAGGATATAAAGAAAGAGAGAGAGAGTTTAAAAGTGAGAGAAGGGTGGAAGAGATAGATAGATAGATAGATAGATAGATAGATAGAAATTCTGAGACAGGCAGACATCTCAAATGCATTAGCGTTTTATCCTTCGGTGAATACTAATGATCTAGTTCTTATAATATTCTTTTTAACACTTCAATTAATTTACAACTTCGTGCACACACATGCAAACACATTCGTACTTTGCATTTTGAACAAAAAAAGAAGCTTAATGTGTTTTATAATCTGTCTAAAGTGTGCGTGCTTTGCTTTAAAAAAAAAAAAAAAAAAAAGGAAGTATGATTTTTGTGCTACTCAACATTCAGCTTTATGAAAACGTGAGTGGGACAGTTAAAAAACAACAACAAATGATCGAATTAAGAAAACAGAGCGCTTGACATATCGATCACGAGAAGTGCTTAGTTCTTCAGCTTAAATGGTAAGTAATAAAAGGTTAATTTTTCATTGGGGATTTTCAAGTTTAACTAAAAAATGCCAAAGACATTAAACTGACCCTTAATCCTGCCAACTAATAAAAAAAACTTGCTAAAATTCTTAGTGTTTTTTTTTTATTAATGCATTAACCTATAGTTATATAATGCACTATTATATTACGTGTGTGAAATATACCCTATTTTATAAGTTTGATGATATTATGAAACTTCACTCGTATTCTGATTTGTAACAACTTGCTAATAAATCTCTAGGTCTAGTTTTTTAATGTAATGCTATTCTTTTCATCTAAGTATAACGTATTGAAGAGAGACAATTGCTATTATTGTAGATAAACAAACAGAGTTGACATCATTTTCTTTTTTTAAGACAAAATCTGCACAGTTTACATCTAGATCTAATTATAATATATTAATGATTACTGAATTACTAATTATTATTAGTAAATTTTACAATGTAAGAAGTTTTCGTTTGAACCCAGTTGATCTATCAACTCTGTTCTATTTCCGCTACTCGGTTGACCATTTGTTTTGAACTAAGTTTTAAGTTGTGTCACTGTCATAGAATGAATGTCTAATGCTTACTACATTTCGAGTTTATTTTTAAGGACCCCTCAACTGAAGAAAACTTTTAAGAAACTGGAATAGACACAAAATAGAGCAATGAGATTCATAACAAATGAATATTAACAGTTGACTGGAGCAACACCTTTAGTAAAATCACTGAATTTAGAAAACCTTCAGGATAGAAGACTCAAAAGTAAAGTAGCAATTATGCATAAAACACTGAACCATAATCTTCAATTACAAAAACAAAATCTAATAAAATTCTCAGAAAGACACAAAGATAAAGGCACATTCCTCGTTCCATATGCTAGAACAAATTTGTACAAATGTTCCTTCTTCCCTAGCGCTATTAGAGCATGGAATGGATTGCCTGAGTGACTTAGCAGAATTTAGATCATTGGTTAACATGCATGACTAAATGCATGACTCGTAGTACGTAATCATCTTCTATTTTGAAGTTACGTCTGTATTATATAAGATAAGCTAGAAATGGAGAGCTAGGACAATTTGATTCTGTGCTGCTAAAAAGTGTTTTAAAAAAATAATTTTCTAGCTTTAAAAAAAAAACTAGTTTATCAACATTTCCTTTATTGTGTACACCGGATACACCAAAAAATCTTACTATTTATAGTTTTCCTGAAATGTATGAAAGTGTGAAAATATAGGTGAATGAGTGCATTAGTTAGGGCTTTGGCTTACATAGACGAACATTGTTTATGCGGCTTCCGAGTTCAACCTGTAATCCAAGCGAAATAGAACACACCATAATTATTTTAAAAAAGGCTAAGTTCTAGTCGAACATTTAGCATGTGTGTTTCATCTGAAAATTTATTCGGCATACAAATTTAATAAGGCGTAAATTTCTAATAAACAAAATTAAATAAAAAAGTAACGCATCCAACTATACAGTCCAATAAATAAATAAAGTATAAAAAAGTATAAACACTTCCATTCGCATATCAAACAGAAACAACAACAAAGGAAAAAGGTGTTAGCTTGATCAGGTCTAGAATCCCCCCTCCCCCCTCCCCTCGTCTATGGTAGCTAACCAATACATCACAACATTATTTGCTATGGAATGATGGTAACAAATAATTAGGTCACGTGTGGTTAAAACAAAGGCCATGACACAAAGAAACAAGCAGAATGAAGAACACACAAAAAAAAACGTTCTACTTCTGTCTTTGTATTTTGAGTGCTTTAAGGTTTTTAAGATGTTACATGTTGGCTCTATAATTGTAATTCCTATCGTCTTTCCTTTATGAGAACCTCACTCATTAACATTGACCATTTATCTGTGGTCTCCCCTTTCCCCAAACCATGCCTCGACCATGACCTCAATGACCATGCACCAAAGGGTCATAGTGCTCGGGTCTGACTGAAGGGTTCATCCACACCTGATCAGACATGTTGCGGTAGAAGGCGGGATGCGCGTGCCTATATCTGCTATTGGTGTTGGCAGGGGTAGGCTGGAATTGGCGATACCCGTTGGGATCCATCTGGGGTTCACACTTGAACGTCTGCCTGAAGACAGAAGGATAAAAGAAACAGGAATGAAAAGATCGAGAACAGGAATGAAAAGATCAAGAACAGGAATGAAAAGATCAAGAACAGGAATGAAAAGATCGAGAACAGGAATGAAAAGATCAAGAACAGGAATGAAAAGATCGAGAACAGAAATGAAAAGATCAAGAACAGGAATGAAAAGATCAAGAACAGGAATGAAAAGATCGAGAACAGGAATGAAAAGATCAAGAACAGGAATGAAAAGATCGAGAACAGAAATGAAAAGATCAAGAACAGGAATGAAAAGATCGAGAACAGAAATGAAAAGATCAAGAACAGGAATGAAAAGATCAAGAACAGGAATGAAAAGATCCAAAACAGGAATGAAAAGATCCAAAACAGGAATGAAAAGATCAAGAACAGGAATGAAAAGATCCAAAACAGGAATGAAAAGATCAAGAACAGGAATGAAAAGATCAAAAACAGGAATGAAAAGATCAAAAACAGGAATGAAAAGATCAAGAACAGGAATGAAAAGATCGAGAACATAAATGAAAAGATCAAGAACAGGAATGAAAAGATCAAAAACAGGAATGAAAAGATCAAGATCAGGAATGAAAAGATCAAGAACAGGAATGAAAAGATCAAGAACAGGAATGAAAAGATCAAAAACAGGAATGAAAAGATCAAGAACAGGAATGAAAAGATCAAGATCAGGAATGAAAAGATCAAGAACAGAAATGAAAAGATCGAGAACATGAATGATTATGGACTAATGGCCGGCATTCATTTTATTGGACTAATAGTTTACAATATATTTATTGGATTAATGGGTAGAATCTGTTTATTAGACTGATACGTTGCAAAATGTTTATTGGTTCTATAGGTAGCAATCTTCGCTTCTTTACCTCCTGTTTCTAATTTCCGGCTTGATGATTCTGACTGCTGCCCCATCAAAATGATAATTTTGGTCTTGAACATGTGGGTAGAGATGTTTTTGCACATTGGCTGCCTGGACATTAGATCTCTCCACAAACTTGGCCCAAGCCAAGGAAGCTTTCTGACCAATGAAGAACTGTGTTAGTATTGTAAGAGTCTCAGAAGGACTTAGCTTTAAAAACCTAGGCCCTACAAGACTGGACACGTCATTTCTCCCGCTTTCCAGTTTTTCTGATCAAGTTGAAAATTCGCACAATTATATTCTTTGTTCCTTTCAAAACATGAATCAATAATAATAATTTTAAAAATTAACCAATTAGTTAATCAAATAGTGGAGGCGCCGTGACTGATCTGTAAAGCGCTTGGCTTTTGAACCGGAGGTCTGGGTTCGAATCCAGGTGAAGACTGGGATTTTTTATGTCGGGAGCTTTGGGAAACTGCTAGTCCACCCCGCTGTAATGGGTACCTGACATAAGTTGTGAAAAGTAAAGGCGGTTGGTTGTTTTGCTGCCACATGACACCCTTGTTATCCGTGGGCCACAGAAACAGATGACCTTTACATCATCTGACATATAGATCGCTAGGTATGAATGGGGAAATTTACTTAATCTAATCAAATAGTGGTGAATAATTAATTTGGTTTCATATCGAAAAGAGAAAATAAATCTTAAAGTATTAAGATATATGGCTTTAAATGCGAACCTCTTATATAAGCTTTGTGTTTTTTTAAAAATATTTATTATATTTTGTGTCTTCCAATCTTTTCCAGCCTTGTTTATTATTAGATCGACCATAATTAGTAAAACGACATTGCTAATTGGTCAATAGCTGAACCACTTAATTACCAACCTGTCACTATTACAGTGGACCAACCTGGACTTCCTGGGGTGTGAAATACATGTTTGAGACAGCTCGGCCAGTCCTGGTGACGTCCAGGCAATGCAGCCGCTCCACAGGGGGCTTAAATGCATTCATTTCCGCTTCTGCGAAGTCACGTGGCGTGCAGCAGGTGGTGGTCTTGCAGTGTTCATCACTCAGCCTACCTATTACCTGGCAACAGTCGATTTTCAAGGAGTAAGCTTCTATATCACCTGGCATTAGACCGGCGTTTCTTAACTAGGGTGTTACCAATTTCGTTATAGAAACTCCTGACAATGGAGTCGTACCATACTTCTCCCATGTCCCGTGTTAGTGTTTATTTACATTCTAAGGCCACATCGATTTCGTAGTTAGTTACACGTGAAAACGGTCTACATCTATAAATCTTTATGTAATAAAAAAAATGTTGAGTTTGATATCCTTATAGAACCTAATTAAAATGACATGAGATTAAAAATACAAACACTTAAGATCTTATTTAACCACATTTCCTTATCTCACTTAACGTTTGGAGGGGAGGGGGGGGGGAGTCGGGTTCAATTCACTGGCGAAGACTGGAATTTTTTATTTCGACATCCTTAAGTGCCTCTGAGTCCACCCAGCTCTAATGACATTAGTTGGTAAAACTGAAGGCCGTTAGTAGTCGAGCTGGCCACATAACACCCTCGTTAACCATGGACAACATGACATTTACATCATCTGCCCTATAGCTCACAAGATCTGGAAGGGGAACTTCTTCACTTAAATTGCTTTATCTTACTTATTCCGTTACTTAGAACTACCAAAGTGTACACTATAGTCATTCACTTCTGCAATACCTTTTAATATTCCCCCTATTCCCAAAATATGCACATTCTGCATACAAAAGATAAATATATATTTAACTTTCAATAGTCATAGTCCCGTAGTTCAATCTCAAATCAGTTGGATATTTGTTTTAGTGGCAACCAGAGTAATATTCTTTTCATATTTTAAATTATCATGCGTCTATACGCGGCTCGAGTAGCATAGGCATCTGTGAGGCTTCTACTGCTTATAGCACTTGCTTTATTGCGGCTACACTAATCCCTGGGCGAAGTAATTCTACTTTAACTTACATTATCCCTGTCCTCATGCCTCAATGTTGGTAAATTCGGATTATACAACTTCTCTTTGACAGCGGCCAGTTGAACTCTCTTAAACGTAGGATAGTGATGGACATAGTCAGGCCCCACAACTCGGAGAGCTCTATAATCCTTTCCAATACAGTAAGTCATCTTCTTTTTGTGTTATTCCAGTCAATGTTTAATAACTTGATGTCAAAAGGGAACCTCTGTTCACTTGATTTTCCACCTTCGTTAGCTCTAAAAAAAAATAATTCAAATTATAATTAGCTATTTGGCCTACAGATTGGTTGTGATCTTGAGTCCTGGCATCTATGGTTTTAAAAGTAGAATGCAGTGTCTTCCATTACATTGAGTATTGTAATTAAGTTATATTTGAGAAATTACAGTACAGCGTAATCGAATGAGTGGGTTTTCTTACGAAGAGTAACAGAAATGAGAATGTGTAAATTTCGCGATTTTACGAGAGCAAATCATTCTCTAGAATCTGGAAAGTGAGCTACACAGCTTAAACGAATAAATATTGGTTTTGAAAGGAATTTTCTCTTTTTATTTTCTTACCATGTTATTTTAGTTCTGTTAGTTTTAGTTTTCGTCCTAGTTCAAGCCTCATGAAGGATGGCAGGTGAATGATAGCAGGGGATGGCATGTGATTGATAGTATGGGATTGCAGGTGATTGATGGAAGAGGATGGCAGTTAATTGAGATGGCAGGAGATTGATGGCAGGTGATTGGTGGAATTTGATGGCATGTGATTGAAGGCATGTGATTCATGACAGTTGATGGCAGGTGAATGATGGCAGGGGAATCAGTTGATTGATGGCATATGATGGCTGGTAATGGATGGCAGGTGATTGATGGCAGGTGATAAAGGGATTGAAGGCAGATGATGGCAGTGGGCAGTTTTGAAATCCGAAACATCGTGGATGGCTTATAGGTCTTGTGATATGCGCTCTTGACTGTCGTCTTGAAGGTGCAGTGTTCAAGCCCAGGCCCCAACATCCCAAGTCGTCATTCGAGAGGTTTAGGTTTAGAATGTTTATTTCTGAAGGAAACTTGTTTAGCTAAACAGTCCCGAATGAATGTAACACAACACGATCTGTAGAATTATTAATCCAATCCGCTACTTCTGACATTGACTAATTTCCTGATTCGTCATTCCAAAAAAATAAAATAAAAGTACAAGTAGTCATTGTGTGTGTAGCTGTGTGTGTATGTGTGTGTAGCTGTGTGTATGTCTGTGTGTGTAGCTGTGTGTATGTCTGTGTGTGTAGCTGTGTGTATGTCTGTGTGTGTAGCTGTGTAGCTGTGTGTATATGTGTTGGTCAGGCAGAGAAGGCATCGAAGAAATCTTCTCAAACGTATTTTGTTTCTGGCTATCAGCAAATTCAATTTAATAGTTACTGGTTTGTCTTTCTTAACTAGCTACATAATATATTATCTCTGAAGTTTCATGTTTTAGTAGAACAAGTAGATTTATGTTATACAAACTAGATCTACACCTATAATTAGTTTCTAAGTATTATCTTATATAATGCAGATGTTACTTCAAAAAAGAAGATGATTACGTCCTACGCGTCATGCATTCAGTCATGCATGTTAACCATTATTACTTTAAATAGGTATATAGATCTATTTAAGGCTAGACCATATTATTATTAGGCAGTATATCTATAATGGACCTCATTCACCAATCGTAAACAAACAACATTTTGAGACGTGGTTCTCTATATCTTCTATACAAATTACGCAATCCACAAAGGCTGTCACGTGATACGTAATTTTCATTGTTTTATCAATATTATGACATGGCTAATTGTTGTTTATTTACGATTAGTGAATGAGGTCCATTAATTTTTTTTTTATAGTGATGATAGTCTACATGGAGTCTAAATCACAGACATAAATCTAGATCTAAATATACAGAACAACAGATAAAGTTCTAGTACTAATTCAAACCCTTGCTATTGCAAATACATATAATAATATATACTTGAAATGCCAGCTACATTGTTTTAATTTCTTTGTTTTTATAACATCATTAAAGGATTTTTTAAAGTTAAAATGGGACAGCAATACAGACTTGTTCAGTATACAGTCATCCATGGTGCTGCTTGATCAAAGCGGGTGCATTCTGAGCAAATTCCGATATTAGTAATCTGGTGAGCATGGAAAACGCAATAATATTTTGAAATGCTTTGTAAAAATGTTAAAAAAAAAAAAAAAAAAAAAAAAAAAAAAGAAGAATTACGTATAATTACTACGCGTGTTTTTAGCTGACGGGGTTCTGATGAAACCACTACATGGTCTGTCGTAACTGAGGTGTGTGTGAGAGTTGAACGAGAGGCAAATGAGAGACGCGAAACAGTAAAGAAGTGCTTTTTTGTAGTGTGTTATAATTTGTTTAAAACATCTCATTTTCTTACTACGAGAGTTGTTATTCATTTCAAGTTGAATCCATGTATATTTATAAATAAAGTTTAAATTCAAGTTTAATTAAAAAAAGAAGTCTGTTCAAGTTTATACTAAGAATGTAATAAGTCCACAACGGTTTAGTTGGACTAGCTGTCTGGAGCTACAACCCAACAAATGTTTAGTTGGACTAACTGTCTGGAGCTACAACCCAACAAATGTTTAGTTGGACTAGCTGTCTGGAGCTACAACCCAACAAATGTTTAGTTGGACTAACTGTCTGGGGCTACAACACAACAAATGTTTACTTGGACTAGCTGTCTGGAGCTACAACCCAACAAATGTTTAATTGGACTAGCTGTGTGGCGCTACAACCCAACAAATGTTTAGTTGGACTAGCTGTCTGGAGCTACAACCCAACAAATGTTTAGTTGGACTAACTGTCTGGGGCTACAACACAACAAATGTTTACTTGGACTAGCTGTCTGGAGCTACAACCCAACAAATGTTTAATTGGACTAGCTGTGTGGCGCTACAACCCAACAAATGTTTAATTGGACTAGGTTTCTTGAGCTACAACCCAAGAAATGTTTAATTGGGCTAGCTGTCTGGGGCTACAACCCAACAAATGTTTAATTGGACTAGCTGTCTGGGGCTACAACCCAACAAATGTTTAATTGGACTAGGTGTCTGGAGCTACAACCCAAGAAATGTTTAATTGGGCTAGCTGTCTGGGGCTACAACCCAACAAATGTTTAATTGGACTAGCTGTCTGGGGCTACAACCCAACAAATTTTTAGTTGCACTAGCTGTGTGGCGCTACAAACCAACGACCAAGCATTACCACTGGTCCATAGCTTTGGAGTACTCTAATACTGTGGAAACACTTCTGGTTTTCGACTTACCCTTGCCCTCTTTGTTGTTTCTTCAATGCTGACAACTTGAAGATGACAACCTCATCATAGACTGAAAGTCATTCATGACACTTGTGTAGTTAATTTCTAAAGTATCGGTATGTCTGTGCTTCTATTCATATTTTTCTGTACCATTTTTTTCTTGAATGGTGTGAACTCATCCACTTGAAGACCAGAAATCACACGACACAAATTGTTCGTACTAACCATAAAAATGTGTTACACGTTTGTAATGTTCCTTCAGAGTTTAACTTAATTACATACCACACAGGACGACGGGGGAAGGTTGTGGGCAGGGCTTGAACCTTCGATCGACAGTTCAGTGCGCATACCACACGACCAAGCAGCCAACCAAAAACGTTCAGAAAGTAGCAAGTCAGCGGTGCCGGTTAATCAGCCGTAAAGTCACCCTGATGATTTCACTCAACAAGGCTGGTCAGTTAAGTAGTCTTTAATACCCCCATACTGGCCTAAACCATTTCTTAGTCTTGTGAGTCTTGTGGCGTGTGTTGGATGAGGGGGTAGGCTAGGCAATCGTTTTGATTCCTTTTCTCATCGACCTTTTAAATTCATACATTTCTATGTCTTTTTTATTCAGTTTTTACTTTACCAATCTACATTCAAACAGATACAATATTTAAAAAAAAAATAATTAAAAAAAATGAATGCCACATAATGCATGGCAATACGTGTATCGCAATACAACTTATAGAGCGACTGTTTTTCTCTTAATAACTAATGAATGTTAGATTTTAAAAAAACAACGTAAGAATGTGACTAATTAGCTAGTTGTTTTTTCTCAGCCATATACATCAACTGTTAAATTTCTAGGAAAATCGATAGAGCCGTTTTTGATATTTGTGTCCAGGTTCCACCCAGCTACCTCCAGTGAAATTATACAGGTATCGAAAAAAAAATAAAGTTTTTAACGAGGTAAATTGTATCGATTATTTTGAATCAATTATGCAATTAGTTTTTGATAGATCTCGACTTAGAATAACAATTTTGTGCAATAAGAAATTATTTTTTTAGCTCAACTTTCATGGCTATAGCAAGCACAGTGGTTAGGGTCCAATCACTTTTGTTGACCATTTGTGATGTGTGTGTGTGTTTGTATGAGTGGGGTATCTGAGAGAAGGTTTCTATGCTGTCTTTTCAAAAGTATTTTATATTTTTAAAAAAAAAAGTTGCTTAGTCTGAGTTCAAACTTGAGGCTTCACGATGAAAGTCCGACGTGTGACTCAAGTATATCCACAACTCTACCAAGTAATTTCCTGTTTTTCTCTACCAAGTACTTTGAACGGACTACTTATGTATGGGAGGTGGGGGAGAAGAGGGAAACACTAATAAAATGACAAACTACTCTTATTGCGAAAGGCATTTTATTTTTACAAAGCTGTTCACACACTAGATTAATACGCTTCATCGCGGTGTGTCATGTGCTCAACTTGCGTGACAAAAACAAAGTCCCAATCAAAACAAGAGAGGTTAACAATAGAACGCGATTAAAAGATGGATACGGGGCAAGTTTTGCTTTAAGTGAGGAGCGGGAAGCAGCCCTGTTGCTTTATACATGTTTAATGTGTCTCTGTACAATTGTATTATATTTGTGAATGTGTGGTGGGGTGCAACTTTATTGAATGTAATAAGTTATATATTCTCATTTTAAATGTTTGAATGTATCTAATTCTAATCTATTTAGCTTTTTTCTTTTCTATTGGAGATTTTCGTGAAAAACTAAACAACAACAAAGACGCTCAATTGAATCGCTACTATTACTATATCAGATAATTGGGCTTTAACTTTAACAGTATCTGAAGAATTGGCAGTTCCCTTGTACAATAAAACTCTTTCGCTAGTTAGCTGCCCATTTGTTTTATTACAAGGCTTATATCAACTCTGTCTGTCTGGTACAAAGCTCGGAAGTATTTGTTGCTCCAATGTCCCATTCTCGAATCAAGCTTCAATAGCATGATTATTAGTTGAACATGACAAGAAATGAATAAAAAAACATAATTAATTATTGCGGACTAATTATTTTGTTTGAAATCAAAATAAGGGGAATAACCGCTATTTAGTGAGATATGTGGATTTATTTATGGATTAATCCCCTTATTTCATTTTGACACGTTTTTTTCCCTCCCACCTTTCATTCTCGTACTAAGTTGAAATTTTTCATTAATTATTCATAGTCGATGACAATACACGAGAATCCCAAAAATCATTGTTAATCCATTAAGACTAATTAATTAATTTTATTTCATAAGACAGAAAGGGAGATAAATGGCAGTAATTAACGGTTCTCTCCCAGGATAAGCTTTTTTTTTATAGTAATCTTTTTTTCTTTTGCTATATATTTCCTTAGTGAAAGAATGAGAGTTAAAGGCTTCCTTCATATTGAAATTATTCTGTTACAAACGAAAGAGGCGCAGTGGCTGAATAGTAAAGCGCGTGGCTTCCGAACCGGGGTCCTGGGTTCAAATCCTAGTGAAGATTGGGATTTTTATTTTCGGGATCTTCGATCGCCTCTGAGTCCACCCAGCTCTAATGGGTACCTGACGTTAGTTGGGAAAAAGTAAAGGCGGTTGGTCGTTGTGCTGGCCACATGACACCCTCGTTAACCGTAGGCCACAGAAACAGATGACCTTTACATCATATAGACCACAAGGTCTGAAAGGGTAATTTTTTTTTAACAAACGAAAGAGATTAGTTTTTGCTTAGCGCGAACCCTATCAAGTGCTGGACGTTGACGTTGGACGTTCATACCTAGCGGAAAAAAACAAAAACTAGCTCACTTTTTTGGTGTATCCGGTGTACAAAATAAAGGAACTACTGATGAACTGCTTTTTTATTTACTTCTTCTAGCCAGATTTTTTGCTGCGGAGCTGTCACCTCTTTTGAAGACTGTGCCAAAGAAAAATATTATTCAGTTGTTCAGCATTGCCGTACAGAGTTTAAATTGTTTTTTTAAGGTTTATGATAATTTTTGAGCACGTTTCAGCATTACAGAATCCAAATTTCAGTGGCGTAGCTAGGGTTGGGGAGGAGGGGTGGGGAGAATTTAAAAATCCTCCCGGGCCCCCACTTGAGAGGGGCCCCAAATGAGTGTTTTTTACATTAAAAATTAAATATTACGCAAAATGCAGGGGTCCCCAAAGAGGTCAAGCCTCCAGGGCCCCCAAATGATGGAAAATTCCTAGCTACGCCCCTGCAAAATTTCTTATCTCATTCTTTTGTAGCCTAAAATAATCTCAATACGAAGAAAGCATTCGACTTTTACTCTATGACAGAGACTCAACGTCTTATCTATTTCAAAACAAATGGTGGACATAGTAGTGTACACCCGGATCTAATTGTTTATTTCGGGAAAAAAAACAAGGGAAATCACTTTGATGTTGCTTTAAGTGGGGGAAAGGGAGTAGATTGTATAGTTACATAACTGTAAGCTCATACCGAAATCGTCTTTGGGGTTCTAGTTACACTATTTGCATATACATGTGCTTGGGTGGAAAAACATAAATTCGAGGCATCTGGAAGCATGCACACTATTAAAATATCTCTACGACATGCAACCCAGCACCAAGTGTAATGATCAGCTCCCAAAACAAGGCGAACATTTCCAAATATGAATCAGGACACTCTTTATACCAACGATACCACCGATCTGTTCATCTTGTGTTCTGAGTAGTGCACAGCTTTGCGCAGCAGGGCAGAGTTGTTTCATTGCCCCCTTCTTGTTCCTCTATAAGACAAAAGAAATAGGGGAATGAAAGATAAAGGGTTAGAGAAGAGAGAAATGTTCAGAAAACATCAAAGGATGGACTGGCCTATCATTGAAAGAGATTCTAGTTAGACAAAAGACAGAAAGCGACTATGATAAATGAGAGACAAATCTAATTCTCTAGCCAATTTTTTTTTATACTTTCAGAAATTATAACAGTCAGACTATAATGTTCCCAGTGTGGCCAACGAGCTAGTAATACTTTCACAAAGTTATACGTCAACTGTCAAATTTGTACTAAAATAGTTAGAGCCGTTTTCGAGATCCGTGTCCACACAGGTTTTAGATTATAGGTTTTGCCCGCTCTGAATGTGCGACTTCAATAGAGGTATTGTAAAAAAAAATATTACGCTGTCAGGTTTATCAAATTGAAAAGTTGAAGAAAATGAAAAAAAAAATATATATACATTAGTGGCTAAGTGAGGGTTGAGCAGTTGACTTAATGCAATGTACACAAATATAAAGTAAAAAAAAACAACAACCGGGGGAAAGAAGGATATGATGTTGACAACTGACTGGCAGTTACCAAAGAGGAAGTAAAATAGAACTGGTTTAACATGGATTAAGAACAATGACAGACTGGTTCATTTTTCTCTCTTCTTTCTTGGAGACAAGGTGGTCTAATATCGCTAACCATTTCGCTAACCATTCTTTCAGTTTACGCACAAGAACAAATCATGACTTTGATTGTACATCCATTATTGATCGCCGCTGTGGTTGTAGTGTTCGTTGGGTTGGTTCTACAAATAGTAGCAACAGCCACCGTTGAATGGTTGGAAAATACGACATTTATGTACGGCCTTTGGAGCTACTGTCTTCAAATCTCAGTTTGCAACTCTTATGGTACGGAAGTGAATAGTAAGTACTAGACTTTAATTATTATGGTTTACATTTTGTTAGCACTATATGCTGTCGTTGCCATGGTCTTGAGTTCCTGCTCACCATCATGTCATGCGGTCCTGCAAAAGCTTTTGGTTCCCGCGAAACAAGTTTGTCAATTTCATTTACAAGTTATGTCGGAGTAAAATGTGGTCTTTCATAGTTTACAAATAGTAGGCACATCGAGCAACTTGACCTAGTGTGACTTAATGTGACAAAATGTAATCTAGTGTGACTTAATTTTACCTTGTGTAGCCACATGTGACCTATTTATTTTTGTTTGGTATCTCGGACCGGAGAATGAAATTGTAATTAAATTGTAATTGACTGATAAGGTGGTTGTTGAATAAATTGAATTAGTCCCATTTTCATAGGCAGCTGCCTGGCAAAGTGGTTACCATATTGTCTTGTGGAGGCTGATGAGGTCTTAGCTCTTGAGCTCGAATTCAGGTCTCTCACTTTTTTATTGTTTTATAAATACATTGAAAAAGAAAGCGATCATCCAGATACCCCGTTCTTTCTCCCCACTTCCCCTTTTCAACTGGTCCAGACAAGTGATAGTATCAAAGCGAATAGAGAAAGCTAAAAGCATGAAATTTGCTAAACAAAAAACGATTGGTAAAAATATTTGTAATCGCACAGATTTATTATTTTTATTCCAGATCTATTACACATTTAAGGACATGGCTGATCCAAACTAATTGATACAACAACACTTAATAGAAGCTTTGATTTTAAAGTGTTTCTTTTTTCTTTTTTTATAGTCCTTGTTTTGTTTTGTTTTTGTTAATTAATAAATTGTTTATAACTCTGTAGACATTTTACCTGCAATACAAGCGTGCGAGGCATTCTCCATCCTATCGATTCTCTCTGCAAGTGCCACTATAGTGATGTGCATAGTACATGTTGTACAGGAAGCGACTAAAGATATCACAAGGAGGCTGTTCATCACAATAGCTTTTTGGGTCAACTTTTTTTCAGGTTAGTCAGTCTTCATTTTTATAGTATTATTTTATTATCAGAGCAGTGGGACACCAGGTGGGAGGAGGCTTCAGACATTGCCAATGACAGATCTTTGTGGAGACAGCTTGCTGCCCATTGCGCCGAATGGTACGGGAGGACCTAAGTCTAAGTAAGTAAGTAATTATATAGGCCTAGCATATGCAAAATATTTTTTTAAAATGAGCAAAAACAGTACTTTATAAACAAAGTAACAAAAGAAGTTTGCATGCGCAAAAACTCAAAGTCGGCCCAAGTGGGTAGGTCGTACTCGCGAATGATGTACAAAAAATCACATCTAAATCGCATTAACAAAAGCGGCCTCCAATTTATAGATATAATACAGATTATGCATGTGTAAAAACCAATGAACAACTTTTTTGATATCTTTGGACAAAGTTGCTGATAAGCTTAATCCCATTTTATGCATGCACCTTTTTAATAACAGGAACTTTAAAAGAAATGAAATATTCTCACCTCCGATTCTAAGGCTAATGCCTCATACAGCTATGCGGATAGGTCAATCTACTCCCATTTTTTAAGTGTTGTGTGATATTTACGATTGCCTTTAGAGATATTGGTTGAAAGGCTACGTGGTCAAGTGGTTTGAACCTCGGAATGTCTTCAGGGTGTTTCTAGTTCGAGTTCTAACCCTGCAAGGTGCTATCTCTTGCCAGTCTGTACCAGGTTAGGGCTAGGACGTTAAAACTTTAATTACCCAAGGAACGTCCGAATCTTATAAGAGAACAATAAACTTGGTGCTAATAGAGATTGCCCTTCCATTTAGATACAGCTTAATAGTTTTGTACAGGTTTGAAATATACGGATTGTCGATAAAAAGTTTATTATAGTTTAAGTTTGCTAATTGTCAAGTAACTATCTCTGAATGGAGATATGGATCTATCTCTGAAAAACTATAAATAGCTAGCCTTTTGGTGCATCCGGTGTAAGGGAAGTGTTGGTAAGCTTTTTTTTTTCTAGATGGTATTTGATAATTAGCACTTCTTAGCACTGCAGAATCAAATTTCTTAAACTCTTCCGTTTGCAGCACTAAATAATTTATAAAATGGAGGAAGAATTAGACTTTAATATTTGTAAAGATGTAAAAACAAATGGGCAACCAACTAGCATCAATAAATGCAGATTTGATTCGAAGATCAACCGCCACGCATTGAGATTGTGTTAAAATAGGGTCTCAAACTGAGTAGGCAACAGTGAATTGTTGAAAAAAGATTCCCTTTCAGACCTCGCGATCTATGGGGCAGATGATGCTAACATCATCTGTTTCTATGGCCAACGGTTAACGAGCAGGGTGTCATGTGGCCAGCACAAAGACCAACCGACTTTATTTTACCCCAACTAAAGTCAGATACCCTTTAGAGTTGGGTGGACTCAGGGGCACCCTAAAAATCCCGATATTCAAAATCCTAGCCTTCATCGAGATTCGACCCCGGACCCCAGGTTCGGAAGCCGAGCGCTTAACAACTCAGCCACATCGTACTCTTGAAATTGTTTAGTTTATCTTTAAATCTTCACTATTTACCTAGTCAAGGATGTTTCCGATTTACAGTAATAAAAGCTTGCTTGAATGACATCAATGGGGGAAATGTTACACATAGATAGTACTTTTGTTTTGCTTTTAAGTTGCTCGATCAGTTCATTGAAAACTTACGTATATTAACGGTGTAATGCTAGTTATCAAAAGCGTCAATCGGCCAAACAATAGAACCACATCTGCAACACTTTCACCCAGCAGACGTCTGTTTTGTATGGAGGAGACAGGATTGTGCTTGTTGATAGGTTTGTACTTCATAGCTCCTGATATCCGTGCTGAAAATATTGAACGCTGGCTATTTACTTGCATTGGTTACCAGACAGATGACCCGTGGAAAGACCATCGGGAGCCGCAATTGAGTTTGTGGGTGTGAAAACTCCCTTTGTAAACTTGGAAGGAAAAAAAAAGTGAAAGATTGGGAGAGAGTTTGAAATAAATAGACAAATCATGGAACAACAGCTCCTAGTTGTTACTAGCGGAGTGCCGTCGCGCGAAAAAAAGATGCGCGACCGCACTTCGACTCTCTTTGGCTTTGTAAAAAAACTCAAAGCTGGTGTTCCATTAGTATAGTTCCCTGGACAAACTAAACAATGTTAAGGGCGCCATATTCGTGCATCAATGTTGATAGCAACATAAAAACAACAAGCTTTGATCTACTAATAGAAATGTGAATTGTAAGTGCTGAAAGGTGCAAAAAATGTTTACACGGTTTCTAACTCTTTCTCTCCGTAATTTTTTTACATGTTTCATTCACTTGAATTATTAATTTTACTCATTTGTATTTCACTATCCTTTTTTTTTATAAAACTCAATAACTTGTTTGTTTGTAATCTCAGAAAATGTTATGTTTGGTATAGAATTAAAGAGGATTGCATGCCCTTTTTAATACAATGCAAATAAATGTTCATAAAACTAAAAATTAGCTGAATGTAATGGGGCCGTATGTGTCGTTAATTAGGAGAGAAAGAGTTAAATTACTTAGCAATACAGTTATACTGTGTACGCCGTATACACCAAAAAGCTTACTATTTATAGATTTGGCTCGGTGTTTGGAAGACTCCAATACCCTCTTTATGCCCCCCTCCCCTCAAAGCAATAACTAATTATCTATATGTTGTAGGTTTGTGTATTCTCTGTCGAATCACGTTAGGCTAGGATTTAGGAGTGTAAATATGTTTTGTTTTAATGTCTTTGTTTTAGCTGTGGGCAGTCTAATATGCATCTTTGTTTTAGCTGTGTGCAGTCTAATATGCATCTTTGTTTTAGCTGTGTGCAGTCTAATATGCATCTTTGTTTCAGCTGTGTGCAGTCTAATATGCATCTTTGTTTGGAGGTTCAAGGTTGGCGAGGAGATCGGTGGTTACCTTCGGTACTCCTACTTTATGTGTGTAGCAGGACTGGTTTGTTTCGCTGTGAGCTCTCTCCTGTTTCGAATTTACATTCGTCGTCTGGTAAGAGGCAGTTACCAAGTGATGCCGTAAAGGAAGATCACCCGGTGGAGTGGTGAGATCACCAGCAGAAGTCAAATTAGAATTAGGAGAATGTTTGATAGCCTGCAGAAGAGAAAAATAGTTTACCTGTCTAAGCTACTTACTATTGTTATTTTAATTTTTAAATCTATCTACTTATAACAATACTAGCATTATTTTTTATAATAAAAACAAATATTTAAAGAATAGAAATAGACTAAAGCAAGAAATAGAGACCGGCGGCTAAAAAGTAACATACTTTCACAAGTACTAAAATAGTCTTTGAAATTGTGTTACACAAAGTGTGACATATAGAGAAAAAAATAAATTACAACATATCATGTATTAAAATTACAAATGATCGTTTGCTCTGACATTAGTTAGTGTTATGGAGCCGCGGTGGTTTAGCGGTAAAGCGCTTGACTTCCGAGCCGGTGATTCCGGGTTCAAATCCTAGATTTTAAATTTCGGATCTGAGTCCACCCAGCTCAAATGGGTACACGACATTAGTTGAATAAAAGTAAAGGCGGTTGATCGTTGTGCTGGTCGTTAACCGTAGGCCACAGAAACAGATGACCCTTACATCATCTGCCCCATAGATCACTTGGTCTGAAGGGGAACTTGACTTTACTTTAGTTAGTGTAATGGGGTTTAGCACTTCTGGCTGTCAGATTTAGATATGACGAAAAGATTCGCAATATTCTTAGTTTTAGGTTAAATATGGTGAGATTAGGTTAAAATGATGGTGGTTGAGTTAGCACTGATTTGGTACAATGAGGTGAAGTTAATTTTAGGCTAGTCTATTGTAGGGCTAGTAATAGAATAAGAATTAGAAGCTACAGGTTGGGGGCTAGAGTCAGATGAATAAAATGTCTTTGTTTTCCTATTAGTAAGTTTACCTCTCCATTCAAACAAATCTTTCTAGCGTTAATTGATGTATATTAGATTTAAATAGCTCAAAATACAAACCTCTATATTAGTGAAATGTCGAGTTCTAAAAGCCTTAATGACATCTTGTTCCATTGAACTCTCTGTCGACCAGTGTCTATAGCGTGTAATGTCGTGTATGTATGGCTTATGATGTGTCTAGGCTCTCTAGGGGATGTTTGAGTTCTCAATGAGCTGCGTCACCACAGATAAATAGGAAGCAGGCACGCAACAAACAACCAACGGAAAAAGATACCAGTATTATTAAAAGTTACAACGGCGTTTACTTACACAAATACTAAAGATTCCAGAAATAAAAAATAAACCTTTGGGTCGGGAAGTGATTTTATCATCACAAAAGAGATACAAGACACCGATAGCAAAGACAACAACTAGACACAAAAACTCTTTTGTTCCTGTGGCAATCAAATCATTAAATAGAAACAATCTGATATAAACTTTGTCACATGTAAATTATGAGTGAGTCAGGTGTGAATGTACATTTTGGTTTTCTATAGTTATGTTTTGTTTGTGTAATACACAAATTGTAAGACAAATTTCCTTATGGATAATAAAAATTATTACCATTGTTATCTTATCTCATTGTTATCTTATCTCATAATGAGACTTTATCATACTTACATGTATAATGCGAGAGAATGTGTGCCACCTTATCTTCGGATGGTCCTATTGATGTCGTAGCTGGCTGTGTTCATTGCTCGAAGCTGGAGATGGCCTTTAGTAGATATAGAGTTCAATGTCACTGGGGTCAATAGTGGGCACAGTAGTGCGGGTGGCAGGCTATCGTAGGTACGATAGGTACTGCAGGCAGAATTGGTCTACCGTGGGCAGTAATGGAAGTATCAATGGGAGTATCAGGTATTCAAGTAGCAATGGTTGTATCGAGTAGGCTTTATTGTAGTATCAATCAAGTAGTAATCGGCAACCTTAGGTGTCATCGTAGGCAGACCTGAGTGAGGCAGCGAAGAAAAAATATGCAGGTTAGGACACTCCTTCATGCGTCTTTTCGATGCCTTGATAAGATTTTTTGTGATTACAATCAAGGGAGATAATGATAAAAATAAAATAGCTTAAAGAGATTGCTAAAAACAACAATAAATACAGGAGCATAAAAAGGGAGATCTTCTAGTCAGCTTTTTTGCTGCTGAGCTCTTTTACAGACTGTGCCAAGGAAAAATAGTGTGCTGTTCTCTTCAGTTGTTCAGCACTGCCGTAAAAGGTTTTGGCTATGTTGGGCTGTAGTGGCAGTGGGGGTCTGCCTAAGGTGGATTAGGTAGAGGCATTCAAAGAGGATATGGTTCACAGTTTCATAGGGGTACTCGCATTGTCTACAAAGGGAGAGTTGTGTGGAATTTATGTTGTTAAGATGGTAATTTAACAGAGGTGTGTGTCCTGTTCTTAGTTGGAAGATTGTAGATTGCTCTTTGCGGGGGGAGGGAGTTAATACTTTCCAGTTTGTTTGGCATAGTCATTTCTTTGTACATAGCTCTGCATCTGCCTGTGTTTCCTGATGGCCATTGGTTGAGCAAGGGAGATAACAATGTCAATTAAGCATAAACAAAGGAGGCAATTAGAATTATTGCTCGAGATGCGGTGTGGTCAAGGGGGGATAATTAAATTAATTAAAGTGTCCGTAGCTACACTATGTGTAGATATTTTACAAGTCTATCATTGTGTTGAACGTAGGAGATAGTGAAGAACACTAATGAGCAAATAATAAAGGGAAGAAAAAAAAAAGGGGGGGGGGGGTTTCAGTCAACGTTACAAGTTGATTTTAAGGAAAGTGTCAATTGTGTTACACATGCTATTAAGGGTTTCGGAACAACTATAGGGCCGGCCTCAGGCATGGACAAACTAGGCAGTCGCCAGGGCTTCCTATTGGTGGGGGCTTCGCACAGGACTCAAAGAACAAATTTAATTTTCTTGAGAAAAATTTTCGAAACATGGATGCTGTTTGTAATATTTTGTTTACATGTTTCATGTTTTCAACCTATTTTATACTCAACATTAAATTGTTGTGACATTTACAAACCTTTCTAACCTTATCAATGAACTGGACATTATCACAAAGTGAGTTTTGCTTCTAATGGGAAGCGTGGGCTTGAACTTGGCCTGGCTACCTAGAAGGGGGGGCTTGAGGTTAGACACCCGACTCGGGCAGAGTTGTGTTTACTGAGCGCCTGAAGGCAGCTGTAGTCCTGAAAGTAACGTTTTATAAAAGCAATAATAATAATACGAAAGAGACGAACTCAGGATTGACAAGCCCACAACCAGAGCGGCCAGATTATTGATTTAATGCTGATTAGAAGAATGACATAAAAATACTTACAAAAAACCAAGCCTGTATTAAAGGTATCTGTATCAATTTGTTGGGATGAGTCATATAATTAAATTTTGTGATATATCTACACTCTACACTATTCTAGACTAAGAATAATAAATCTGTGCGATCTGTTTATCGCAATTTCATGCGTTTTGCTTTCTCAATACGCTGGAACAGGTGGAATGTAAATATCAGGTGTTTAAATTTATTATATATTTTTCTTGTTATGGACCAGAGCGAACTGAGGATGCATGTATAAAGGGCATTAATTCAACTGATACCACCACATCAGTCAAGTACAATTTATTAATGGTTTAAACTTCTGAATGAATGAAGAATAACCAGGGGTGGACTTTACTAAGTAGGGGGCCCCGGGTCAGGATTTTTGAGGTGGCCCTTACACGTTTTCGGTTTTGCTTTTTTTTTTCATCTTGAGCATATACAAAGCCCAAGGAGATGGAATATTACAGCACCATTCTTTCTCTCTCGCTAGAGTCTAGCACAACACACTATACTTTATAACACTCTCGTCTTTACAGCAGGGCTGCCCGACCTTTTACGGCATGGGTGGGCCATTGATATTTCAAATTGAACCGATCCTCTGAGGGGTCGTGCAGAAACTCGTCACGGACTAGATATGACCCACGTGCCTAAGTTTGGGCATTACTGCTTTATAGCAATGTAATAATAATAGGGCGGTACTACTGCAGACCTGCCACATCACCAGAAAATTCCTCAGTGGAAACTGATAAAGGGACTACGATAGATTTTGTTTCCCTTTAACAAAATTCGACCCTGGCAGTGACATAGAAGGAATGCTCGTTCGTTTCTAACATAATAATAATAATAAGTACCAGGTGACAAAGTCTCGCTCGGTAGAAAAATGTGTCCTGGAAGAAGTCATTGTAGAAACATTTCCGTAAGAATGAGTGATCGGATAAAGACTTCAATCCGAGGAGTTCTTTTTGTATAACTTTACTTCTAAATGGCATTGTACGTGGCGATTAGAATACAAAGTCTCTTAAGTCCCCCTACAGTCTAGAGGAAAACAAAAAGCAGCTCACGTCGTGTCGTTTTACATTGCATCTTTTGCAACAACTTCGTTTTTTGCAGTGCAGTCTTGAAACCGTATGTCTTTGATGGAGTGTAAACATCGTTGGTCAAAGCGTTCAAGAAGTCTTAGCTGCTTCTGTATACTACCCATGTCTCAGATCAATATAGAAGGGTTGAGAGAACCACTGCTTGGTAGACCTTGATAATTGTAGGCAGATAAATTTATTTTGGCACCAAAACGCACTAATGGCCCTGATCAGACCATGATCAACCTCCCTTAAAAGCAATGCGTCATTTGAAACTATGCTTCCCATATTTGTGAAGTGGTCCAGCACGATAAAGGGGGGGGGGGTCTCCAATCACGGTGATTTTTAGCGTTGAATCCTTATTATTAGTGCGACGTCCCTATAGACCCAGATCTGTGCGAGACGTCATAGCTACGCCAAACCCTCTACCTCACTGGACTTATCCTGCTCACTACGCTGCCCACGGCAGATCCGCTCTGCCCGCAGCAACCTTGTGCCCACGGTAGCCGGCCACCAGCCCTACTGTGCTCACTACAGATATCAGAACTTTGGATTGAGACTCCATAAGAACTGTATCATCGGCGTCCCTCTACCCTCTAGAGCGCCACCTCCAGCTGCAGAACCTCAAGCCAGGATCACAGCCAGCTGCGACATCTACAGGACAACCAGCTATGTTCAGAAGACAAATTGACATACTCTCTTATTAAGTGCAAGAGTGATGATTAGATATATTATTGATTAGAGATAGATGCAAACAGAGTCACCATACACGGCACCTATGGTGATGGTTAGGAAAAAATCAGGCGCAGTAAAATTTGTGTTGACTGTAGGAAGCTTAACAAAATTACTGTACTTGATTCTGAACCATTACCTAATCCTGAAGACTTGTTACCTTAAAGGGCAGACGCAACAAAGCTAGACTTGATCCGTGGGTATTGGCAGATACCTTTGGTGGATAAAGCTAAACCACTTACAGCGTTTAGTAGTCCTTTTGGGTTGTTTCAATTTAATGTCATGAGTTTCGGGCTTGTCAACGCACCAGCAACGTTCAGCAGAATGATGAGAAAGGTGTTGTCTAATCTACCTCATGTACTGTGCTACCTAGACGACATCTGCATTCATGACATTACTTGGTCAGATCACATTCAACATCTAGAAAGGTTCTAGATACATTGAGGAGAAATGGTTTAACCGTGAGACCATCTAAAGTAGAGATTGGTTGCAAGAACATTTCCTATCTAGGATATGTAATTGGAGGACTCACTGAAACCACAACCTGAACTACGACAACGGATTATGAATCTTCGTCAGCCAACTACCAAGAGACAGGTCCGTAGTTTATTGGGACTCTGCAACTTCTATCGAAGGTTTATAGCAGGTTTTGCAGAGATGACTGAGCCACTCACAAACCTGACCAGAAAGGGAGCACCCAACGTGATCAGATGGTCACATGACTGTGAAGTATCGCTGCAGAAGATGAAGAAGGTATTTGCTGAGGAACCGATCCTGCGGCTACCCAACTGTCAGAAGGAATTCATACTAGCAACTGATGCATCTGCTGTTGCTATCGGGAGATGCCTAGCACAGGAATCACAGGGCATTCTACATCCCTTGATGTACGACAGTAGAAAGTTGTCTTCAGCGGGACATACGATACAGCACCGTAGAAAGAGAGTGCTTGACAGTTGTTTGGGCAGTAACCAAGTTGGCCAAAACATTCGTACTTCGCACAGATCACGCACCTTACGCTGTTTAAACACAAGTAAATCGTGAATTTCAGGGTAACTCGCTGGGCCATGATCCTTCAGGACTTTCAGTTGGAAGTGCAGCATATCCCGGGTAAAGCAAACGTCGTAGCGGACATTCTGTCACACTTATCATAGATATAAGCCTATGTGGCTTCTTACAAGCATGTGTTGCTTGATCAAAGACTTTGTGTCTTCAACAGCTTAGACTTTGTTGCATGATGGTCTACACCTAAGACTGTGTGTCTTCAACTAAGACTGTGTGTCTTATACTAAGATTGTGTGTCTTAATTAAATATAGACTGTGTGCCTATTACATTGAAGTCTGTGTGACTACATTGAAGTCTGTGTGATTATGTTCAAGTCTGTTTGACTACATAAACGCCTGTGTGGCATACCCAGAGCCGTTGTGGCCTAACGAATGAACATTTATGTTGTTGTGTTTTAATGTTTTATATTTGTTTTATAATCATGTCATTTAGATATCTTTGTGAAAATATATTATAATTTTAGGAGGGGCGAGATGTCACATGTGAATGTGTGATTGTATGTATAACCTCTTTTTACAAAGGAGCTAATCATCGGAAGTGAGTTAGTTGTCAAAAGTAGATAGAGCAGTGTGTGATATGCAGGAAAAGTTCATTAAAGTTGATGTGTTTTGATTTAGTTGTTTAGTAGTTTTATTCGTTAATTAAAGCGGAACCTCGGGACACCGGAGTACGTGTGTCATTGGTTGTCAGAGCATTATAAATAGATATATAATAGGAAAGCTGAAACTCTATTAAAGTATTACAATGCAATTCATAAAAAATCATTGTTTTTATTTTGTACTTTCATAATGCACAGACTTTTACAAACACTTATGTAGATGGATTAATTATGTAAATATGGAGGTAAATATTAATTAAATTTTCCAATGTATGATTATATTATTATGTTTTGCGAGTTTTCCAATTGTTTTCACCAGTGATTCCCAAAGTGTTCCATATAGACCCCCAGTGGTCTACGACGACTTCCAATGGGTCTACGAGAGAGAAAAATGAATTGGGGTCTGCGATAGTCAATCTCATCTAAGCATGTCGAGTCTTTAAAATGTATTTTCTATTGCGAGAAATTAACTTATAAAACAAATGATTTGTACCTTAGTTAATGTCACAAGACGCTAACAGTGTGCTGGCGCCTGCTTCAACTGGTCGTTGTCTGGGAGGGCGATTCTGGAGGCCTGACTGTTGACGCGGGAACTGTGTATTTCGTGGCTTTAGCCTTGTCGCGATTTAACTGGTATTAGTGTTTGTGTATACAACTCACATATAACACTGAATACCAAAATAATAGTTAAATACAAGGTAACGTAGAAATGTATTAATAGATAGAATCATCCACGAATATATGGTGACATGAATGAAAACTGATAAACAAACTTAAAAAACTAAATGACTGTAAACTTATGGTCTAAAGATAGTATTCCTAAAAATAGAAGTGTAGTTGAAAATGTTTAAATTAAACAAGATGAAAGATATGCGACCCCACTCTCACTGCCTCTTTGTCCCCAAAGTTTCCAGGTCACCCTGCCTCGTTGTAGACCAGGTCACCTGGTCACGTGACAATAAAATAAACATTAAAAGTATACAGGTACATATTTCCCTTCCCAATACTAAAATAAATCTAATTCAATTAAATAAAATATACTAAAAACATAAATAATTGTATTAGGTTTAAAATAGAAATAACAGTCTAATAGGCTAATAATAATAATAACAATAATAATATAACAGAGTCTTAAGAGAGAACAATATATTGTGCAGGGAATGTGTGTCGTTTGTAGACTTGAAACATGCCACAGCTTGCAAACATCAGAAGTCCTCCAACAAGACTTAAGTAAAAAGAGTAGCCAAGGTCATCTGCGAGAGGGCCTGAATTTACATATGAGAATCTCCAGACGAAGATACAAATCAAGACAGCTACTCCTGCCAAAACAATCAAAATATATTAATATATTAGTAAATCTTAAAAATATAAATGTTTATATAATGTTAATGTATTCATTAAGTTAAAAGAAATATACATTAGGGTAGTCACCGGATGCAATTAAAAATATAAAAAAATAAATAGATAAATAAATAAAAAATGAAATCTAAAATATAATGATATCGGATTTTCAATATCCTTTCTAGTTTATGTGATCTAAACGAGAAGGCCGGACGGGCAGATCACACACTAAAAACTCATAGCGACTATTCTCCTTTCGGAAGCCGCTAAAATAGCTAGCTTTTTTATTTTTCTGGTGTACAGAATACAGGATTATCGATAAACAAAGAATTGCATTAAACTTAAACCATTAAACAATTTCTATTTTTTTTTCAGGACTGTAGAATCAAATTTCAAAGTTATTTAATAATGTAGAACCAAGTCATTTTTACAATTCCTCTTATCAGCTTGCAAAGTTTTCATGGGGCCAAAAAAAACAACACGAAAACTTGGCTTACTTGGGTGGACACGGATCTTGAAAATGGCTCTAACGGTTTTCCTAGAAATTTGACTGTTTATGTATATCTTTGGTAAAAGAACTACTAGATAACTGGTAGCACGGGGAAAACGTTGGTTTGAGTGTCCCCGTTTGAACGTTCTCATTGGTCCAAAAAATAATCTTCTAAAATTAAATTGGGTCTAGAAGTTTACCGCATTTTTGCACTTTTACCCCCGCATAAGCGTTTACCCGCACACGCGTATACCCCACATAAGTGACAGAATAAGTAAGAAGAAAATCGTACAAGCCGTACCCTTATATACTCCGCACTATGGCAGTTTTGCTCATTATCATCAAACTCCATTTCAGTGAGGGCTTGAGGGGCTCAAATCCTCTCTTGCTAAAGCGTAGTGCATACATCATCATCATCAAAAAACTCCATTTGAGTGAGGGCTTGAGGGGCTCAAAGCCTCTCTTGCTAAAGGCCTGGACAGAAATCCTTCTGTATTGCGTAGTGCACACATGTCACCATACAGATCGAGAAATGCCAGACCTGTCAAGACGGAGATTAGCAAGTATGGCGCAGTCAAAAAAAATATGAGGCATGGTTTCTTCTTCTTCCCAGCAGCGGGGGCAACGTGAATCGAAATTTGGCCATAGCCGTGAGAAATATAAACCAACAGGACAGTGGCATGTCCTGTACTGTGCTATAATAGCTTGCTCAGGCCTGGACAGCCTCCACCACGGGGAAGTGCGGTCAGATCACCTCATGCGCTCCCAGACTCCACTGGCTTTTTGGCACAGGTCCCAGCACTCAAACCACTTTTCCATTTCTGTTTTTTTTTTTAATTATAGCCAGAGCATGATGAAGATTCACAGACTGTTCGATGGGTGGTGTTTGCCCCCCCCCCCCCCTCGGGTGGGTCAAGGAGTCTGCAATAGTGTTGCCAGTCACACCTATGTGACTATGTCCCTCGAGACGCAATCGCGCTCCAGTTGTTGTTCCAACACGCGATGCATTGAGTGCAACATGCGCGTGAAATACGAGGCTACGGACGTATCTGTAGCATAATGAATAAAGACCCATATTTTTTCTTTATGTTTATGAGTAAAATAAATTTTGTAAACTGCCATCTGCTGGGTAAACTTGTATAACACGCGGGTTATATGCTTGAATATGCGGAAGAAAATCTTAATCTTCAGCACACATACGTTGTCGGGTATTCCCGAATGTATTAATTGAAGAGTGAAATGAAGAAATAGACGTTCAGTAACATTTGGGCACGTCTTCTAAGTCTAGATCTGTAGGCCTATCACCAGAATATTTATAACATATATCTAGAGCCAGTATTCTGCTCTAATATACTGACTTTTAATGTTGCCATGCCTGGAACTTTATCACCAATTTAGAATATTTATAACATATATCTAGAGCCAGTATTCTACTCTAGGCTACTGACTTTTAATGTTGCCATGTCTGGAACTTTATCACCAAACTAGAATTTTATATACTCTGAGTACATCTGGGCGTAACTTTTTTTTTTCGGCAGGAGGGACATGGTTGAGGTTTAAATTCCTTTTTAAGTAAAGGCTCTTGCATTTCAAAATCTGCTTTTAAAGGAGGAATTGTCTTTTTTCTTTTTTTATTGTTATTATTTAGTAGGCAGTTTGGGCCGGCCTTTGGCATAGGCAAACTAGGCTACCGCCTAGGCTTCTAGGGCCTTCAATTGATGGGGGCTCGCACAGGACTACAAAGAATTAGAAAAAAAAAAAAGAAAAAAAAAGGTGCGAAACTTGGATCAGATCTCAAACATAGTAAAGCTCTAGGACTTTATGTTTACTCTGTCTCTACTACGAAAATTTCAATTATTTGTCTATTTGGATATAGACTGGCAGGTTTTTTAAATTCATTACGTTATTTTTAGCGGCCCCCTAAAGAGGAAAAGACCCTATTAGTTTTGTGTGGAATGTCTTTCCGTCCATCCGTCCCGTTTAGATCTCGTCAACTAGAAAAGATAATGAAAATCCTACATCATAATATTTTAGACCATTCAAAGTTCTGATGCAACGGCTACTTTTTTCTTTTCTGAAAGCAAAAAAATCTATTTTTTTAAAAATCTATTATGCAATCAGTTTTTTTTCAAAAAAAATACACAACTATTCACTATTAAAAGTAACAAGCAGGGGAGGCGCTTTAGGTAACTATTTACTATACTATTACTTTTACAAAAAAAAATAAATGTTTACTTTTTTTTAAAGAGAACAAATCTATTTAGTATGCATATAAGTTGGACATAATTTAAAACAACAATTAAAAGTAGTTTTCATATTATCGCGTGAAACTGCAATGCTGCACTACCCCAAAAGTACAATTAAATAAAGGAAAAAAAAATAATTTTTTTACGGAAATGTTTTTTTCTTGAGGATTTGAATAAGAGATTACCCTTTTCAAAACAATTAGATCAATTACACATTCATTATAAGACATCAGTTAGGCCAGGTTCACATTAAATTTCACATTCACTTTGAGTTCGACAATAAAGACAAAAGAAGCCAATCTTGATACACAATGTTTACCTGACAGAAGGCACAGAGCAATAGCAACGTTTATCTGCTTTTTCCGAGAGCTTTCTTCGGCATTTGCTTGAAGGGCATATACTGAGCAAATAATCAGAGCGCCAAGAGCTGGAAATATCGCCAACACAGAAAAGGCTTCACATGCTTGCAGATCGGCTGTGGAAAGAAAGAGAAAATGTGTAGATTGCAGATTTTCATAGATGGAGGCTAATTCATAAATAGCAAGTCGCTTTGGTGTATCCGGTGTACAGAAGACGGAAGTATTGATAAGCGAAGTATTTTTATAAGATATATATATATAATGATTTTTGGGCACTTTTCAGCAGTGTAGATTCAAACGTATAATCTCCTTCCCTTATGGCTCAAACTCTATTTTATAAAGCTTATATCAACTCTGTCTGTCTAATAAAAAGTTTGCACACATTATTTCTCCGACACCCAATCTCGAATCAAGCTGAAACCTTGCACAATTATTTCCTTTACATGACAACACAAGAACCAAAAAAAAAAAATAATGAATTAGTTAATTAACTATTAGTAGTGATGGGAATCAAACTAACTTTTAAAAGTTAAACTAAAACTAGTTTTCAACTAAAATAAAGTAGTTAAACTAAAAGTTTATCATGAATTTCAAAATCTAGTTAAACTAAACTAAAGGAATTAATTAAACTATAACAATTTTTTTTTGGTGGTGATGGTGGGGGAGGGGGGCGGGTTTGAAATAGAAATATTTATCCATAATAAAATCAGTAATATGGAATATGTTTCTTAAATAAACGTTAATGCACAATAAAAATTTTAAAAAAATATTATATTTTTCCCTTCAATTAAAACCTTTAGAAAAGAATGGTACTCTTTTTTAGCTGCCCCCGAAATGTCTGTCCGTAGACCCCTCAGCCGGAGCCGCGCGCCGAATTCGCCGCCAAATTTTTGGCCGCCTAAAATCCGCCGAAAAAAATGTGGCGGGCCGTATTAGCCGCCATATTTTGTCCGCCAAAATTTGCCGAAAATGAATGATGCGTCGTTAAGTTTTTTCTTTTTTCAATTTTGTCTTGGCATTCTGTTTTAAAATCTATTGCATTTTTAAATAAAGGTCGCCGGAAGTTTCATAAAGAGTTCTTGTTTAATGTCAAATTACAATTCTAATTTTATTAAACCCCAGTTAAAATACACTTTAAAAAAATAATTCAATTAATTTAAGTTACCGTTTTTTTTTTGTCAATAACACGATTTATTATCAATAATCTGTTTTATAAAATAAATGGCTCAGCGATCTTCTACTTCTACTAGTAGCAGTGCTGCATCATCCTTGTATTCATATCTTACTCAACTGGCTCGACTTCACCTATCATCATCAGCATCATCTGTTCCAATTAAGTGCATTTTTTCGGTTACTGGTTTGATAATAAACAGCAAACGATCAAGTCTAACAGCTGATAAGCTACATCGTGTTTGTTTCATCCATGACAATTACAAACTGATATATTGAGTGGTTAACTTAAAAAATGGACTGCATTTTCATGCACTCTAAATAATGTAAATTATGACAGAATATAAAAGTGTTTTTTTTTATATGTTTGAAATAAAGTTTTTTGCTGAAGTCTTTTATTCATGAAGTTTTATTACTTTATTATTGGCAAGGCATAAGCCGAACTAGCCGAATATTTTTCTAATCAGCCGGAAATCAGCCACAAATGCCAATTCACGGAGAAATGCGGCTAATCCGGATATAAGCCGAAAAATTATGTAAGACAGCCGAAATCTTGAAAAAAAATTCAGCTGGCAGGTCTATCTGTCCGTCCGTCCCGTTTAGATCTCGTAAACTAGAAAAGATATTGAAAATCGGACATCACAATATTTTAGACCATTCAAAGTTCTGATGCAACAGCTACTTTTTTTTTCTGAAAGCGAAAAATCTAATTTTTTAAATCAGTTATGCAAGTATTTTTTTAAAGAGAAAAAGCTAATTAGTATGCATCATAAGTTAAACCTAATTTAAAACAAATAGTAATCTTATAAACTTCATGTTCCTATATTATTTTAAATTGCTGAATTCAGCGATTCCATAAACTTCATGTTCCTATATTATTTTAATTTGCGGTGAATCTATACACAAATATTAATAAGAGATTGAGCCTTTTCAAAAATTAGATCAATTATAAGACATCAATTAGGCCAGGGGAGGCGCGGTGGCTGAGCGCTAAAGCACTTGGCTTCCAAACCGGGGTCCCGGGTTGGAATCCTAGTGAAGACTGGGATTTTTAACTTTGGAATCCACTCAGCTCTAATGGGTACCTGACATTAGTTGGGGAAAAGTAAAGGCGGTTGGTCGTTGTGCTGGCTATGTGACACCCTCGTAAACCGTGTGCCACAAAAACAGATGAACTTTACATCATCTGCCCTATAGACCACAAGGTCTGAAAATGGAACTAGTTAGGCCAGGTTCACACCTAACTTTACATTCACTTTCACCTATCCTTTGATCTGCTGGACCGCTGGGGCACTACACAAGATCTGTTAACCTTCTTTCACCATTCTTATCTCTCATTTGTCTTTGATATAATTTCATTCTGATGTTCTTTCTGAAAATATTGTAGCCTGCCTGGGTGGACCACTTCGGGAGCCGATTTTGAGTTTGTGTTTCCACACAAACTGTCTTTTGTAACCTTATTTAAAATTATATTAAATTATATATAATAACGAAAAATTAACGGTTAAGCAATAGTGTTAGTTGTATTTTTAGTGGTCAGACAAAAAAAATTAGCACATCGGCATGGTTAGTTTTACACTATAAAATAGTTATACAGAAAGAATGTTTCTAAAACTCCAACAATTTCGTTCCTATTTTATTGGTTACTAAATCTAATTTTTAAACTCTAATTTAATGTTATTTAATGAGATATAAAACTTTACCGGTACAAGTAATTGAAATCTTTCGTTTAGTGTAAAGAACATGCTTGACTAGCCATGCCTCGTCTGACCACTCCACATTAAGCAAACACTGTTGCATAACGCGTAATGAAAAAAATGCAGGGAGGTCTTGTATCATCGACTACACACGTACAGTACACTAGGTATACACCAGGCCTACATGTGTATGTCTAATGACCAGGTTGTTAAAATCAGTTGGACACAGTCTATTTAGTTTATGGTCAAGAAAGGGTGTGGATTAAGATTTTTTTTCTAGAGTTGGTTATCCTAATGCTTTAAGATCTATATAGGCCTAACTGTCGATCCTTAGATCTCAATAATAAGTCTTAAGACTATAAAAAGGGTGTAGTTGATGTTCCTGCAGTTAAAAAAATTATTGTTTGCTGCAATGAATTGATCAAAACCACTAAATATAATATTGACCTAACTCACTAATCAGATTCCCACTAGAAACAGAAATTCGGAACAATCCCATTCATAATATTGCATAGAATCTTTTAGCTACTTTCAATTGCAAATATTTAATCCCATGACTTCTACCAGCAAAATACTTTACCCTCTTCAAATGCAGACTGACTAAATAGTTGTTCACTGCATCATTTTTTTTTATAATCGAAGTTATTGATATCACATGACCAGAAAACAGGGATGTGCGTTTCAACCTTGACCACATGTTCAAAAGTTGTACAAATTTTAATTAAACTTTTCAGTTATTAACTAAAAAAAAATTAATTAAACTACGATTTTAACTAATTTTTTTTATTGTTAAACAAAGGCCTTAACTTTTGTTTAGTTAAACTAAAAGTTTCTAACTTTTTAGTTAATTTGTGCCCATCAATAACTATTAGTAATAACTATTTAGTTTGGTATGTCGAACAAGGGAAAGAAATGTGTCTTGACTGAAGTGGCGATATAAGCTGCATTAGCCCTCTTTATTGGTCGCCGATAAAATTGAAACAAAAAATATATAGCCTAAGGAGGCGTGAGCCACTACTTTTTTTTTTTTAAAGCTTTTAAAACCCAATTATGAAAAAATCCACTCAGATATCCCTTTCGTTCTACCCCCCCCCCCCCCCCCCCCCCCATTTTTCCAACTGGTCCAGATAAGTGATAGGATCATAGCGTATTAAGAAAACTAAAAGCATGTTCTAAAAAAATACATAGATCTTGGGTGAAAGATTCGTCAAATAAAGTACTGTAAATGTGTAGTTTAAGGCGCTTGTTTCAGGTCTTTTCTTTCTATAACCTCTATCGGGTTTTATCCCAATTACCCGTATTTTTGTGCAGAATTGTTTTCTCTATCTGGCTCACTTAAAATTATAGCATAATAATGTCAGTTTAATTTAAAAAGAGAGCTGAAAAATGCGAACGATATATAAGAAAAAAAGTACTTCCGGCCCAATTTATAATTCTAGTTTTAAACCAAAGAAACGAAACGAATAAGCTCAACATAGCTCATTGGTAAAATATTCCCAATCGCAGACATATCGTTGTTGGTCTACATCTATTACAATTGTTTTACCTATCATATTATGCGTAGTTGTATCAATTAAGTTTGGATTACTCACATTGGCCTAATTTAGATATAGACTAGAATACGTATGTCTTACTTTACCCGTATCTAGTCCAATCTAGTGACACCGGTGCTTAAAGGCAATACGCCTAACAGCCAAGGCTCTACGGGAGGACTAATCCTTCCAGTCTTGTTACCAATTGGAGTGCCACCGTAATAAAGTACATTATGCTGTTCGCGACCGATCCGCTTCTTAATGTGATACCAACGTAGACGTAATAAATAAATCTGCACCCCTAAGCTGTCAGAAGATAAATTATTGCCTTAATAATTTATAGATGTAAATTATTGTTCAAATTATGAATACATATAAGTCTAAATCTAGATCTACGTCGAATTGAGATTGTTGTCAAGTGTATGATGAGGATACACTAAAACTTGGCGTTATAAAAAGAGTTTTTTAAAACTTACAGATATCTTATCTTATATAAAACAGACGTTACTTCTAAAAAGAAGATGATTACGTTCTACGCGTCGTGCATTCAGCCATGCATATTAACCAATGACTTAAATTCTGCCAAGTCACTGGTTTTCCTGGCTAGCTCAGGCAACCCATTCTATGCTCTAATAGCACTAGGGAAGGAGTATTTGTACAAATTTGTCCTAGCATATGGGATGAGGAATGTGCCTTTCTCTTTGTGTCTTTCAGAGTATTTAATTACATTTTGTTTTTGTATTTGAAGATTATGGTTCAGTGTTTTATGTATAATTGCTACTTTACTTTTGCGTCTTCTGTCCTGAAGGCTTTCTAAATTTAGTGATTTAACTAAAGGTGTTACTCTAGTCAAATGTGAATATTCGTTTGTTATGAATCTCACTGCTCTATTTTGTATCTGTTCCAGTTTCTTAATGTTTTCTTCAGTTGAGGGGTCCCAAACAGAGGATGCATATTCTATTATTGGCCTAACCAAGGTTAAATAACATTTTAGTTTTATGTTCTTATTTGATTTATAGAAATTTCTTTTAATAAACCCTAATGCTTTGTTTGATTTTTTGATAGTTTCATCAATATGGAGATTCCATGACAGTTTTTTATTTATTATAACACCTAAGTATTTTGCATTTTTAGTTTGTTTGACTGGTTTACCATGAATAAGATAAGTAGAATTAATTTGTTTTTTAAAAACAATATTTGAATCAGTACCTCTTTCATGAATTAGTTAATAAATGGAAAATATATGTTATAATGATCCATTAATACTTCTTCCATTGTGACCTTAGATGCACCTTTTTTTTTAACCAATGCGCAAATCTATGAATGAAGTTTGAGTCTTTAATGAAGAAGTATGTGACCTTTAAAAAAAAACTTACCTCCAATGAAGTTTTTCATGTAATTGTGGTGTCTGCTCGCACAGATAATTTACACAATTATATGGTTCATTTTTGGAAAAGAAAAAAAGTAGCAGTTGCATCAGAATTTTGAATGATCTAAAATATCATGGTGTCCGATTTTCATTCTATGTTCTAGTTTCTGATATCGAAACGGGACAGACGGACAAACAGTGTCAAGACTCATTTCTTCTCTAATATACATATGTGTATTACTAAATGTACCCAAATCCTGGGCAATACCACAACGACACATACAACGATAGAACAAATATTCAGAATGCCAACTCACAGACATATAACATGTTTATTACATTATCTGTACTATAATACAGAATCAGTTCAGACATTTGAAATATCCAGTATCAATTTAAAATATATCAGCTTAATATTCCATAGACTGAATAGTGACAACACAGAGAAATAATTAGAGTCCACACTTCTACTATATCTATATCCTAAAGTCCAACTGTCCTGGACTAGGAACAAAACCACACTGCCCTATTATGAGTTACATTATTTTCAACAAAAACATCTCACCAAATCAAAACAACCCAAAACAATAACAGTTTTGAAGTCAACAACCTGAATTGCCCCCCCCCCCCTTCTCCTCTACAGTAAACAGGAGACCCAGGCTGACCAGAACTCAGTCCTGACATTTCTCCCCCCTCTAATTTTTGTCTGTTTCTGGGTTCATTTAAAACAGACAAACTTCCAATAAAGACATTTCCAAAACGTACATATATCAACATGCAAACAAAAGTAATCTTGGTACTAAAACATAGCCTACAGTTTGTAAACAAAAATACACAAAAAAAACCGATGTATCCCCATGAAATGTCACTCTACTATACACAACCTGCTAGGCAATAATAAGTATATGTATATATATATATATCAGCATGTAAACAAAAACAAATAGTCAGTGAACAAGCATATTTAAATGTTATATACAACATACTAAGCAATTAGCATTATACGTATATATATATATCAACATGTAAACAAAAATTAGTGTGCAAACATATATTCTACCTTTTGTAAAAGGCGTTTAATTACATATCCCCAATCCTAGCAAACAAATAACTTTGAAATGAATAAATATTAAATTTCAGTTATCTGTAATCAATGTTATGTTGGTCTATTCTGTTAGTCTAGATAGAAAGTCAGCAATTACATTTAGTTTGCCCTTTAGATGTTCTACATCAAAGTTAAATGATTGTAATAGTAGAGCCCAACGACAAATTCTATTATTCCCATATGTTGCGCTCTTCAAAAAGGCCAGTGGTCTATGGTCACACTGAATTGTGAATTTAGCGCCATATAAATATCTGGACAAGCGTTGCACCCCCCAAACAATGGCAAGGCATTCTCTCTCAATCACTGAATACCGTTGTTCTCTGGGCAACAGTTTTCTGCTTAAGAACTTTACAGGATGGAATATTCCTTCTACTTCCTGCAAAAGACAACATGATATGGCTATGTCCGACGCGTCTGTGTGCACCATAAATGGTCTATTAACGTCTGGTAATTTCAGTATAGGATCCCGTGTCATGCACATTTGAATTTTTCTTAATGCCCGGTCACATTCTGGAGTCCAATTGACCCTCGTCGGTGTCCCTTTTTTTAACAATCCAGTAATTGGAAATACTATTTCCGCGAACGCTGGAATAAATCTGCTATAAAAATTAACAATACCTAGCAAACATCGAACCTCTTTTTTCGTTTTTGGTGCTTTTATATTCAATACCTTGTCTCTGTTATTGGGTTCTGGGTATATGTTTCCTTCACCTACAATATTACCCAAGAAAGTTATTTTATGATACGCGATTTCGAGTTTGCTTGGCTTGATAGTAAACCCATATTCTTTTAGCCTGGACAACACTTTCTCTAGTGCTATTAAGTATGATGACCAATCATGCCCGAATACACAAATGTCATCAAAATAAAACACAACATTTTCCAGTCCTTTAAGAATGGTCCTAACAGTGCGATTAAAAAAACTAGGAGAATTAAGCAGACCAAACGGTAGATATTTAAATTGAAAGTGACCACTTGGTACCCTGAATGCAGTGTATTTCCTACTATTCTCTTCTATTGGTATTTGCCAGAAGCCTTTTGTTAGATCTATCTTTGTAAAAAATTTGGCACTATTTAGTGGTAAGAAAAGATCTTCTTGGTCTGGAATAGCCTCCGCGTCAAATTTGGTAACCGCGTTTAACTTCCGAAAATCTATGCAAGTACGTACTGTTGAATCTTTTTTCTTAACCAAAACAACAGGAAATGCATAGGGCGATTGAGACTCTTCAATAATGTCCATTTGAATCATGTTCTCTATCTCCTGGTCTAAGACATCTCTCATATGAATAGGAACTGCGTATGGCCTCAGTGTAATAGGCTTTTCTGTTGTGAGCTCAATGTTGTAAGCTTTAACCTTCGCTTTACCCGGTATATCAGTAATTATATCTTTATACTTCTCAACTAGCGTCAGAATCTGTTCTCTTTGGGATTCGGTTAATTCAGTATTGATATTAATATGTTCCCTGGAATTAGTACTCTCAAGAGTAGGTAACTCAGTAACTTCATCCTCTTGGTTATCATCTTCCTGGTCGGTTACAAGGGACGCTATGCACGCATGTAATAATTCTTCCCCTTGACCCCCATACAAGACATGTGACGCAGTTCCCGAGAGTTGTAGATCACTATTTTCCTTAACCGTACATTCCGTGTTGTTTTTTTCATGATATTTTACAAGTCTGTTAACATGGAGAATTTTTACTCGATTGCCTTTCTTTATTTTTACATTAAACTTGTTAATTCTTTTTTCTACTTTATAGGGCCCCTCCCAGTGCAAGGCTAACTTATTCTGTCTCTGTGGTTTCAGTAAAAGCACAGAATCACCTGTTTGAATATCTTTTTCTTTGCTATTTCTATCATAATACCTTTTATAACTTTCCTTACATTTTGAGCTATTTTTCTGAGCTATTTGACAAGCCACAGCCAGCCTACTTTTTAGGTCTAATAAATAGTCAAACACATTCTTTATTTCTGGTTCTACCTGTTGATTAGTAAAAAGATCTTTTAGAATTGACATAGGCCCCCTGACTTTCCTTCCATACAACATTTCATAAGGGGAAATGTTAGTAGACTCATTTGGTACCTCTCTGTACGCAAACAGAAGTGCATTTATAACTCTATCCCAGTTCTTAGGTTCTGCTTCGGCCGTCTTTCTCAGCATGCACTTCAAAGTCCCGTTAAAGCGTTCTACTCCCCCATTTGACATGGCGTGGAATGGTGTTGATTTAACAATCTTTATTTTAAAAAACTGACATATTTCTTTGTATAATTCGGATCTGAACTGAGATCCATTATCAGAGAGTATCTGTTCCGGGAATCCTATTCTAGTAAAAATAGCACTTAGAGCTTCTATTACTACTGGTGTTGTTGTATTAGGTAGTGGTACAGCTTCCGGCCATCTTGTTGCCAAATCAACTAACGTTAAAATGAATCTATTCTTCCGATCTGTCATTTGGAGTGGTCCTATGATATCAATAGCAACTTTAGCAAATGGAGTAGAAATAATATTCATGCGCCCTAGTTCTACCTTTCCAGCTTTTCCTGGGTGTCTACCTCTTTGACAAAGGTCACAACATTTAATGTATGTTTTTATATCTTTATCTACCCCAGGCCAAAAGAAATGCGAATATATCCGATACCTGGTTCTATTTATAGACATATGTCCAGCTAAAGGTGTAGAATGTGCTATTTCTAATATTAGTTCACGTCTATTCGTAGGGATTACAAGTTGTCGTTCTATTACCCCAGGGCTATCTTTTCTCTCAAATTCTTTGTAAAGTAGACCTTCTTCCACAATAAATGACACCAATCCCTTTTTCTTATCTTCGACCGTTCCTGCTTTCGCTTTTTCCCATAATCTAACTAAAGAACTATCATTTCTTTGATCCTCTCTAAAATCACTGTCCAATTCCATCCACTTACTTAAACCAATCCTGTCCTTATCTTCCGATTTGACCCTAGTGTCTTCTGCTTTCGCCATTGCCCTAGTAACAGCATTCCCATATAAAAATGCTTTAGCCTGATCAACATTTCCAATAATAATATCTGCTATTGGGTCCTTAAACATGGCCGCTACAAAGACTCCTTTTAAAAATGGAGTATCAATGTCTATCCACGCAAGTGGATACTGAAAAGTTTGTCCATCTATTAATTTTAAAGTGAAAAACCCATCTATCTTCTGACTTTCTTCTATCAAACTTTCTCGGACCCCAATTATGCTCGCCCCTGTATCTCGTAGAACCGATACCCTTCGATCTCCTAAAAATCCTTCAACTATTTTCAATCCACCAACTGATTTATCTTTATAATCTAAACAATTATATGTATCAGTGTGACATGCAAACAATCCCACTTGTTGCCCCCTTTCTGGTAATACTCTTAGTCATTGCTGTGTTGGACCTCTATTCTCATTTATCTTTACCCGACACCATCGAGCAATGTGTCCGCCCTTTCCACATCTATATCACTTGCGTCCCATCTGTGTTTATATTATTCGGGCGACGACTGTTAGATTGACCAGTGGCACCAAATGCTACATATGGGATATCGTTACTAGTTATTTTGTTACTTCCCTTTACAATATGTGTAGAGCCTTTCGTGGCATCTCTAAATTGATCAATACAGTCTAAGACCTCTTGGGCTGAAGTAGGCTTTCGTAGCAAAATATCTTTCAGGGCCTCAGAAGATAGCACACTGTAAAGTCTGTCTCTCATTATCAGGTCAATTATACCATCTACTGTCATTGGGGTTTGTGATGTTTTAAGCCAGTTGTCAAATGTCCTTTTCAAATGGACATAAAAATCTTTCATATCGTCCGTCATTGGGGAAAGTTCATGCCACAGTGTCCGACAGGCTTCTTCCGTTAGTTGGGCTTGTTTTAGGAGCTCCCCCTTAACAAGATCATAGTCAGTGTTATGTATCAGTTTTGTTTGTATCATAAACAATTTTAATTTTTCATTTAATTTGTGAGTGAGGACAAGTGGCCATCTTGTCTTGGGAATGTCGTTAGCAGTAGCAGTTGTTTCGAACAGTTCTAAGTAGAATAACAAGTCCTCTTTGTCTGTCATGCATTTTAGGTTTTTGTCTAACTGTTTACTCTGTTTGGGGTTGTCGTTAACTGTTATGTCTTTCTTATCCATTTCATGTTGTCTTGCTAGTTGTTTGTCCTCCATCTCTCTTATATGTCTTCTCTCCTCCGCTTCCCTTGTCAGTCTATCTAAGTCAATTTTCTGTTGGGCATCTATAAATTTCTTTAACGTTTTGCCCTTAAACCCCAACATTTGAGCCTGGGCTACTATCTCCTCAAATGGACGAGGTATAAACTCTGACATTTTCCTAGAGCAGTGTCCTTTATTACAATATTAGCTCACAAAATGATATACATACAAAAACAATTAAAGCAAAATTAAAATAATACTAATACCTCTGCTCCTACTAATGTTGTTCAAGTGGTACTCCAACAGGTTAAAGACAATAGTCCAAGGTTATCCAATAAGGTGATTTCTCTTAGTCTATTTCAGGTAGATAATCCAACAGGTAATCCCAACATGGCTTTATACCTACGCGTGGTACCGGTGCTTGGAATGTACCACAAAAGTTAAATTCATATACGTATTAGATCCAGCAGCAGCTTCTTCAGTATAATCCAAAGGAATGTACCACAAAAGTTAAATTCATATAAGTATTAGATCCAGCAGCAGCTTCTTCAGTATAATCCAAATAGAATGTACCACAAAAGTTAAATTCATATAAGTATTAGATCCAGCAGCAGCTTCTTCAGTATAATCCAAGGAATGAGCGTATTGGTAATCCAATTATGAGGGACGAACTTGCCCTTGCATATACCTTTATGTTTAGACGTACTAAGGGGTGCTACTATTACTTGCTAATAGTGAACACAGTAGGCCTGTTAAATCATTATTATTAGATAGTAACAGCCTAAAATACAGACGACGAGTTTCCGCTCCTTATGGGTGTGTGGGTGCAGCAGATACTTTAGGTTACAGTACTCAGAGATATATACTGTCTGGATACAGCAGATACTTCAGGCTACAGTACTCAGAGATATATACTGTCTGGATACAGCAGATACTTCAGGTTATAGTACTCAGAGATATACGCTATCTGGATGCAGCAGATGCTTCACTGGAGATTGATGCATCCATCGCATGTAGTTGTTTTGGACGAGCCCCCAAAATGTCAAGACTCATTTCTTCTCTAATATACATATGTGTATTACTAAATGTACCCAAATCCTGGGCAATACCACAACGACACATACAACGATAGAACAAATATTCAGAATGCCAACTCACAGACATATAACATGTTTATTACATTATCTGTACTATAATACAGAATCAGTTCAGACATTTGAAATATCCAGTATCAATTTAAAATATATCAGCTTAATATTCCATAGACTGAATAGTGACAACACAGAGAAATAATTAGAGTCCACACTTCTACTATATCTATATCCTAAAGTCCAACTGTCCTGGACTAGGAACAAAACCACACTGCCCTATTATGAGTTACATTATTTTCAACAAAAACATCTCACCAAATCAAAACAACCCAAAACAATAACAGTTTTGAAGTCAACAACCTGAATTGCCCCCCCCCCCTTCTCCTCTACAGTAAACAGGAGACCCAGGCTGACCAGAACTCAGTCCTGACAAACAGACAGACCACACAAAAAAAAGAATAGCTATTCCCCTTTCGTTGGCCGCTTAAAACAAAAACCTAGAACTACACACTTCAAGCTTATACAATCCGGTTCTTCGTTCTAGTCCCTCGTGCTACCTCCATTGTGTCTCTATCAAGTCTACAACACGCTGACATCTTCTTTTTTTTTTTTACCATTCAGGTGTAAATAGTTTTGTAAAAAGTTCTTCCTGGTCTGTTTGGGTATAGATGTGAGGCCCTACACCCGTCTGGAAAGGCCTTGATTCAACAGTAACATAGAATGTAGAAATGCGATTAAGTTTCCTTGAACCGGACGTAAATGCTATTTCAAGGATTTTTAAAAATAGTATACCTACTAACAACTAATAAGTTTTCCGATTTATTACAGTTTATTTTCATGATACTTATTGAATGCGATCCGGAACTGAAATCGGATTTTTTTATGTGTTCACATTTAAATTGAGACTTCTAGGATACTAGCATTACCTACCGGCTACGCCCGTTGCTTTGGTCCCAGGCTATATATTGTTTCTTTTGTCATGGACCCCCCTCCATTTTTTAACTTGGACCGGCCTGTAAATTTGAGTGTCACTCTTTTCCCCCGCCCCTACTCTCGGCCCTAACAAATAGTCAACTTTACGCTATCTGACTGAGGCGCGATGGCTGAGTGGTAAAGAGCTTGGGATTTTTAATTTCGGGATCTTCGGGCGCCTCTGAGTCCACCCGCCACAAATGGGTACTTGACATTATTTGGGGAATAGTAAAGGCGGTTGGTCATTATGCTGGCCACCTGATACCCTTGTTAACCGTAGGCCACAGAAACAGATGACCTTTACATCATCTGCCCCTAGGGTCTGAAAGGGGACTATACTATACTTCTGCTTGTCAGTTATTTTTAAATGTTTGATAGACTCTATGATAGTTTTTGGGCTTGTTTACTTTTTACTTCCTGCTCTGACCTTGCCCTACCCCCCCCCCCCACTTAAAAAACGTTAACTTTATAATCTGTTGCATCTAATTGGCACGGCTTGCTTCATAACGCTACCCTCCCAACCATCTGTCTCTCTTAATCCTGTGTTCTCCCAGGGGAGCATAGGGCCGCAACTACACCTCTCCACCGATCTTGGATCTGAGCAGCTTTCTTCATCTGCTTACATGTCATTCCAGTACCCTCAGCTTCACTGATAACTGACCTCTTCCAGGTTTGCTTGGGTCTGCCCGCTTTACTCTTTCCATATAGGCCTACTTTTTACAAAGCTTATATCTGTTTGTCTGGTCAAAAGTTTGTACAAGTTATGTCTCCCACACCCGATCTCGGATTAAGCTGAAATTTTGCAGAATTATTTCTTTTCAACTTTTACCTACAACACAAGAATCAATTTTGAAAATTAACCAATTCGTTTTTTTTTTCAACTATTGGTAATTAATTAATTTGTTTGGTATTTTGAAGAAGGGAAAGAAATCGTACTCGACAGTTGTGGTAGTATAGTTGAATTAGTCCCCTTGAGGCTCATTTGAACATTCACCAAATTACCCCCCTTCTGCCTTCACCCTTTCACAGGTGATAGGATCATCTGATTGATTCTCTATCACAAATTCTACTACTGGCCATTGGACGAACAAACAAAACGAAATGTAACCTTTTATCTCTTAACTTGTACCTAAGACAAATAAGACACGTTCATTGTGCACTAGAGTGCCCTTTTGTGGACGACGTTGACCCCTAGCACAAACTGCTGGTAGACAACTAAACCATTGTAGACGTATTATTTTTACCTTGTTACTTATTTTTGAACATTATTATATATCATTTTTATTACAATATAAACAAAATTCAACTTGAGATAAAATGAAATAAATGTTTATTAGTAGACTTAATAGTCACTTAAGTACCAATACAAAATGGTATTCTAAATAAGATCTAACTCACTATACAAACACGTCTTTTCAGTCTGGAGTTCTAGAGTCGTCTGTCCTACCCAAGACCGCTGACGACAGAGCCGCTAATCTTGCATCATTCACACTGCATGGCTAACCTCTTTCCATCATATAAACACACACACACTCCATAACATGCTCCCACATATATTCACGCTAATGTAATTGTAAGATCATTGTAAATTGAAAAATTAACTTTTTCTCTCCTGATTGAGGATATCATCGTCGATTTGACCCCATTATATTAAGTTAATTTCTGAGTTTGTAAAATGTATTTTCTGATAAAGAAAAAACCATTATTGAATTTTAACCCTAACAGGCTATTGAAATACAAATGGGAAAAATTAATAATTCCTTCTGAACATGGAAAATAATTACGGAGAGATAAGAGTAAAAACGTTCAAATCAGATTTCTCTGTGTAGACAATTTTATACATCTTTTTTTCCTAGAATATACATGCACGGTCAAATTTCTAAGAAAATAGTTAGAGCTATTTTTGTAATAGCCGTCCCACTTTCAATTTCCTGCAGCCACTCATGAAGAGTTTGCAAGCTAGTAGGAGCTCTTGTAAAAAAAAAATAAACTTTTGAATTTGGGATAATTTTAAAATGCCATGCAGTTGTTAGGTTTTAGAGTCACGTCAAACAGTTCCACGCGAACATCATGTGCCATGGCTGTTTGATATTTATGTTTTTCCGTTTGTCTGTCACGTTAAAATCACAGAAACTAAAAGCCTCGAGGAAAAGGCCACTCCATTAGGATTAAAACAAATGTAACGGCGTAGAAACTTTTTATCATACAGAGTCAATATAAGCTTTGTAAAAAGATTATTCCTCCTTTACACAGCAGCTTATTGGGCGATTATTTTGCCCTTAACAGCTAATGAATATTAAATTTAAAAATAAAGGAACATTTTTTACCTCACAAGCTGAACAGAGGAATTGCTTTTTAAAAATAGCATTGACTAGAACAAAAGAAAAATACTAGTTACACCAACTTACATGCCTTGTTTGATGGGTAGGTCTGACATCCCATATCGGTGCACACTTCCCACAGACCGAACATTAAACTCTGTCCAGTTTCACTAGATCTAGTGCTTATCCATGATGGCGTGGCGATCCCAGCAATATGCAGGAGTAAACCTGCGGTCACAAAGAACGGACAGGTATAAAAGAATGGATTCATGTCACAAGCGCGTCAGAACGTCAACTATACTTGGCAGACGTGTGTTAAGCTTAAGACCAATGAAAAAGGATTTATTAAAAAAATAAACACCAGAGGGATAGGAAACATAAACCCAGAAACTATTAAGAGATATGACCTTTGAAAACACAACCACAATATATTAATTTACTGTATTCAACATCGCTCATTTTCGACAAATCTGTTGTAACAATCGGATGAAACTGTGAATAAATGTATTTATTCATTAACACATCAAGCAGAAGCAGTATATTATTTTAAAATATTGCTTACAGCTTACAGATTTAATATGTACACAACTAAGGGAAGCAACCGTGTGTTCCAACGAGAATAACTTTAAGGAACATTTTACAGGCACTAAAAATATAACTGTAGATCCAGATTACATCCCCTGTCTATTTAACCTCTCAATAATTGAATTACTCAATTGTGACATTGATCCGTTTTGTTAAATTGCTAGATCCCCAATTATATTAATGGTACAGATGTGCGGCTTTTAAAGATATGTAACGAAATAACAAGCAATACCATTTCTTCAGTTTTTACTATTGTCAGAATGTTGGTTTAAATACATCCATTTTCTACATGTTAACAAAGAGAATATAGTTTAAAAATCTTATTATAAAAAAAATTGTTCTGGTCATTTTACCATTTTTTATATTTTTTATTTTTTGCTTCTTAGCTTCAGATATCATCAATTATTACCTTAGAACAGTATTTCCCAAACTCTGAAATAGGTGTTCCACGAACTACTGAAATAATTAACTAGTAGGCCACCACATGATCAAGCTCTCTAAAAAAAGATAAGCAAGGTGTTCTGCTAAATACTCAGCATGTGTACACTGTTAGACACACTGCCTTAGAAAATTGCTCTGCACTCTGACCTACGATACTATAGAGCAGGGTGTCCAAACTTTTTTTAACAGTGGGGGAAGGGGGGGGGGCAAGATGCCCTCGGCGCCACCCTTAAGGGAAGGGCGCCACACGCAGAGGGGCGCCAATAAAGTTTCTTGCCCCAGGTGCACGTTCTGCTCACTACGCCTCTGCGCCGACAAATTGGCGCGAAAATAATAGCACCGACTAGATAGCGCGAAGAAAATAGCGCCGATAGAATAGCGCTGAACACATATTTTTTTATTATTATTTTTCCCGTCAGTAACACTTCAGATATCGTAAACTATGAATATTCAAATATAGTAGAATAAGCAAAATCAATAAATTCAATATGATTGTTCTTCCACTAGTCATACAAATTGTCCTACATCTAGCCGTTCATCATTTAGCTCTCCCAAGGCAGTATTTACATCACAGGTGGAACAAATTAAAGGGCTAACAGAATCTTGACAAACATGCGTACATTTTTATCCTCTAGTACCCTAAGCCAGAAACTTTGACCAAGATGGAATACACAACCGACACGCCTGATTGCAACACTGTGCTTACTGTGTTTTGAATTGCCTTCTCAAAATATAACATCACACTGTGGAGCAAGAGTTGGTCTTAGCTCCAAGAGTCGAACATAATTGTCTTACTGTTTGATAGCAGTAGTGCACATAAAAGAGATGAGGCACAGTGATCAGTAAGTAAAAACGTTTTACATATTTCGGATGTTCCTTCAGAGTTGAAAATAGTTTACTTCCTAGTCCAAACCTCCCGCAGGACGACGGGGGATGGGAGCTGGCAGGGTTTGAACCCTCGACCGTCGATAAATCCGAACGACAGTCCAGCGCGCAAACCGCACGACGAGGCAGCCATCCATGTGCAAGAATAACTCAGGCGCAACCTTAAAAGTACCATCAATGAACCAGTGACGCCAGTGATTTAGAAAGCAGAATCATATCCGCGTTTCGATACGGTAGAAAATTTGTCATTTTATTACTATTTCGCATCACTTATACATTTTAGACACTTCTTAACAGAAAAATAAATGAAGAGAAAATGAAATGCACTATGTCAATCTGACAGAAGGCAGAGCGCTATAAAAACATTGATTTGCTTTATCCGAGAGCTTTCCACGGCATTTGTTTGAAGGGCATGTACTGAGCAAAGAATCAGAGCGGCAAGAGCTGGAAATATCGCCAACGCAGAGAAGGCTTCACATGCTTGCCGATCGGCTGGGGAAAGAAAGAGAAAATGTATAGATTGGAGATATATCGGAAAGGGAAATAAATGTTACAGCATAGAGATATGCATATGGGCGTGGGGGGGGGGGGGGGGGATCGGAATTTAGTGACTGATTTTTTGCTTTGATTTTGGTTATTTTTGGTGAGATTTTAACACTAAGCCATCACTTGCCCCAGCACAACCAATGGTGTTTTAAGTTTAAAACCCCCTACCAGGGGGTTTTGAGTTTAAAACCCCCTACTACGGGGGTTCGAGTTTAAAACACCTACCAAGGGGGGTTTGAGTTTAAAATCCCCAACCTGAGTTTTTGGCAGTTAAATCTCCCTCTTCTATACAACAAAACAAAACAAAAAAATGCAAACGAAAATCCCAAATTCCAATAGCACAAAAAAGCAAAGCACACACTCAAAATGTTACGAGCGTACTTAAATGGGTTTTGACTCAGATTTGAGTTTAAACCCCATTTCAGCGGGGTTTGAAGGTAAAAAATTTAATTTAAAAAATTTAATAATAAAAACAAAGCAAATTATACACTCAAAATGTTATGAGCGTAGATAAAAGGGGTTTTGAGTTTAAACTCCCCTCCAGTGGAGTTTGAAGCTAAAAAGTACATCTTCAGTGTAAGAAAAAAAGCAAATTACGCAATCAAAATGCTATGAGCGTTGCCAAAAGGGGTTTAGAGTTTAAACCCCCATTCAGGGGAGTTTGATGCTAAAAATACCTCTTCAATATAAAATAAGCAAATTACACACTAAAATTATTTGAGCGTAGCCAATCCAATCGGGGGTTTTGAGTTTAAACCCCTCTCCTACAGATGGCTTTTTTTTTTAAAGTTTAAAACCCCTCCAGGTGGTTTTGAGTTTAAGATCCCCCTACAGAGCATTTGGAGGTGGAAAACTCACAACAGATTATTTTGACGATAAAACTTCCCTTTTCGATATAAATTCTAAAGCAAACTACAGTCACTTAATTCCAAGAGCGTATTCAAAAGAGGTTACATATTTTTACCAGAGGCGGGGCTCCATTAATAAAGTGTAGTGAATAGTCATCTGCCAAAATTGAAAAACATTAAATGTGACTCAACAAAGATGGCTAAGACAGATTTTAGGAGTCAATTATAGAGATCGGGTCCAAATCAAGGAAATCCTATGCCGAACTGGGAGTCGATCCCTTAGTAAGATTGTGAGAGAGCGTCGCATGAGGTTTTCGGGACATGTTCTCCGACAAAAAGAATTACGCATAAGAAGAGTTGCGATGATATCCTAGTTACGTCCTAGTACAACATGACGCCACACACTCATGGCAGGTGGGAAGAGGCTTCAGACATTACCAGTGACAGATTTTTATGGAAACAGCTTGACGGCAAATGCTCCGAACGGCGCTGGAGGGTCTAAGTCAGTAAGAATAGCACATTGGGTTTTTGAAATAAAACTTTTTAATAACAGGAAAATGCAGTGCAGATACCTCAGAATATGCATTTTGTTGGCTTTCAATATCAGAAATAGTGCTTGGCGGAGGGGCTTCGCTCCGCGTTGGGGGAGCTCCTAGCGCTCCCCCAGACCCCCTTGCTAATAATGGCGGGGAATCTACAATTTTTCCACTAACTCATGGAAGAACCTATTCTAGGGCGCAATAAACGTCTTCCGAAAGAATGAAGGGTCAGAATGTAATAAAAATTATGTACACACACACACATAAATACATATAAATTTTTTTCGCGGGGGGGGGGGTGGGGAGGGGTCGGGAGAAAAAATCCTATGTATTTATATTATGTACACACACACACACACACATATACATATAAAAAATTTTTCGCGGGGGGGGGGGAGAAAAAATTCACCCCCCCCCCCAAACTCCCCCCCCCCCACGAAAAAAAATCCTGGCTACGCCCATGATATATATATATATATATATATATATATATACAGGGCCGGCCCTAGCTTTTGCGTGGCCCTATGCGAGAAACGGATCGCGCGGGGCCTAGTCTGGGTAGGGATAAGCATAATGTCAAAATTATTTTTTTTAATTAGAAAATAGGCCTACTTTCGTCTTTGCAATAAATTTTTATCAAATGAAAGCTCGCAATGCCACTTTTTATTTATTGGCACCCCAAAATGTCGATTTCGTCTATTCTCCAGGAGATTTGAATAAATTCAAAAAAAGTTCAGGACTTTATCGTATATTTTGCCTTTTCATGACATTTTCTGGAGGCCCTGGAAAATCAGGAGGTCGCGAAAACCCTGTTATTTCATATACGCTATAATGGTTTAATTTAATAATGTACACTTAGAATTAGCGCGGCGCCTATGAAAGAGCGGGGCCCACTGCGACCCCATAGGCTGCAGTGGCCTAAGGCCAGCCCTGTATATATATATATATAAATATATATATGTGTGGTGGGTTCGATACAGAATACAACAACCAAAATGACGAGGCTAGTCAGGAGGTCTATTTCAAGTTTAATGTACACAAAAAACCTGCAGCCTTGGTCAAAACAACAAACTTAGGACGAACACAGCAGGATCAGACAAGGTGGTATTGGAGTGGATGCGGCCCAGTGAGTTTTAATGCAGGATGCCAGCAGGAAAAGGAATTAAAATTGAGGATGTCAACCGGACAGGGAATTCAAATCCCGGCTTCCGGGGCAGAGGTCAACTTGGTCTTTTGCTGACCGGTGCTTGGTGAAGTTCAGCCGACCCGTATGCCATGTCCTCCCCACTACATATGTATTTATATATATATATATATATATGTATATATATGTGGATTTCTTCCACTTAAATATTTTTTTAAAGCATCTATATATATATATAACTAGCAAAATACCCGCGCTTTGCAGCGGGAGGATTATTGCATTAACATTTCAAATTTGCTTTAATTAATAGGCCTACATGTAACAACAAAACATTCTCATTTGTGCCAGGAGTGTTACCGCAGGGAATGTAGCGCATGTATTTTTGGAATAACCGGAACAACGCAGTTTTTGTGTGGCTTTTTGCAATGTTAGTCCGATAAGTAAAAATGTGTCATATGTACTGCCTTAAATATTTCATTACTAAGAAGAAAAGTAAACCTTTTGAAATAGAGAAGAAACATACATGTACCAATACACAGTTATTTGTTGAGGATCTCTTTGTACACCACGTTGTCAGTTCGGCCCTCCGGCTGCAGTATGACCAATCCCTGCGCCGAGCTTACTCTTGAGCATGCGACGTACAGTTGCCCATGTGAGAAGCAGTCCTATCTCAAGTCAGTGCCAACCTTTTGTAGTGTCTGTCCCTGAGACTTGTTGATTGTCATGGCGAAGCAGAGCCTTACTGGGAATTGGAGGCGTTTGAATTGAAATGGGAGGTCAGAGGGGATGACGGGGATGCGAGGAATCAAAACTGTCTCTCCTGAGCCACTGCCAGTGAAAATAGTTGCCTCAATGAGGTTCTTCTGCAGAGACGTGACTTGAAGTCTGGTGCCGTTGCACAGTTTAGGTGGCTGCAAGTTCCTCAGCAACATTATCGGTGCCCAAACCTTCAAAATGAGACGATGCTCAGGAGTGCCTGGAGGATTCAGAGAGTTGAGAAACTCTACCGGATAGTGCACCGCGTCTTCCATTTCCGCAACTGAATCCACAGACTGGTATGTTTTAGATTGTGAGGGGAGTTCTTGGAGTAAAACGTGGTTTATGGCCGTGGTCATGTCGTTTCGTGGTGTTAGGATAGCTCTCTCCCTCAACCATGACACGTCTATATGCTGGAGAGTTCTTAGATTGGGATAAACATTGTAACGAAGGTTTTGCAAGGTCTTCACCAGGAGACAGAGATTTGAGGGAATTGCTATTTTAGAATTTTCTTGACTGAAGCTGCCATCACCAATACTCATCAGAAGATCAGAGAACTCTCCGGCTCTTGTGTCGCCATTCAGATGAACTCTCATGTTTATTCTTAAAGTGACGACAGTGATTTGACGCCACAGGTACGAAGACTTCAGACAGGCTTTCACTTCGTCGGCGCGTGTTCCTCTTGGCACGACTGGTAGGGTTTGCCGAAAGTCTCCAGCCAGCAACACTGTCAAGCCTCCCATACGTGTGGTGGTGTTTCGGATGTCTTGGAGGGTCCTGTCCAAAGCCTCGACACCCCCTCTGTGTGCCATGGTGGACTCATCCCAGACAATCAGCTTGCACTGTCTTAGCACTTCAGCCATGTTGCTCTGCTTTGATATGTTGCACGTGGAGGGCGAATCAGTGGTGTGGCTGAGGTTGAGAAGTAGCTTGAAAGCTGAATGAGCAGTTCTCCCACCCTGAAGAAGAGTTGCTGCAATGCCAGAAGAAGCCACAGCTACAGCAATGTCACCTTCCGCTCGGACTTTCGCAAGCAGAAGGTTTATGAGGAATGTCTTGCCAGTTCCTCCTGGAGCATCAAGAAAAAACACCGTGCCAGTGCCCGAGACAACGCTCCTCATGACTGGCTCGTAAACTCTCTTTTGGTCACCATTCAGCAAAGGCTCGTTGTTTGAGACTACATTGGCCAACTCCGAGGTGTCGTAAGAGGTTTCCCTCAAGTACTCGGGATTCGACGTAACCTCTGCCAGTTCTCTCGAAGGTGTAGACATCAAAATGTCCACTGTTCAAATTGTCACCTGAGAATCGAAGATGTTTGAGAGGCATTGGCGGTTGTCCGAAGGTGTAGAATATTTGGCTAGCGTCACGAAGTTGTTTCCGTCTTGCTGCATCAGAGAATGTACCACGACGCCTGACACGCGTCCTTTTTACTGTTTCGTGATTTGCCTCAATACTTGCAGGACTTGTGTTTAAGTGACATTCGGGATTTGCCAAGCGTTGTAAGCGTACAACCGGTGTCATCGACAACTTCTCATCCAGGTTTTGAGAGTTTAAACACTCGTAGACATCAAAATGTCCACTGCTCAAATTGTCACCTGAGAATCGAAGATGTTTGAGAGGCATTGGCGGTTGTCCGAAGGTGTAGAATATTTGGCCATTTCGATATACTTGAAAACGGCAAGAAAACAACTCAGAGGCAGCCATCAACTCACAGGCAGAACCATAAGTTGAGGGCTTAAGCATTTCACTGTGATAGTGCTCCTGTGTTGTGTAATTGTCTCCCGTACCATCATCTGTCCACACCTTAAACCTGTCCCAGTTGTTGAGCACATACAACACAATGTCCCTTCGGACATCAGCAGTGAGTCTGACGTGGCCTTGCAATGTGTAGCACAGAGAATGGAAAAGGCAGGATCCATCAGGGGGCATGGAAACCACCCGGTAAGCCACAGTCCTTTGATCGATGGTGACCATCTCGAGAGACATGTTCAGTGGGGGTACGCTTGGAGCGATAAATGAAACGTGAGTGTAAAATACCAGCCGTCGAATGAATGAGTTCACTGTGATAGTGCTCCTGTGTTGTGTAATTGTCTACCGTACCATCATCTGTCCACACCTTGAACCTGTCCCAGTTGTTGAGCACATACAACACAATGTCCCTTCGGACATCAGCAGTGAGTCTGATGTGGCCGTGCAATGTGTAGCACAGAGAATGGAAAAGGCAGGATCCATCAGGGGGCATGGAAACCACCCGGTAAGCCACAGTCCTTTGATCGATGGTGACCATCTCGAGAGACATGTTCAGTGGGGGTACGCTTGGAGCGATAAATGAAACGTGAGTGTAAAATACCAGCAGTCGAATGAATGAGTCGGGATATAACAACCCCAATCGTGGACGCTACCTTGCTGTAGCAGACTACAAAGAAGACCTCGATGCGCACACAGAAAGGTGACGCCGTCCCTTGTAACGAAGATACAACAAAAGCCAAGCGAAAAGAGTAAACCGCTGTACCAAGAAGCGAAGCCAGTAACAATCGTCGACAGAAAATTAAGAATGAGCCTCCCACATTTTTGCCCTCCTACGTATAAAAACACTAAAATAAGCAGGGAAGCCGCGTACCAAGTTTCGTGAAGATGGCTCCATAAATACGAACGTTCAACATGGCGGACGTTGTCGACCGTTAAATAAGTACGTACATCGGTTTCGGTTAGCGCAGGGAAGCCGCGTACCAAGTTTCGTGAAGATGGCTCCATAAATACGAACGTTCAACATGGCGGACGTTGTCGACCGTTACGACCGTTACGCGTACGATTGGGAAACGAAACCTGCTGCACTTTTGTAAGTAAGCTGTAGGGAATGGGCCTGCAAATTTCACCCTTGTACCTACACGGGAAGTTGCAGAATTAGTGATGAGTCAGTGAGTCAGTGAGTCAGTACTTTGCCTTTTATTAGTATAGAAGCAAAAAAATGCAAACAACAATCCCCAAATTCCAACAGCACAGTTAAGGAAGAATTTTTAAAACCCCATCCAAAATTTACGATAAACCCCTCTTCAACATAAAAAAAAGCAAATTACACACTCAAAATTCTATGAGCGTAGCCAAAGAGGTTATGAGTTTTATTCCCCCCCCCCCCTTCCAGTTGGGGTTTGAAGCTAAAAAGTACCTATTCAATACAACAACAACAAAAAAAAAAGCAAATTACACAATATAAAATCTATGAGCGTTGCCAAAGGGGTTTTGAGTTTAAAACCCCTTTCCAGCGTGGTTTGAAACTGAAAACTGCCTCTTCAATATTTAAAAAAAAAAGCAAATTACGCACTCAAAATGCTATGAGCGTATCCATAGGGGGTTTTGAGTTTAAATCCCCCTCCTTCAGATTGCTTTTTCTTTAAAGTTTAAAACCCCTCCAGATGGTTTTGAGTTTAAAATTCCCCTACAGAGCGTTTAGAGTTGAAAACCTCTGTCTTCAATATTATTTTAAAGCAAACTACAGTCACCAAATTCTATGATCGTAGCTAAATGGGGTTTTGAATTAAAAAAAAACAACAAAAAAAAACTCGAGATTTTTTAGTTTAAAACCCCTCAACAGATGATTTTGACAAAAAAACTTTCCTTTTCGATATAAAATCTGAAGCGAAATACAGGAATGTAATTCCAAGAGCATAGTCAAGAAAGGTAACAAATTTCTACCAGTGGCTTGGGCTCCATTAATAAAGTGTAAATAGTCTTCTGCCGAAATTGAAAAACACTAAATGTGGCTCAACAAAGATGGCTAAGACAGATTTTAGGAGTCAGTCATAGAGATCGGGTCTAAATCAAAGAAATCATATGCCGAACTGGGAGTCGAACCCTTAGCAAGGTTGTGACAGAGCGTCGCATGAGGTTTTGCGGGACATGTTCTCCGACAAAATGAATTACGCCAAATAAGAGTTGCGGAAACAGCTTGCGGGAAAATGCGCCGAACGGCGCGTGAGGGTCCAAGTCAGTAAGAAGAGCACATTAGGTTTTTGAAATAAAACTTTTTAATAGCAAGATGATGCACTGTAGATACCTCAGAATATGCATTTTGTTGGCTTTCAATACCAGAAATCCCCCCAAACTCTCCCCCCGAACAAAAATCCTACTACACCCATGCTCCAATCTATACATTTTCTCTTTCTTTCCCCAGCCTGTCTCCAATCAATACATGCAAAGCGCGGGTATTTTGCTAGTTGTTTTATAAAAGAGGGGGATTTAAGTACAAAAACCTCTGGTAGGGGGTTTAAAACTCAAAACCCCCTGTAGGGGGTTTTAAGCTAAAAGCCCCTGGTAGGGGGTTTTAAACTCTAAACCCCCTGGTAGAGGGATTTGAATCTCAAAACCCCTTAATAGGGGTTTTTTAAATCTCAAAACCGCCTGGTAGGGGTTTTTAAACTCAAAATTCCCTGGTAGAGGGTTTTTAACTCAAAACCCCCTCGGCTGTGCTGTGGTAAGTGATGATTTAGTATTAAAATCTCACCTAAAATAAACAAAATGAAAGCAAAAATCAGTCACTTAATTCTGTCCCCCCCCCTGCGGGGGGAATTTCATTTCGGGGGGGGGGGGGGTTGAACCCCAACCCTCCCCCCCCCTGGCTACGCCCATGGATTGGAGACAGGCTGGGGAAAGAAAGAGAAAATGTATAGATTAGAGACAGGCTGGGGAAAGAAAGAGAAAATGGCTCACGAGTTTGGACACGTAAGAAATAAAGGAAAGATCACTTTTTTATTTCTGAAAGTCGGACGGACTAGAGTTACCCTACGAAAAAAAAGAGAGGAGGAGAACAATTAGTATTCATCCGTCACAAAATAGCTGGGTCGGACAGTTGTGACCAAGAAAGATCACTCTTTTTTATTTCTACCTCACGTAGCCATGAAGAAATACAAGTTATGTTTCACATACATCCAATTGAAATATTCCAAGTTCACCATTAGTATCAAATCTCTGAATCAAAATATATATATTATACACCGTTACCGCGGAGAAAAAATATACACCTCCTTACGTCTCAGGAGCCCAAAGTTAACTGAGGTTTTCACATTGTGGTCAGTTACCGACCAATAATTTCCTCGAGAAAAAGGCACGAGATATTGAATGACTACAAAGTCACTTCATGTCACAGTGAGTCTCAAACGAGTATGTGACAATTAGAAAATAAATTCGTCTTGCATTTACAACTTTACAAGCGTTGCGTGTAGCGAAGTCATACAGTATATCATAAAAATTTTATTTCCTACATAGATCACGCTCAATAGCAAGAATTGAAAATGTTTCAATCTATCTACGAGAATTGTTGATAGAAGTAATTCTTCATTAGTTGGAGGCGTGAGAAGCTTCTTTCACCAGATTACACAATTACGGGTATTGCATAATGTGTTTTTTTTCCATCCCACGTAGGATTGACGTTTTCCATTTTGAATGACACCCCAAAATTACAATTTTGTCTATACATTTCAGAACACCAAAGAAATCCACCGAAGGCATCTATCTCCATTCCAGATTTGATTGCAAACTCCTAAATATTGCCAGACTGAGGGCCAAAACTAAAATCAGAACCACCCTCGTAAGAGATATATTATTCGCGGATGACGCAGCGGTAGTGGCACACACACAAGAGGAACTTTAGTCACTAATGTCCTGCTTCTCTCAGGCCTGTAAAGAATATGGCATAGGGAAGGCTACCTCGACCTTCGCTTGACTCAGGCCAAGAGTTTGGGAAAACCAGAAGTTCACTACAGTGACCAAAATGGAAGTCTACAAGCAGGGCCGCCGCTACCTATTGTGTAATGTGTGCAATGCACGCAGGCGGCAGAATAAAGGGCGCGGCCAAATCATTATTCCAAGGTTACCTTTATTTTTAAATTTTTTGTTTCATAAAAAATTTACTCAAATATTGTAATATTTACTACAAATTCTAACTATTCCATTATCCTTTGAAAACTATTTTTTTTAAAAACCATATTCGTTCATATAATATACTAATCAATTCATAACCTTAGAAACAAGGCTTTATTTCAATAAAACACGACCGATACACACAATAAGATAACACAGTAAAGACTGGTCACGATTCACAGACTACACTAATACGAACACGATTACAAATACTAGCACGATTACAAGCACGGGTAACACACAAGTTCATTTAACGATCCCTCCATTCACCCCTCCTTTATTTCTTTCTGGGTCTTATATTATAACCATGCGTATGAAGGCTAGGATCCGGAGGTGTCTCTGGCGTTCACTTTTCTCCTTGCAAGTCGTAACTGTCATGTACGGAACTCGAGTCAATATTGGCCTCTGGCATTGGGTGACTCCCCTGTGAGTCACTGGTGACTTCTGGCTGGTTGTACATCATTGGGGTGGGACTCTGTGAATTACTGATAGTTTCAGGCAAGTAGCGACTCCCTGGTGAGAGATCCAAAGAATCACCGACCTCATGAGGTAGAATACCGTTCTCTGGTTCGAAATAGTCGTAAGTGGAACTTTCCTTCGGCGCCAGGTGCCTAAGCGACACTGTCTCTTCCCGGCCGTTTGGAAATCGTATATGGGCGTACTGTGGGTTGCAGCTAATAAGTTCAACCTCTTGTACCAATGGGTCAAATTTTGAAGATCTTACAGGTGATTTTAATAATACTTTCCCTGGGTTCTGTAGCCAAGTAGGCAAGGATGTTCCCGTTGGCGATCTTCTGTTGAATTTGAAGATCCGTTCGTGTGGAGTTTCATTAGTAGAAGTACACAGTAATGATCGAATTGAATGACGTGCCTGAGGCAACACAGATCCCACTGCGATAGTTCCAACTTCCCTGAGTCTAATGCTAATAAAATAGCCTGCCACAATGTTTTATTCAGCTTTTCTATTTGCCCATTTCCTTTTGCATTGTAGGGCTTTGTCCTGCTAGTGGCTATGCCCTTAGAATGTAGATATTCTGTAGTTTCTATGGACATAAATGATGTGCCACGATCAGAGTGGATGTAACTGGGTGTTCCAAAGAGTAAAAAATAACTGGTCGAAGCACTTTATCACTGTCTTAGATGTCATATCAGGACAGGGAAAAGCGAATGGAAACCGCGAATATTCGTCAATCATTGTTAATAAATACTTGTTACGAGTAGCTGATGGCAAAGGACCTTTAAAGTCAACACTAATTCTTTCAAACAGCTGTGTGGCCTTTATGAGCGTACCTAGAATTGCGGTTTAATTCTATTGCAGGTTCTGCATTGTTGAATGGTCTGTCTGATATCTTCAACAGAGAAGGGTAAGTTCTTTGACCTGACATAATGTAGAAGTCTATTGACACCTGGATGACACAGGTAGTCATGGTACGTCTTCACGCTACTTTGTTTCGTCATGGTTGCACAGTGCCCTCTAGACAAGGTGTCTGCTGCTGTGTTGGCGTTCCCAGGTCTATACTGTATATCAAACTTGAAGCCTGCCAGTTCCAATTTCCACCTTTGTATCTTATCGTTTTTAATTTTCTTGTCATGAGTGTCTTTAAATATGTATGAAATAGACCGCTGGTCCGTAATAAGGGTAAAATGATTGCCACACAAATAATGCTTCCATTTGCGTATAGCTTCAATTATTGCAGTTGCTTCTTTCTCTATGGCAGATTGATGCCTTTCACTAGGTGAAAGAGTTCTAGAGAAGAATGCAATAGGTCTTCCATCCTGATTTAAAGTGGCTGCTACTGCGATGTCAGAAGCGTCTGTTTCCACAATTAGAGGATGGTCATACTTTATGTTGAAAATCGCTGCTTTCTGCAATTCTTGTTTCAAGTCTTCCAACGCTGTTTTTACTTCTGTAGGTACAGGAAAAATTTGATTTTTCATTATAGGATACATTTTGTCGTAGAAATTGGGTATCCAGTGAGCATAATACGCCAAAAGTCCTACAATCCTTTTCTGAGACTTCAGATCTTTTGGAGGTGGCAAATCTCGCAGAGCTTGAAATCTATCAGGGTCCAGCTTCAAATGTCCTTTGGATATTTCATATCCAAGCAGCTTTACCTTCTTAGTAGCAAATACACTTTTACTTTCGTTGAAAGTTATTCCGTATTCCAGAGCTACCTTCTGAAAACGCAACAGATTTTTGTTATGATAGTCTACATCTGTACCACATATTGTTACATTGTCGACACAGGCAAACGTGTCAGACAACTTTTCTTTTTCTATAATAGTGTCCATGGTTTTCTGGAAGCAAGCTACACCATTAGTGACCCCAAAGGGTATTCTGCAAAACTGGTAGAGTTTACCGCAATTTTCGAAAGCTGTGTATTTCTTTTCACTCTGTTGGATAGGTATTTGGTGATAAGCACTCTCCAGATCCAATGTGCTAATGATTTCATACCTGGAAATTTTCTCCACCATTTCATCCACTCTTGGCATTGGGTAAGCGTCCAGGTAAGTAAATCTATTTATAGTTTGGCTATAATCAACGACCATTCGCTTTTTGTGCCGCTCATTGGTCGTGACAAGGACTTGCGCTCTCCAAGGTGATTTGGAAGGTTCAATGATACCGTTTCGTATCAATTTCTCAACTTCAGCTTTGATAAATTGTGTGTCTTGGAAGGAGTAACGACGAGATTTAGTAGCAATAGGTCTGCAGTTAGGGGATAAATTTGCAAACAATTGTGGTGCCTCTACCTTAACAGCATTGAGCGAGCAAACATGAAATGCAGGTCGACCACCGTTGAATGGAATTATCAGTTCTTTGTGTAATGCGAGAAAATCCAACCCAAGCACTACATCAGGGCAAAGTTCATCTAGTAACGAAAGTTTGAATTGATAGTAAACTTCCCCTTTGCATTTTAGCGATGCAAACATGTGGCCTATTGGCTTGACGCTTGACAGTTGAGATGACGCCATAGAAATTTTATGCTTTGAACGTGTCACTGACCAATAATACTCTCTTGGTATGTTTGAAGAAATGTAACTTTCCCCGCTACCTGTATCAATTAGGGCTTTTAGGTTCACGCCATTTACAGAGATGTGTACTGTTGATTTAGTTAAACCAGGTACAGACGAAGTAGCAATTAGTGATGTTAGATGTGTAGAGTCCTTAATGCAGCTACAATCTCTACAAGATTGTCTTTTAATCTCGTAGCTAGGAGATGTTTTGACTTGTTTTGGTTATAGGTGTGTTGCGAGACCTGCGAACCTTCGAAAAATGTCCATTTTTTCCGCAAGAATGACACATGCAGTCTTTGGTAGGGCATTTCGCTCTGAGATGTGGACTACCTCCGCAAAAGAAACATTTAGTATTCACAGTTGCGATTGTTTCTGAGTCCACCATTTCTTCGGTTGAGATTGCCGATGACGAAAGAGATGACTCTACCAACTGAGAAGGAGTACTAAACGAACTGGATTCTTTTTGGGCCATGTCGAGTGTTCTTGCAATATCTAAAGCCATTTTCAAGTCAATGGATCTTTTCTCAAGTAGCCTCTGTCTAATTACACTCGAACGCATGCCGCTAACGAAGGCATCGCGAATGGCGTCCTCTTCATTTTTGTCAGCACTAACAGCTCGGAACTGACAATCTCTGGCCAACACTCTCAGCTTGTGTACAAATTGATCAAGACTTTGATCGACTTCTTGTTTGCAAGTTACAAGCAAATGTCTGGCCAATGTTTCATTAGGGGCCTTCACAAATAAATTCTCAAGAATAGATTTTGCTTCTGAGTATTTAGAACAGGTAGAAATATATAAGGATGGAGACACAAAGTTGCATAGCAGGTCAAACTGTTCGCTTTCACTAGCCCCTACCTTCGTTGCGAATCTGTCAAAACAAGAAATCCAATGTTTCCATGTAACTGAAGCATTAGTTGAACTAGGATCAGCATCCAGTCTATTGGGACGCAAAAACTTGTCCATTTAAGAATGGTTTTATTGAAATAAATTGTAATATACTAATCAATTCATAACCTTAGAAACAAGGCTTTATTTCAATAAAACACGACCGATACACACAATAACACAGTACAGACTGGTCACGATTCACAGACTACACTAATACGAACACGATTACAAATACTAGCACGATTACAAGCACGGGTAACACACAAGTTCATTTAACGATCACTCCAGTTCATAAGAAGCTATTTTAGAAATTCTAAATAAGAAAAAAATGGAGCGTCGCGCGAGGGATTCCCAAGGGTTTTTCCATAGGCGCCTACATATTTCTGACCTTGAATGTTTGCGGGTTGTCTGTAATATTTGTTTCGAATGACGCTTACAGAAGCAGATCAGTCAAATCATTTTTTTCTTCTTAGTATCTGCTTACTACATGTAAATATTGTTATTTAGTCAATGCCGCGCCCTGTAAGTAGGCCTATAGCTAGTAATTAAAAACTTAATGGTAAAAGCGTTTTCACGTTTATGTTCAATGTCTGTTAGTTAAGCGTAGAATATTCTTGGGTCATCATGGATGTATATCTATGTGAGCAGGTCAGGGTGGCGCTACTAAGTGATGCTTTTTATGTTATCTGCTACTAAACATTTGTTCATTTTTTTTTACAGTAGGCAGGTGGTAGCTCTACTGGGTGGGTCCAATCTGTGCACCTCGGTCTGCAACCAAGGGGCTAGAGTAGCCTAAGCAACCAGAAAGCACAATAAAACTGGTACTAAACTAAACTAGCTAACTAAAAGTAAAACAGCCAACTAAAATTATAAAAAGAACTTATATACACTTATTTACACTTATATATACACTTTATTTACAACCAACTTACAAAGGAATAAAAATATAGGTGAATACGAAAATGACAATAAACTTTACAGAAACTTAATATACACACTACAAGCACTAACAAACTAACTCAACTGTTACTAACTAAACCAACCATTAAATAACCTAAATTATCCCAACACTAAACCCAATGATATTCACAACAACTATTTGGCCGAACTACTGCAGCAGTAATAACGGCGGCTGACAGTTAGGCCGCTGTACAGTAGAAATAATGGCAGTAATAACTGTGGCAGACAGTTAGGCAGTAATAACTGTGGCAGACAGTTAGGCAGCTAGGCAGCAGAAATAATGGCAGGAATTATAGCCTTCAATTACAAATACATAAAACGTAAAACATAATATTATAACAAAATAATAATGAACTAGACCTAGTCCAGCACATACACATAAATGCATGAGATAAATACTATTACCTTCATTTAGCTAATAATTATTATATATTAAATATTATTATTATGATACCTACTTAAAAGCTTACGCCACAACACATGTTGGGCCAGACAATAATAAACATAAATCTAGATTTGGCTTAACAAAGCCGCCATCATGGAGCGTTGAGTAGGACGCAGCCATCATTTACATTAAAAATTAAAATCGGACACATGCCAACTTGTTAGAACCGTTATCCTAAAAAATATTATAGTATTAATAAAAATACTTTTAGAAGACATAAAATAATAAAATATTTACACATAGTATAGGAAAGCAAAAGCATTAAGGATGGCGCAAGGGGGTGATGCTACCCAAGTCTGCGGAACTTCCGGTTCCATCAGAGGTAATCATGGCTAATTAACTAGCCAGTGACACCACTACACGAATCAGTCTACATCTAGACTATAGCAATAGATGTAGGAACAATTAATATAAACCTAACTTAAAAAAGTAAAAATAAAAACCTTTTCCAACTTACAGGCGGTCCCAGCTTAAATTACACTACACAAAAATAACTTTATACAGGCACCACTCTCAGCACTGACCACTGGTCAAGACAAAAGAGAGCTTAACGTGGTCCCGGAGCTAAAATATAACTGGTCAGCGCGAACATATCGGAGAGCATGACGTCACGCTAATTTTCTATGACTAAACTGGACTACCGATTTCCCTAATTTGTACCTAGCCGTACACAACAATAAAATCTAGCAAATTACTAAAGACACGGACTACACAACATTATATACCAAATTAAACAGCATTTTTCTGGATTTTCTTCTAATCTTATATAATAAAGACGTTACTTCAAAAAAGAAGATGATTACGTCCTTACATCCGAGAAAGGTCGAATTTCTTCCGACTATTGCACTTTACTATAGTGACGATTTTTGTGTGAAACAAGGTCCGCGATAGATTTAAGATGATCTTTAAAAAGATCACGCCTATTACAGACGTCCGTGCACTATATATACCTAGAATGTCACTCGAAAAATATTATTGATCAGGGCTGCCTCTTTAAAGTAGGATGAATGGTGCGTTCTAAAGAAAACTCCTTATATTGGCCTTTTTTATATTCTTTCTTCTTATCGCGAGAAAAAGTTAAAAATGCTAGGAGAAAGATTTTCTGAAGCTCAAAACGCCAGAATACGCTCAGCACCAGGCGACATGAGCGAAATCTCGCCGAATGTTCAACTTTATCTCCAGAAAAAAACTTTATACAACCCTTACAAATTATGTAGGCAGCACTATTTTCGAAATAAATTTTAAAAAATCAACGGACGCGGTCCTCTAGGTCCCCAGGTTCTAAGGGGGGCTCGAACGAAAATTTTGTCATGTAGGATTTGTCACCCGTAAATGTTTGAGAAACACTGCCTTAATGAGTTTTTATTTCAAGTGACTTGTACTTAGGATTAATTATTTTAAATCTATTCTAGGAAAATATTCAGTGTAGAGTTGCTTCATTTTGTCCTAGAAGTGTGCTAGATAGCTTTCTAGGCACCTCCAAATCCGCGTATGTCAGATGATTGTAGCGACAATGTACATCGCTCCAAAATACAATCGTGATAATCATTATCTTCGAAATAAATCAATAATGACATTATGTAAAAAAAAGGGACTAAATGATTAGGGTCATATTAATTCTGAAAAGACACGAATATTATGTAGAAAGAATTTTGGAAAAAAAAATAGGTGCCGGTACTCAGAGATGGATTGCCTAACATTTAACTGAGGGATACGACAACAGTGTGAATATGAAAAGGAAAAAAAAAAGATTGATCTAAACAAATGGATTTAAATTAACTGGCGCTTTTGGTACAGTGTCCAGCTCAGTCGCAATACATTTCTTTTTGTAGAAAAAAAAAGGAGGGCGGCATTTTTAAATTTCGCACGCAGGCGGCCACAACCCTCGCGGCGGCCCTGTCTACAAGGCATGCGTTATGATTACACTACTGTATGGCAGTGAATCATGGACCACCTACGTAAAGTAAGAGAGAAAACTAAGCTCATTCCATATGCGATGTCTCCGTAGGATCTTGAAAATCACATGGAAAGAAAAAGTTTGCAATACTGAGATCCTTGCGCGAACAGGTATTCCCAGCATCTTTACAGCCCTTGGACCACGCCGCTTGCGCTGGTTTGGACATGTTCGCCGGATGGAGGACAATTGCATCCCGTAAGTCATCCTCTACGGACAACTTGCGACTGGCTCAAGAAAAGCTGGTCGCCCCCACCTCCGTAGCATAGATGTAATAAAAGGGACCTCAAATCAGTGAACATCAATACTGACCATTGGGAAGAAAAGCTCTAGACCGCATCTGATGGAGAGAGACAGTGACCAAGAAAGCTATGGACAGTGAAAGAACATGGGTCTCAGCCCAGGAAGAAAAACGTACAATACGAAAAATGACCAGCTCCTCTACCACCGAATCAAAAGCTACCTTATCCTGCGACATTTGTGGACGGGAGTGTCTCTCCAAAATTTGGAATTGATACCAAATTTCTCAGTAGAAGAATAACGATTGAGATGAGTTCTCAACACAAATGTTCTTTTCCAATCCGCCTTTTTTCAATCTTTACTCAATCTGCAATTTTTCTAGTTAAATTTGGGACTATAGCTCACAATTTATGCTTGAATCCTAAAATTGCAAAATAAATTAGAGTAGAATCTAATTGGCCCACTTCATTTCTCCTCCCACTTCAGAAATTTTTTTTAGAACTTTAGATTATAGTTCTGTAACAAAACAAAGTTACAAACATGCCTATTGAAATAAATGTATAACTTACCAATGAGCTTTTTTTAATATAAATATTATTTTTCAAACATTTGTCTTCGGCGGCGATCCTCAAAGCCTTAATCTAAATATGTGGGTTATCTTCCAATCGTTTTATTTGCAATGAAGTAAAGGCCTATAAATTCATATTAGAATATTTTTCAAGTAAAACATTTTTCAAAAGTTCCTTTTAATAGGATGAATAATGAGCTGTAGATGCTATGGAAATGCGTTTCTGCAGTGAAGAATGCAAGAAACGCTTTTGGCGTAGGGGCTTTGCCCCGAACCCCACTGATTACTATTGAGCTGTAGATGTCAGGAGAATGCGTTTCTGCAGTGAAGAATGTAAGAAAACGCTTTTGGCGTCGGGGCATCGCCCGAAACCCACTGATTAGTAATGAGCTGTAGATGTCAGGAGTATGCGTTTCTGCAGTGAAAAATACAAGAAAACGTTTTTGGCGTCGAGGCTTTGCCCCGAACCCCAATGAGGAGGCTTACAGTGCTCCCCCAGAACCCCAAGCTATCAAGAGAAAAGCCTCAACATGACTGTTTGTTTTTTTTCGTCGAATGTTAAGAAACACTGCTTTTTTATTTTCATAGATACATACATGCTGTACGCACGTTTATGCATAGGGTTAGGTTTTACTGGGCATTTGGGTTAGGGTTGGGAGAAAAATCGCCCCCCCCCCCCCACTCCGAAGTTCTGGATCCGCTAGTGTGTGAAACAAGCAAAAGCATTTGTGCTTTTTATGCAATAAAGTTTAAAATTATGTCGCTATGAAACCATTAAATCTAGAACATCATTTGAGACAACGTCAACATGATAAAATAGATTGAGATTTGAAATACTTTCAAACACTTTAAGTTCAGTATAGACCAAGAGTAGACAAAAGGGTTGATTAAACATTACAAAAGAGAAGAGGTTTGCGCGCTGGACTGTCGTTCGGATTTATCGACGGTCGAGGGTTCAAACCATGCCCGCTCCCATCCCCCGTCGTCCTGCGGGAGGTTTGGACTAGGAAGTAAACTATCTTCAACTCTGAAGGAACATCCGAAATATGTAAAACAAACAAACAAACATATCTTCACTTAGGCCTATATCAAACTCCAGAAAATTGAACACTATAGGCAAAAATAGACTTTGCCAGCCATTGAAGAGGTTTTACAACCTGTTTTACACAATTCTTTATCTGATATTATGATAAAAATGCCTGTAAGCAACAATACAGTTCAAAGGTGTAATGGTAAGATGAGTTTAGACACTAAAAGGTTCTTGTGTTATTGCTTGCAAATGACTTACTTCTAAAAAAAAAGTTGGACTAATCTTGCCTGATAACAGTGTTGTTACTATCATATTTTTTGTTTTGTTATGAATCAAGAAATCCATAATGAGCTACTTTTTATCAATGGCCCCATCACACTGAAGTATAATAGTTGTCGAAAGGCTTATGTGTGACTTAAACAGTGTGACAATATTTTGTCTGACTTTTTAGGTGCTAAAGATCCCATTTTAAAACAAACAAAAAATAAATAGGCGGGAATCGGACAAAGTCTATTAGTGGGAAGCGTGGTCGAGAGGCTAAGTGCGCTTGACCTTGGCTACCGATGAAGGGGGCTCGAGGTTCGACACCCATCTCGGGCAGAGTTGTGTATAGAGTTGTGCAGCACTGAAAAACCTTCTCCTAGATACCCCCTCCCCCCATCGGTTTCAAAACTGAGATTGGACCAAAAGCGCCCTGAGCAAGCTATAAGCATGAAGTAACGCTATATAAAAGCCATAATTTATTTTATTTATTTATTTTAACAGACTTTTTTCATAAATTTAATATTGCTGCTTCAATGGGATTTTGTCAAATCGAAGTCTAATCTCAGTGTTTCTTGTAAAAAATTAAATGAATGTAGCAAGCATTGGACAGGATGAATTCTTTTTTCCAAATTTAAATTAGCCAAACATCATCTCATCTTCTTATATTGTATAATACAGACGTTACTTCAAAAAAGAATATGGACATTTTATTTTCAAAATTTTCGACAATAGGCGCTTTTTTTTTTAGTCAATTCATGCAATACATTTGCAATTTTATTTTGCTTCATTTTAATTTGAATTTCATCAATGAATATATAAACGGTCTAGAATCTGTGAGGAAAACACATTTGAACGTAATGAATTTTCAAAAAAATTCAGAAGTTCTACCGAAAACTAGAAAACATGGCATGTGGTCTACGAGACAAAAATGTTTGGGAACCACTGGTCTAGTGTTATTCATTTCACTGGTAAGGAAACGGAAGCTAAGTTAGATCTAGATCTACACTTTCGATTTTAATTTTGTTTTCCGTATCGCTTTCCTTCGTCCGTCCATTGAATGGAGTCTAGATAATTAGATCTATAGTTGAAAACCACTGATGAATGTCTAGTGCATTTTATTTTCTGTTCATAATATTTCTAGTTATGAATGACATCTATGTAACTTTTGGTCATGCGATGTATACAGCTTTGTCTATTAATTGGCTTGGCCTTTATCAATATCACAGTCATAGCTGGTGAGTCAGTCACACAGTGACAGTCACGACAGTGACTTTTAAATTTAAAAGACTTGAATTTTAGACTTCTTTTGAATTTCAAATCTAAAATTCTAGTTCTAGAATAAATCTAGCTTATTTTAGTAAGACTCTCGAAGTTGAGTGATTTAGATCTAGATCTGGTTATAATAATAAAGCTCTAGAATTGTTATCTAGATTTTTTAGATATTATATTATTATGATATAGATCTATAGATTATAGATCTATATATATTGAAATGATATATTATATATATACAATATAATTTATATATAATATTATATATCTATCTAGTAGATATAGTAACTATTATCTAGAGTCAGTGATTCCCAAAGTGGTCTATGATCTAGATGAGGCTCTTTAGTCTTATATTTATATTTTGAACACTCCATCGAATTCTCCTTTCTGAACGGGTCGCTTTTTTTTGTTTTTAATTCATTTGTTTTTATGTTTGGATCTAAAAACGACGTTTCGGGACTGCGCATGTCCAATTTTAGATAAGTTCCGGTAATTTTGTTCCGTTTTTCCAAAGCAGATGGCAGTTATTTAGATTCTCGATAACCATGTATGTAAAGCTGTTGTTTTAACCTCCCCCGGCAATTCATACCCATATAATAGATGAAGGCTATATTATGAGCCTGTTTGATCGTAGGCTGATGGGCATATCAAAATAAGCTTCCAAACATCTTTAGAAAGACATTCCAATCACATTTATACCGTTAGCTGTTAAATAAAATTTAAAAAGGGGGTGTCCAAACAAATAATAATGAATTCAGCTCATTCTCCTTTTTGAACACAGCAAAATCGTATTAAGAAATATTATTGGGATTAATAAATCTATGATTTTTTCTATGAATAAACATGACCTAGATCGAGATATCTAGAATATATAACTTATGAATGAAAGAAAAAGTGTGGGCTGCTAATTTGTAGCCAGAGACCATGCCCACTGCATGTGATCATGCAAGATAAGCTGGCGGTGAGGAGAGGTATACACTCAGTGTGTAGTGTCACAAACTATCTAATAGGCAGTGGAGGGAAGGGGAGAGAGTCTTGAAAAGAATTAAAAGCATCTATGGGAGGGAGGAGATGTTAAGGTTTCACAAAGCAAACATCCAAATTATGAAAACAATAAGAGGGTCCTTGGATGGGAGTTAAAAGAATGACATAGAGAAAATACAAGTAGCCTAGTAGAAAATATCATGTTTATTAAATTAAAATAATTAATTTATAGCTCTATAATCTATATAAATTTATTTCTGTCTGTTTCTACACATAGATTATATAGGTATTTAAATAAATAAACTATATACGATATTGTTACGGATCTCCCTATCCAGGCTCTCTGCAAACTGCACCATACACCACCAACTTAAAGAACTTGACAACTCAGGGCTCCAAAGTAACATAACACTTTAATAGTTGAATAATACTGTACAATTGGCAGCACGTAACACGAGACTGTACAAATATCTCTCCGATAACACCGTACCGCCGTATCAACTCTTGCACTGGCCTTTCCGTCTCATTCCGGGCTTGCACTGGGTTCAACAGTTCAGGACTGACTTCACACACTAGGCTCGTTGTGTCGGACTCGATCACAGACCAAGATCAAGATGCCGTTCGTCTCAACTGTACTTGATAGTACTCTGCACTGAACCGTCGTAATGCTCCGTACAGAACCACACCGCTGAACTGTGCTGTAGTCGACCGTGTTCTGAACTCTTGTCGTGAACCTCCTTTCGTGAACCTTGGTGTATTGAGCCCCTTTTCTTGACCGTCTTGACTGCAACACCTCCGCTCTTATATAGGGTCCCTGCTGGCCTTCTCGAACCGGACAGACGCCGCTCGATGTTTCTAGGTGGTCAGATAACTACAACTCTCATGATGCTCCTGAGCTCTGTTCACGACGGTGATCCTTCCCGAACCGTCCTGTTGACACTCGACTTGGCTGACCGTTGTAACTTGTCACAGTCGACCACTCGTCCAGCGCTGGCCTGTGGCGATTTGCGTCGGCTGACTACACACACACCACAACCTCTCTCTGTGCCACCACCAGGTTTATAACAATATATATATATATATATAGATATATATAAATATATATATATATATATATATATATAGATATATATAAATATATACATATAGATATATATAAATATATATATATATATATATATATATATATATATATATATATATATATATATATATATATATATATATATATATATATATATATATATAAAAGAGAGAGAGAGAGTATAGGAGGAAATAGACTATAAATACATATTGCAAAAGTGAATCTACTTCTTTTACTACAATATAAATAATTTTTAAGTAACACAGATATAATTTATAGTGGTGTTCAACACCGGTGCTCACTGTTCAACTAAAGGAGAAAGCCCAAAAACTGCGTTCAAAATAGGAGCATGAAGTGACCCAATTTATTTTAAAATGACTATGAGTGGTAATACAAAGGAACACAGCTATTTTTATAGTCCTTTAGTTGCAGAATAACAATCTGCTTTCAGTTTTTTTGTAAGTTAAACCTTCACCAAAAAAAAAAAATGAAATAAAAATTGACCTAGTTCCTGAAAGTCGATGTTCAGTTATAAGAATCTACCATATGTCTATATTAATATAGACCCCCAGGGGTCTACGAAGACTCCCATGGGGTCTACGAAAGGGAAAAAATAAATTGGGGGTCTATGAGATTCCAAGCCGTCCAAGGGCAGGGGGTCTACGATAATTGCTTTCATTTAAATTAAGCAGGTCATGACTTTAATATAGGTACTCTTACAGGCGGCCATAATGGATCTAAAAACACATTTGACATCAAAACAATTTCCTGTTCAGGTTTTACAAAACTGAAATTAAGCATGTCCTTATAACTGAGTGTTTTTATGACATTTTCTTGAGTTTATTCTAAAAATAAGAGGTTCCTCTAACGGCTAGTGGAAAAAAAATAATTTTTTTTCTCTTACTATGTCCAAAATATTTTAATCTGAAAAATGTGAAATTTTCAAATAACAAGGAAAAAAATATAGGTCTCCGTACATCTTTAGTTTTAAACCATACACTTAGAAAATTCATTCAGCTTTCCAATGATA